>CM029017.1:162577499-163177499 GCA_016801055.1 Panax notoginseng | reverse complement strand
CTCATGGATGAAATCCATGGTGGAGTATGCGGCCCACACATGAGTGGCCCTCCACTTGTCAAAAAAATCCTAAGAACATGGCATTTTTGGCTCTCTCTCAAGGCTGACTATGATGATCACGTCAAGAGATGTTATCAATGCAAAATCCATGGGAATGCTATCCACGCCCCTCCAAGGGAGCTCCACAATATGAGTTCACCCTGGTCCTCCTCAATGTGGGGAATGGACGTGATCGGGCCCATCGAGCCCAAAGCCAACAATGGTATTAGTTTATCTTCACCATGATCGACTACTTTACTAAGTGGGTAGAAGCAGCCTCTTCCCCCAGGGTTACTAAAGAGGTGATCATTGGTTTTATCAGAAACAATGTCATTTGTCGATAGGGACAACCAGAGGTGATTGTATCAGACAATGCCAAAAACCTCAACAACCAAATGATGGAGGAATTATGCAGTAAATTCCACATCAAGCATCTCAACTCCGTTATCTATCGTCCAAAGATGAATGGTGCTGCTGAAGCAGCTAATAAAAATATAAAAAAGTTCATGCAAAAGATGTCCGCTAATCACAAAGGATGGCCTGAGTTGTTGCCTCTGACTCTATTAGCCTACAGAGCATCAATGCGCACTTCCACTGGGGCAACCCGCTACTCATTGACCTATGGAATGGAAGAAGTGCTCCCCATAGAGGTGGAAATGGAATCCCTCTGAGTGTTGATAGACGCTCAGCTGGGTGAAGACTAATGGTTACAAGATCGGTACCATAAATTGTCTCTAATAGATGAAAGGTGGGTCGTAGCTATGATGCCCCCAAAATAGGTATACATCACCCATCTTGAGTCACCAAATACATGGTACAAAATTCAAATACAACTTAATTATACAACAGTAGTGTAAAATACGACGAAACATAATCTAAGAGTTTTAATAAGAATATTGTTATCTAGACATTATCCACACTCAATGAAGTCCTCATTACATTTATTGTCACACTATTTAACAAAATAGTGAAGACTACTAATTGCTATCATCTGGACCGTCACTCCGTTCCCCGACTAATCCCGGCTACGTTCTCATTTCCTGAAGAGAACAGTGAAAGAAAGGGTGAGCTCAACTAGCCCAGTAAGAAATATTATGACTAAGATAATGCAGAATAAATTGTCATTAGCCTTCAACAATTTTAAACTGATAGAATATAATAGACAACAAGTTTAACTGCAGCGAAATAAACAATCCATTAAAAGAGTCAAGTAGAGCATGATATCTACTATCTTCTATGATTTAAAATATTTTCATCAATTTTTATCGCTGAGACTCAGCTTAATAAATAAACCACATCATCGAATCATCCCTGCACTACGGTCCAAGGATATTCATTAAATCATCAATGGTCATGACTATACCGAATAATCCCTGATCATAATCATACCAAAAACTATCCATCAATGCACTACAGGCCACTGAGGACTTTTACCATATCATTTATAATATTACAGGTCATGATTATACCGAATGATCCCTGGTCATAATCATACCAAGTCCATCTATGCACGTAAGCCAAAGATGACTTTTATCACAATAAAAGCATGAGGATGATGACAATGACATAATAATTCAATAAAACAAGTTCAAGAATAAATTTTAAAGATTTATAAGTTAATTTATCCTGAAATCAATAATGTCGAAATTGTCAACATGATACTGCTTTGTAGAGAAAAATTCAAGAATGCTCAGAAGAATATTTCCATGAAAAGATACTGGTTGAAGCGTAAATATTAAGGATATTCCACTAATTTCATGGAGTATAGATGCCAAAACTTTAACCAACTGAGTATAATAGAATATATGAAACCGCAAATAGATTTTTGCCCGCCATGCGGTAATCCACGTAGACAGATCATTTCCACAATTTAATAAGGAATGAATTCGAAGGATCATTCACCATGCATACGGTAATCCACATAAACAGGTTATTCCAACAGAATAATAAATAATGAAATAACAGAAGAATTCACCAGGCATGCGATAGACCGTACAGACAGGATATTCCAACAGAATAATAAATAACGGAACCAGGTCATGCGTAATCCACACAGACAGGATATTCCAACAGAATAATAAAGAATGAAACCAGGTCATGCGTAATCCGCACAGACAGGATATTTTAACAGAATAAAAAAGAATGGAATCAGGTCATGCGTAATACGCACAGATATGATATTCTAACAGAATAATAAAGAATGAAATAACAGAAGAATTTCACCATGTATACGGTAGTCCGCGTATACAGGTTATTCCAACAGAATAATAAGGAATAGAATAGCAATAGCTCTCTTCATGAATACGAAAGAAATAATACCCCTTACCTTAGAAGAAACTGGATACTGGAATAGTGAGGTAGCAGACTTCTCTTCTTCTTTCTCTCTATAATTTCTCTCTATAATAATTGCTCTTGTGAGACTTAGTGAATCGGTGAGAAATGAAGGAAGAATGAGTTTCTATTTATAGAAAAATATAGTTTCAATAATTGCACATTTTGGGGCTCAAAATATTAGAGTATAATACCTCCCTCTTTTTCCTTCATTTTTAATTTAGTCCTGCAAGTATTATCAAACTTGCATCACCTCCCCTAATAGTAAATCATGTGAATCAATAGTAAATCATGTGACTTAATAGTTCTAATCATGTGAAAAAAAATAATTATTGTATATTACCTTCAACTATACCTCCATTTTTAATTTAGTCATGCAAGTATTATCAATCTTGCACCAACTCGCCTAATAGTAAATCATGTGAATCAATAGTACATACATGTGAACACATAGTTATAAGCATATGAATTAATTACAATTAATTGCTCATTTATCTGATTAATTACCCGATTGGTCAATATAAGCTCTAAACATTAATTATTATTGAAATAAATGTCGATTTCCACTAACACTAATAATCCCAACACAATGGAACTATTAATTTCATCTTTAATCAACGCGAACTTATTCATCATTAATATTATAATTCACAATATTTAACAACCAGGTCGTTCCCAGGAAAGAGGGGCTTTCCGATAAAAATTTCTCCTTATTGGCGCGCAATTAGGTGACCAAACCTCTCCCTGATAGAAATTTCTAGACATTGTCAATATCATAAATAATAATATGAATAACTTTGTCGTCTCAATTATTGATTTAGTAATATAACATATTATACAGATGATACTGTGACAATAATTGAATCAATAATATGAGAGATATGATGCATCAACTACTGTAACAATAATTGAGTATAACTAAGTGACTTCTTACGTAAGCATCAATAATCAATACCGTGTGCTACTATGCAACCACGCGTATTACAGTACTTTTACTACCGGATAGTTCAACAGTTTAACGGTAAAACTTCCGCCGTTATTTTTATAAAAAGATAATTATGTCGTTTTCTAACTACAACAATACTTTCGTTGTGGGGTCCACCAATGATTGTGTCATCGTATGAATATTCCCTGTTAAAATGAATATTCTTCGACCAATCGAATATTATATAACCACTTGCTTACTTTGCAAAATTTGTAAATATTACCCACAACTATAATATTATATCAAATCCACACCATAATATTCAAAAAATATATTTCGACAAAATTATTCTTTGTTCATAAAAGTTGGGGTCTTACAACCTCCCCTTCTTATGAAATTTCATCCTCGACATTAAGGTACGTACCTGGTATATCGAAGAGATGATGATACTTCGTCAGATTCTAACTCTTAAGGTATAACCTTTGAGCGTAAAATATATTCATTCTTATCCAAGATTTTAACACGTATCTCCTCATACGTAAAATTTTCTGCTATCTCGTCTAGTTCTAATTCAATAATGTGGTTCGGGTCGTCCACATATTTACGTAACATCGATACGTGAAAAATATTATGAACACGCAACATACTTGTTGGTAAAACGAATCTATAGGCCACAGTTCCTACTCGATCGAGGATTTCAAATGGGCCAATAAAATCAAGGGTTGAGATTTCATCTCTTTATCGACTCTTGCTTCTAGAATAACGCCTTCTTGAACCTTCTTCTTCGTATTCATCAGCTCCGGGTCTGTAGCTTGAACAACTTTTAACTTTATCGATTAAAGTCAATTCTACTCGTATATTCGTTATCTTCACGTGGGTCCCTAGAGTCTTTAACTCTATCTTCATCATTTGTAAGTTATACGAAATGGGTTTTTGTGTTAACAACATCGCACTCGTAAACGTATACGATCTTCTACTCAATGCGTCAGCCACCACGTTCGCTCTTCCACAATGATATTGAATGGTATAGTCGTAATCTTCAATAGCTCGAGCCAACGTCTTTGGCACATTATACGATCGTTTTAGGTAAAGAAATATTTGAGGGTTTTAGAATTGAGTTTTGTACTGGGGTTAATACAAAATTCGATTTCACGCTCTAGGGGTAGGCTAAGAAGTCTTCAAGAATACGTCAGGAAATTTATTAACAATAGAAATATCATTCAAAACTGTGACTCTCATCCAAGACTTGGATAGTACGTCACATTGACACCTATCAACTTGCCACCGTTATTCACAACGTCCCCTACAGAAAGTTCGGCTTCGGTGCATTCCACACAAGGAAGTCACCAACGAAAGGCTCGGGGCTTTTTACTTATGGTTTGATATGACAATGATTGACTTTAGTAGTTTGGTTACTTGAATTCGCATAACAGGTTGGCTAGGAATATGAAAACTAACAACCTTACGAAAAGCATGACGAGTAGTTAACCAATCGATTCCTAAAATCGCATCAAAGGCAAATATTTTCAAAGAAATAAGATCGACAGGTAACGTGCGGTTACCGATTTGAATCAAACAAGACTTATAAACAGTGGATGTAATGAAGGTTTCTCCCAATGGAGTTTCCACAGATAAGTCAAAGTCAAATTTCTCCGGAGTCAAATTTAAACGTTGAGCGCAAGTAGGAGAAATAAAAGAATGGGTAGAATCAGTATCTAATAAGGTATAGACTTCGCAAGAATTTATAATTAACTAACCCGTGCTAACTTCGTTCGGGTTACTCGCTTTTTGAGAAGTCACGAAAAAACGCTCTTCCTGAAACCAACAACTTTGTTTTTTCCGTATCCGCCTTTGGTGCCACCTTCCCAACTAGACTTGACTTGGGTGCACGACAAAATCGGGCTAGGTGACCTTCTTTTCCATAATTGTAACATGCTTTGGATTGCATCACGCAGTTTGGACTGATATGTCCCTCCCCTCCGTATTTGAAGCATACAATTGGTGGTCGTTCTCCTTCCTTGAAAACGGGTGTTGGTGCTGCTGTCTTTCCATCGTTGTTGAACCTTCTCTTCTTAAAATTTCCACTCCTATTATCTTGGCCATGATTACCACCGAAGTGGTTACCATTCTTAGCATGATAATATCCCCCACGATGGTTATCATTGTTCCGATGACCGTTGCCACCGGTATGATTATTATCGTGTTGTTGGTCGTTGCCTTTTGGTTGTGCTGACTCATTATCGCGCTCCAATAACTGAGCCCTATTCACAACATCTGAATATAAACAACGTTTGTGAGAAATGAGGTATTGACGTATATCGAGTTTTAAACCTCTTAGAAACATTCGCGTCATTCGCTCCTCATTATCGACCAAATGGGATGCAAACCGGGATAACTCCGCAAATTTAGCCTTGTATTGCAATACAGTCATATTATTTTGCTCCAACTTGATTAATTCCACCTCCTTCATGTAATGAATACTTTTGGAAAAGTACTTATCATTGAACAACTCTTGGAACTTCTCCCAAGACATCTTGAGTGCGTCAGGCTGGGTACGCTTTACAGATTCCCACCAATAATCTGCCTCTTTACGTAACATAAAGGTGGCAAAGGGAACCTTTTGCTCCTCGGAGCATCCCAAGACATCAAATATCTTAGTGATCTTCTTTAACCACGTCTCCACCTTAAGTGGTTCTGGCTTTTCCAAAAACTACGGCGGTCCCAGCTCCTTGAACTGCTTAGCAGTGACCAGCCATGGGTTGCCATTGATTCTACCTGCATTTTGAACAGGAGTCTCTCTCGCCTGATGTTGCATGAATTGTATAAAGCCTCTGAACATCCCATCATTGATCATCTGATCGGTGTTGTTATTTACCTGAGGATTATTGTCTTCCTATTGCACATTATCATGGGTATTGATCGTTGGTGACTAAACGGTCTCATGTGCTTCATTGCTGATCTCAATATTTTCAGATGCTATTTTCAAACGCTGTCACAAAATAAGGGTTAATTGACATATCACATATTATTCCTATACTCTGACCGACCAATTAAATACCAAATAAACTTAGGTAGGTCATACTAACGAAGGAATTTCCCATCTCTCCCCTCCTAGTTCTTGTCTCACATCTCAGTCGGTGATAATATCCCTAAGCTTTGATACCAACTGTGACGCCCCCAAAATATGTACACATCACCTATCTTGAGTCGCCAAATACATGGTATAAAATTCAAATACAACTTAATTATACAACAGTAGTGTAAAATATGACAAAACATAATCTAAGAGTTTTAATAAGAATATTGTCATCTAGACAATATCCACACTCAATGGAGTCCTCATTACATTTATTGTCACACTAATTAACAAAATAGTGTGGACTACTAATTGCTATCATCTGGACCGTCACTCCGTTTCCCGACTAGTCCCGGCTACGTTCTCATTTCCTGAAGAGAACAGTGAAATAAAGGGTGAGCTCAACTAGCCCAGTAAGAAATATTATGACTAAGATAATGCAGAATAAATTATCATTAGCCTTCAACAATATTAAACTGATAGAATATAATAGACAACAAGTTTAACTGCAGCGGAATAAGTAATCCATTAAAAGAGTCAAGTAGAGCATGATATCTACTATCTTCTATGATTTAAAATGTTTTCATCAATTTTTATCGCTGAGACTCAGCTTAATAAATAAACCACATCATCAAATCATCCCTGCACTACGGGACAAGGATATTCATTAAATCATCAATGGTCATGACTATACCGAATAATCCTTGGTCATAATCATACTAAAAACTGTCCATCAATGCACTACCGGCCACTGAGGACTTTTACCACATCATTTATAACATTACAGGTCATGATTATACCGAATTATCCCTGGTCATAATCATACCAAGTCCATCTATGCACGTAAGCCAAAGATGACTTTTATCACAATATAAGCATGAGGATGATGACAATGACATAATAATTCAATAAAACAAGTTCAAGAATAAATTTTAAAGATTTATAAGTTAATTTATCCTGAAATTAATAATGTCCAAATTGTCAACATGATACTGCTTTGTAGAGTAAAATTCAAGAATGCTCAGAAGAATATTTCTATGAAAAGATACTGGTTGAAGCGTAAATATTAAGGATATTCCACTAATTTCATGGAGTATAGATGCCAAAACTTTAACCAACTGAGTATAATAGAATATATGAAACCGCAAATGGATTTTTGCCCGCCATGCGGTAATCCACGTAGACAGATCATTTCCACAATTTAATAAGGAATGAATTCGAAGGATCATTCACCATGCATACGGTAATCCACATAAACAGGTTATTCCAACAGAATAATAAATAATGGAATAACAGAAGAATTCACCAGGCATGCGATAGACCGTACAGACAGGTTATTCCAACAGAATAATAAATAACGGAACCAGGTCATGCGTAATCCACACAGACAGGATATTCCAACAGAATAATAAAGAATGGAACCAGGTCATGCGTAATCCGCACAGACAGGATATTTTAACAGAATAAAAAAGAATAGAATCAGGTCATGCGTAATACGCACAGATATGATATTCTAACAGAATAATAAAGAATGAAATAATAGAAGAATTTCACCATGTATACGGTAGTCCGCGTATACAGGTTATTCCAACAGAATAATAAGGAATAGAATAGCAATAGCTCTCTTCATAAATACGAAAGAAATAATACCCCTTACCTTAGAAGAAACTGGATACTGGAATAGTGAGGTAGCAGACTTCTCTTCTTCTTTCCCTCTATAATTTCTCTCTATAATAATTGCTCTTGTGAGACTTTAGTGAATTGGTGAGAAATGAAGGAAGAATGAGCTTCTATTTATAGGAAAATATAGTTTCAATAATTGTACATTTTGGGGCTCAAAATATTAGAGTATAATACCTCCCTCTTTTTCCTTCATTTTTAATTTAGTCCTGCAAGTATTATCAAACTTGCACCACCTCCCCTAATAGTAAATTATAGGAATCAATAGTAAATCATGTGACTCAATAGTTCTAATCATGTGACAAAAAATAATTATAGTATAGTACCTTCAACTATACCTCCATTTTTAATTTAGTCATACAAGTATTATCAATCTTGCACCAACTCCCCTAATACTAAATCATGTGAATCAATAGTACACACATGTGAGCACATAGTTATAAGCATGTGAATTAATAGTAATTAATTGCTCATTTATCTGATTAATTACCCGATTGGTCAATATAACCTCTAGACATTAATTATTATCGAAATAAATGTCAATTTTCACTAACACTAATAATCCCAACACAATGGAACTATCAATTTCATCTTTAATCAACACGAACTTATTCATCATTAATATTATAATTCACAATATTTAACAACTAGGTCGTTCCCAGGAAAGAGGAGGCTTTTCGATAAGAATTTCTCTTTAATGGCGCGCAATTAGGTGACCGAACCTCTCCTTGATAGAACTTTCTAGACATTGTCAATATTATAAATAATAATATGAATAACTTTGTCGTCTCAATTATTGATTTAATAATATAACATATTATATAGATGATACTGTGACAATAATTGAATCAATAATATGAGAGATATGATGCAGCAATTACTGTAGCAATAATTGAGTATAACTAAGTGACTTCTTACGTAAGCATCAATAATCAATACCGTGTGCTACTATGCAACCACGCGTATTACTGTACTTTTACTACCGGGTAGTTCAACAGTTTAACGATAAAATTCCGTCGTTATTTTTATAAAAAGATAATTATGTCATTTTCTAACTACGACAATACTTTCGTTATGGGGTCCACCATTGTTTGTGCTGTCGTATGAATATTCTCTGTTAAAACGAATATTCCCCGACCAATCGAATATTATATAACCACTTGCTTACTTTACAAAATTTATAAATATTACTCACAACTATAACATTATATCAAATCCACACCATAATATTCAAAAAATATATTTTGAGAAAATTATTTTTTATTCATAAAAGTTGGGGTGTTACAGTAGCCATCTTCCATGGTCAGTTATACCAATAGAGGGTTGCTCTATCCTATAACAAGAAAGTCCAGCTACCACAATTTAAAGAACATGACTTGGTCTTGAAGAAGGTTCTTGACAACTAAGATCAATCCAAAGGAAAATTCGCCCCTGGGAAGGCCCGTTTGTTGTCAAGGAGGTATTGACAGGAGGAGCCCTCAGATTAAAAGAGATGGATGGCGAGGAATTTTCCCAACTCATTAACTCGGACATCATGAAACGGTACTATGTCTGAAGTTACCTGCAAACTAGCATCCTGGTTTTGGATCACCAGATCCCTAGTCAATTCAGGTTTTCAAAACCTTTCTCACTACATACAATCCCCACCATTTCAGTTTTTCCCACTTGGGATCAAACAGTTTACACCTTCGGTTTATCCCACTAGAAATCAAACATTTCATACCTTCATTTTGTCCCATCAGGGATAAAACTTTTCACAACTTCAGCTTATCCCACCAGGGATAAACATTTCCTCACAACTTCAGTTTGTCCCATTAGGGGCGAACTATGCAAACCTGATCTCCCCAATACACGGGAGTACGTAGGCAGCCATTTTTGTGGTCCGGTCTAACTACAGAAAAAAAACTCTACACCCTCTTTACCACCTTCAACTTTGAACCTTTTCACCCTAGGTTCGAACTACGAAGACCTAATCTCTCCCTTCTCAATGGGAGTACGTAGGCAGCCATTCACGGTGTGGTCTCACCCTTACCAAAAACACAAAACCTTGTTAATAGTATTGGGAACATCTTTCCACTTTTAAACCAAACCATAAGAGATGGAACTACCTAGGCTCCCCAATACAAAGGAGTACCGACAACCATCTGTGGGGCGGTCAATCTTAGAGAGGAAAGACACAATCCTCTCCATAGCCACATACAAAACTAGTCCCAAGACACCAAATGGTAGGGGAATACAAAGATCAACGATCTATTCTTAGATATCCTGAGACATCTCAATGTCCATCCATCAAGGAAGAGTTTAGAATACATCAAGATCACAAGCCCTGGAATACATGCAACTATCAAGCAAGTAACAAGGCATAACAAAAAGGGAAGTGAATCAAAACATATTTCATTGCCATATAATACTGTTTGATATATACAATGTGTCATGTACATGGTAAAAATGGCTAACCTAGTCTATGCAGGAAAATCAAAGCTAATCTATAAACTAGTGGATAAGCGAACCATCAAGTCTAACATGACATCCTTCTCAGAAGATGGAGGTAACTCTATGAGCTCCTACCCTGGGGTATCCACACGAGCCAAGAGATCCACGACCATTTGCATGGTGCTACTATGCTCATCAATGAATGTACTCATCTCTGCAATGATGTTAGGAGTATGAGATCTCAATGCAGTACTATCTATAATGACAGTATCTCGGGCAGCTAGAGCACCATCCTGCTCAATAACAGCCACATCCCTGGATGATCGAGCCTCATCCCGCTCAGCAATAATGGTATCTCTATAAGCGAGAGCATCATCTCTCTCAACCAGCAGTGAGGACCTTCAAAGAGCCGATACCCTCAAACACAAGTCTTTATCAAATCAGAACAAAACCATCAACACTGATTGCGCGAACAAGTCAGGAACAATGATTGAGGGCATCAAAGCCCAAATCCACTACTAGTTCACCATCTTGTACAAAGGTAAAAGCCTCTTGTGATCTCGCCATCTTATCGGCCTATCTGTCAAAGTAACTATCCTATATAACAAGCAAGTCTGGGCTAATTTCAAAATTGGCAACAAACCGATATTGGGACCCTTACAACAAGATTAGGGCAATCTCAAAAATATCGACAACTCAACACTGGGGCGTTTATCAACCATCCTAAAGAGAAAAATGCACCAGTCAGCACCATCAGCATGGTACATCATCATCAGAGCTTCCCTCACATCATCTCACTGGCGATTCGGTATGATCATTTGGTCTTTTCCAATCATATTATTCTCAGAATAAATAATCCACATGTGAGGATATTACTCACTCGCGACTTGGTCAACAATGAGAGTTTTTCGTATGAATCCCTAGTTACAACATGCGAAAGGACTGGGCATTTTTTGATTCCTAGAAAGGGAATGAGTTTAAGGCGGGATCAAGCCTCTTCTCAAAAGAAAGGGGAGAACTCCTGAAAGAAATCATGGCGACATAAGATTGCCCCTACAAAAGAAGGGGAAAATTCTCAAGAAAGTCCTTAACTTAAAAGCAGAAGCCCAATGACAAGAGGTCTAGCAAATGAAATCCTCATCATCAAATGTGCCAACCGACATCAAATACTCATAAGTCGGGGCCTCTACACCGAAGTTCAAATATGAACAGTGAAAGAATCGACTGCACCCTCCAGGGATGTTAGCAGCACTCAGGTCATCAGTCCAGTCGGGGTGTGAATCAAAAATATAAGGGAATGGGGCACAAGCACCCAACATCGAAAAGAAACTCATAATCGCCTCAAAAAGGCGTAACATTAGGTGGAGTTTGGTGAAACAAAATGTTGAATATTACTTCAGCGAAGGTATCAGAGGATCCGATATTCTAAACCATTGACATCAATTCAGCGAAACATCAAGACAGTTCAGTGATGAAAGCTTTGTACACCACCGTTTGAGTGGGAATCGAAATAATTTGGTGATGTTAGCTTAGTTAACTACCAGCAGGGTAGGATCCGTTGTCAAACTACCATCAGGGTAGGCACCATTGTAAACTACAAGCGTATACATCAGGAAGGTCCGGTGATTTCAGAGCGTCATCCCCGGTAGAGATGTAGAAAACATCTCAATTTCTCTTTATCAAACATGCATCGGCAACACTGATAAAAAGCTAAATCGTTGGAGTCAACACCAGCATAGGCATCAGTAATAACTGGTAAAGGTAAAGCGATTTGCGATATACGAACTGCGATTTGTGATATGCAAAATGCGATGTGCGAGTTACGAAGTGCGATTGGCCAAAAGCAAAGTGCGAAGTGCAAAATGCGATGTGCGATTTCCGAAAACATTTTAACATTCATCATAACACTCATTACATTACGATTTGCATCATTAAGAATACCTTGTCATATTTTAACTGTCTAGTAATCTTTATCATGTTCATTCCATTGCATTGCATGAACATGATAAAGAGGGGCATCTGTAGACACTCAAAATTTTATTTTCCTATTACTAACTATGCAAGAGGACAAAAGCGTCTTTTTCACACTCTAGAGATAACCTTAGAGGATCATAACATTAGTTCCAACCCCAGGAAATCAAGTTCAATGCCCAGAGTTAACTCCGAGAGGTCAAGTCAACCTCAGAAATAACCCTGAGGAATATCAGAGTCAATAGCAGGCCAATCTCAGAGATAACCCTGGGAAAAGACTGCTACAACTACGCCAAAGCCGGAGATAACCCCGGGAGGGGCAAAATGGTAATTTTGTCAATTTAATCCCAACTCAAATCAAATCAACTCATTTTAACTCAAATTAATTCAAAAGAAGTCCCACAAGAACCATATCTTAACTTCTGAGTGCAAACTACGCAAAACAGCTCAACGGGCTGCCTGACGGAGACCCGAAAATGCCATTTCAGTTATGGACCCATCTTTCTAGAGTCAAAAGGGCTAATCCTATTTCATTGCATAGCTCTCGAAAAGAGCTTTTCAGAATGGTATGGCACGCTTCCATAGGACTCCCGGATTGAAAGTTATGAAGGTTCGAGTGGACAATGCATCGTCCGAGTGCGCATACTTCGAGACGGTAGGCCCCATAATGCCTGGGGCAGCCGCGGGTGGACCCGCTGCAGCTGCGGGTTAACCTGCGACACTTTTGGTCTATAAATACAACCCCCATCAGCCATACTTTGTAAGAAAAAAAAGAAGAAAAGAGAGAAAACTTTGCCTATTTTAGTCTGTAACCTCTTCTATAGTACTCCAAATTGAGTAATTCTTTTTTCTAAACACTTGTGAGCTCGTGTTTTACAACATACTAAAATTTAACCGATGGAAATTGAGTTTTCAGACGTCAAAAGCTATCTGAAGTCTTCTTGGCAGCCCACTGTAAGTTTTTTAGATTTTTAAGCTTTTCATCACTTCTGTATATATATATATATATATATATATATATATATATATATCTTCTCATCAAACTTTATTTGATTGAGCCTGGATATAATATCCGGAGTGTTTACTGCTTTCGTATATATATAAAAACTTATATATATCTTTTCATCAAACTCTGTTTGATTGAGCCTGGATATAATATCCGGTGCGTTTAATGCTTTTGTATATATATAACCTGACTGAAATGTAAGTATATATATATATATATATATATATATATATATATATATATATATATATATATATATTTACAGCTTTTATATATATAACTGTTATTTAGCCTGCAAGTTAGATTTGCCTAAATCTGGCTATTTCTCACTTTAACCGGTTCATGGTGACTAAACTGGAACCGTTAAAGCTGGAATGCTTAGATTTACTCAAATCTAATTCGTTTTTTAGCTTTTGCTAAGGGCTAGATTTGTCTCAATCTGGTGACAAAACTGGAACCGATGAAGCTGAAATAGTTTAGATTTATTCAAATCTAGTTCTTATTTTAGCTTTTGTGCATATTGCTTTATCATGTGAGCCTAGGAATCATGTGATCACAGATTCAGTTTCTGAATCTAGATTCGGTTCCCGTGATGGACATTTTCAGCTGCAACCAGCTTGTAAATTATTCACGATGCCTGAATTCCCTTAGATGACTCTCATGCCCACAAGGAGTTCGGCACTGCTATGTATCTTATTTTCTAGAAGATGCTTCGCATCTCGAAAATAAAAGCAACTAAGCCGAACACAATATAATAAAATGGAAGTATCAAAGGCCTTAATTACTATTGAGCACAAGGGTTTGAAAAACTTATTTTTACAAAAATCACTACTATATCATGTTAAAATTGAACTTTTATACAAAAGTCAAACCCTTTGTATATAGGTGCAAACGAGGCATAACACTACTTCTAAACAACTGCACATAGACCTAGCACACACACACACACACACGCACACACGTACGCAGATAAAAGTTTTTAATGAAAAGTGGTGGTAACCTTATGATCACAAAAGTCGGGTGGTGCCTAACACCTTCCCTCCGCTTAATCAAGCCCCCGGACCCTAACGAATTTCGGTTTTGCAGACCAGTTAAACAGTGTCACATCACTAGGTCTTTGTGCAAACCTTTTTCTTGGTTGAGTTGGTGCAACCATTTAAAAATAACCAACTGACGACTCTTACAGTCAAATCGTCGACATATACATGTCGAACCTTTTCAAACTTGTTTTTTCAAACAAATCTCACCTAACATGAGAACACCAAAAGAAAAGAACAGAAAGGGATAAATAAAAATCCCGACGTCGACACTTATTGTGATGGGGTGTCTAATTTCTTGAATAAAGTAATAGAAAATGCTGATGATCCAAACAGAAAGATGCGATGCCCGTGTGTCAAGTGTAAAAACCTGATATGGAAGAAAGCCGACGAGATTAAATTTGACTTATTTTCCTGTGGCTTTGTGGATGGGTACTTCGTATGGACTCATAACGTGGAATCAACTGAGTTGAGAGAAGTGATTGACGGTACTGTAGAACAACCAATTCAATGGGATTCATACATCGAGAACTTTGATGCCATGGAGATGTTGGTCGATGCTTATGGCCCTACCAATATTGACTGGGCTGAAAATGAGCATTCTTCATGCAGTGGTCAGCAAGTGCCAAATGATACAGTTGCTGCCTTTTACAAGTTGCTATCTGAATCCGGGGTCTCGTTGTATCTGGGAAATGTCAAGAACACCAAGCTTTCTACAGTGACTCAGCTCTTACACTTCAAGAATGAGCACGACTGTAGTGAGAGAGGTACCACTGGATGTCGATTCTGGACAGTAAGTGTTAATCCAGTATTGCAGTAATAATATAATATTTCTCCCATTTATTGCGCGACACAATTAACATAACATAAATTATTCTATTTGTACTTGTTAGTTCCCAACGACACAATAGTTATCTAGAAGGGGTGTAATAACCCAATATTTTCAATAATAAATTTTGCGAATAATTTATATATATATATATATATATATATATATATATATATATATATATATATATATATATATATATAAAGGTGGGAATATGTGCAAAATAAAGTATATGTATATATGTGATAAATAAAATTATTTATTACATGAATACTTATAAATAACTTCTTTCTAAAAGAATTATTAATCGTTATAGATTATATTCCTATAATAAATGAATTTTGTAATAATAAGAGTATTAGTTATTTTTTGTGAATTTATGATTATTGTATATATGATATGATTATTAGGATTATTATGATAAGTAATCAATACGCTCTTAGTCTTGTAATATCAATTTTGTGGATATCAATTCATGTCGTATAAAACAAGTTTAGCAATGACAATTGGCACTGGCTTAAGCTAAACCAGTCTTGGCACTGTCAGGGCACGGCACAACTGCACCGTCCCAGCAGTACAAACTAGCGCAGCTGCGCCAGTGGACAGTTAGAGAAATTTAATTTTCCTGTAGAAATAAAATGAAACATTAATATAATATGTGTAACATTAAGAGTACATTATGTTGATATGAATCAACGAAGGAATTATTGAGTGAGAAACTAATTTATATTAATTGTTAATTGTTATTTTAGAATATTGATTAATTGTTTAATGATATGTGATTAATTTATTTAGCATGAAACAAGTAAGCAATTAATATAATAAAATTATAATTGACTGTTATGTGCATGTGGGCAATAATTAAAAATATAAAATACATCTATATTATACAGTGTAGTGTGACATTTATGTGAATATATATAACAACCTTATATTAAGTCTTACTAAACTACGTTGTATGAAACAATGTGATTGAGCATATTAGAACTATATGGTATGAATACATCATAAAGGTGTATGTGGGTATATATTAAAATAATATACCATGAACATATTGTAAGCTATTATTTTTAATAAAGTATATCGGTGTGATAAAAATTATATATGTACTATATGTATGTTACATTTCCATATTACATCTACTATATTGAAATAACAAATTATATTGTAGCACTAGGATTTAGCCTTGTATGAAGAATGTGTATATTAAATATAACATAAGAGTAGGAAAGTGTATAAGTATTATATGAATGCTGAGTTATATGGATTGTCCCAAAATTAGAGTCCCAAATTCTCTTCATTTCTCCTTCACGTGTAAAACATAAGGCTAGAAGCCATTTCCTTTTCTTTCTTCCAAGCTCTTCCTAGTTGATGATTATGGGGGAGTGGTGGTGATGATGGATTCCAACTACCAATTACCAACTCCTTATTAACCATCATGTAATCTAACTTTCTCATTGGTTTAATTTGATGAATATATACATTGTCTGTGTTTTTATTTCTCTATAAATATGGACTCTCCTTCTCCAACTTCTATTGCTGAGAATTGCTAAGGAGTGGGATTGAAAGCATATATAGAGTGAGTGATTGTATACATATCAGTAGAAGGGTGTTAATTAGCAAGCAAATTGCAAGGTATAAGATTCTTCGTGTTCTTCATTTTTAGTTTCTATTAAATTTTCGTTCTTGAAATCTCAAAATTTTGATTTTATGGAATTTGATGCTAATAAGGTTTGGGTAATGGTTGTATGGTTGTTATATAACTATATTAGCATATTCAAACTGATACATACTTGTTTAGAATCAAATTTATGAATAATTTTTGTGTTTGGGCTAAAGTTCTGCCGAAGCAGACTGTTCTTGGTTCAAACCAAGCACGGCGCAGCTGAGCCACATTTGTATTAAGGCGCAGCACAGCTGCACCGGTCCCTGTTTTTAGTTGAATGTTCTGTTTGCAATTCTGATCCATATGAGCTAGTTGTTATGACTCAAGCTAGCATGTAAACATGTGTATGATGTATATATGGGTATACTAACTCAATAAGAACATGTTTTAATAGACTTGCAAGATTAACGAAGGTATATGGTTTAAATGGAGATTTGGACTTTAAGTGTTGAAAACAAACTATGTTAAAGATCATGTTCTACAAATTATGAACCTAGTAAGCTATACATGACTGATTTTGCACATAGATGAGCATGTTATAGTATGCATAGTTCCTTTGAGCATGATCAAACGTAATAAGCCTTGTTTTAGAAATGTTTTCAAGAAAAGACTTAGCCTAGTGAACTAACATGCATGATTTCTACATGATGTTTATTCTGACTTTGCAAGCTTGTTGTTATGATTTAGAAAGGCATGAATAACCCGTTAACTTGTGTTCATATGATTCATAGTTCTTTGCTCATGACCACTTTACTTAGGATTTGTATTAAAGAAGTTTTTAACTTAGTATAGTGAGCTAATATTCATGACTACTATATACTCTATATTCTGACCTTGTGAGCATTATAACATGACTTGACTACATATGATTAGAGCCTTAAAGTTGCCTTGTATGTGTTAAATTGCATTGTTCAAGTTTAAAATAGTTTTAAAAGCAAACTTGAACATATTTTCTAAATATAGTTGCATCACATGAATGTTTAGATTCTAAAGGATTAAGAGGTCATGTTACGTCTATAATATTCCTATACATGACGCATATGTATTTAACATATAGAACCTATTAGTAAGGTTACTAAGGAAAATACGAGAATGCTAACATACTACTTTGGAAGTTAGAATCTGACTTTTATGAGCATGTTTGATGGTACTTTTAAACTTGCTAAATTTATCATACATATATATCTACTAAGTTAAGAGTGTGAAATCAAGTTAGAACAAAGTTAAGCATGTTTTCAAAATAATAACTAGAATAGTTACACATATGTGTTATGAATACTCACAAGCATACCTAATATGAGTTATATGACTATCTTGTATGTTGAGAAGGCAAGCATGTTAGACTTTGTGGTTTCATGACCTTGAATGGCCTTAACATGTTATAATGTTAAACTTAGAACCATGTTATGAAAGTGGGAAACCTAGATTGACTTAAGAACCAAGAAATGGCCTTCGTCATGATAGTATGTATGTTGTGTTCTTGCTGGACAGAAACCACAGGGCAATAGCTAAGTCTTAGCTGCGCCAGTTTGGAATCTGAGTTTCTATAATCTGATTTTTGACAGTTAACTTGTATGATGTCTTTACTGCTAGAAATGGTTTAAAATCTACTATTGTATGTGTATATGTGAGGACCAAGTAATAAGATAGTGTTCTCTTAGATAATGAAAGTTCATGGGTGAAAATACCTTAACCTTGAGCATTCTTAAATTACTTATGAAATAACTAGATAATTGATTATGTGATAAACATATAAGCTAATTTTGTATCATATGTGCATACTTGAATCATGTCGAGCTTGATTAACGAATGTGTTAGCTAATGAACATCTTATGCTTGTAATACGTTATAAATAGGATTCGAAAGTGTTGATTTATTATGTGAGGACCCCAAACTCGGATACTTGAAACCCGAACTCGGTTCTTCACGATACCATTTCTATGAGCGGAATAATACTAATAATAATAACAATAATATAAAAGATCAAATTAATTTACATAATTATCAGAGTCTAGCTCCCAAGTACGTAACCTTTAAACATTCATTACAACCCATGATAGATAATATATATTTCATAATTGTCTTAATAACATTAAACTATTACATAACATAGTAATTCGTTCATTCAGCAACCTTCCCTTTTCCTTTGTTCTTAGCAGAGTTCTCTGGTCGTTCGCACTTAGCTGAAAACATTTAAATTTAAGCAAGGATGAGCATTTGAGTGCCCAGCAAGCAATAGCAACTATATATATATATATATATATATATATATATATATATATATATATATATAAGCTGAAAGGATTTAAATGTTTTCTTTGTACTATTCTTCTACAACCAGTCAATAGTTGTGAAGTATTCTGAACCAATAATAATAACATAACAACTTTCTTTCAAATTTTTGAAACTACATAATGACTATAACTGGGGTTATGGTGACATGCCATGAACATTGTTTTTATTTTCGAAAAGGTTAAACAGAAATTCATCTGTAAACCGTCATAACTTACGGGCACGGGGGTGATCAGCCCGTTATGCCCTGCATTGATCAATACTACATTGCTAGAACGATATTATCGTTCATCCTTTGTCCGCCGGAGCGCATAAAAATTTTCCCATGTAGGGATGTTCATACCTGTCTGGGTTCTAAATCAAAGGTTTTATCTTGTTCAACAATAATCTATAATTCAATATATCTGTATACGGGTAATTGACAAAGGTATATCAACATGTGATTAAATACAATGATTATCCAAGTGGGGACACTTGTTTAACCACTTCTAGAAATTAACGAACAGAATATATATATCCGAATTATCATATACTAACATGTTGATATTCAATGAGCTTATATAATATAAAGTTCATAATCTGTACAATAATAATATAGTTTAGAAATATTCTTACTCACATCCATTGCATAAAGAAAATGCAAAGGTTAGATACTTGCCTGAAGCACTGCTTACAACTTGTAATTAAGATCTATCGCTTATCTCACGACCTATCATTAATAAGATAGTTCGTTCGATTAGAACAACATACTATAACACATAACACTGCTTATTGCAGTCAACACATAACCTAATTACATTAGCACCTATGTTTAATAACCATTGAATCACAAATAATCACTTATACAATCAAAATATCTAAGTCCAGATCAATTTCTGAAACATGTCGGTCTACCGACAACTTTATTAGGTAATTATCGAGTCTAAGACTCTATTTTATAACTTAACATCAGTACGTATCAGTCATATTATTTTTAAATGACTCAATAAAATTTTAAAACATTTATTATAATTTATCATAAATTTTCAAACATTGGAATCATATTTAAATGATTTAAATACCAATCAATTCTATTATAATAAATATTTAATTAGTATTAAACTATTAATGAAATTATTTCCAAAATATTAAAGTTATGTATAATAACTCAAAATACTTTTAAAGTATTAATATTACCCTTAAATAATTTTTAAAACATTTAAAATCATTTTTAAATAATTATCATTAATATTAAAGTATTAATGTTCTATTTATCAAAATATTAAAAGTCATTATTCATAACTTAAAATATTTTTAATTCATTTATATCCTTTTTTAAATAATTTTTAAATTAATAAAACCATTTTTAAACTATTTATTTAATATAATTATTAAATAAATTTAATATCAATAATAATAACTTAATAATCATTAATATTAAATTATTAATGAAATTATCCTTTAAATATTAAAAGTTATATTTTATAACTTAAAATATTTTTAAACACTTTATTTTCATTTAATATGATTTTTAATATAATAAAATCATTTTTAATTAATTTACTTAATTCATTTAGTAAATAAATTAATTACCATTAATATTTATTTATTAATGAAATTTATCATAAAATATTAAAAGTCATTAAAAATAACTTAAAATATTTTCTTATATCATAATATAATTTTTAATGATTTTTCTAATATTAAAATCATGTTTAAATAATTTATTTAATATTATAATTAAATAAATTAAATAGTTTTAATATTTCAAAAATATTAAATATTTATGAAATATAATAAAAATAATTAAAAACTAATTTTCGGAATTTTTTTATAATTTTTAATAATTTATTTTGTATTTTTAATAATTTAAAACTAATTTTTTTCTATTTTTTATTAATTTCCGGAAAATAGAATATTATCTGTCGCTAAAGACAACCCAGAAATGCATAGTCCGTTTCCGAGTTGCTTACTTTGACCAATCATAATCTAGTGTGTGTTGTGTTTCTGGGTATTTTGTTGATCAGAGAATGTAGTACAAATACAAGACTACTTGATCCAACAAAGAACATCATCAAACCATGCAAAACTAACGAGATCTGAAGCGTTGAACAAGCTGTCAGAGCTGTTCTTCATTTTCTGGGCTACCCAGAAATGAAAAACAGTTCGACTGGCTTGTTTTGGGCTTCCACAACTTGTGATCTAGGTGCGTTTTTAGCAATTTAAGAGGTCTAACTTGTAGAACACATGTAAGTCTAGAGATCCATTACATAAAATCAACAAAACAACAACACAATACCAAGATCTTGTTCGGTTAAACGTTGTCAGAAACCACGCTCATGAACTTTCTGGGTTACCCAGAAAGTTCATCCGTGAAGTTTCTGCCTAGTTTGACCATCCTCCAATTCCTGTATGATCATGATATAAGCTATCTAAAAGCATCACGATGTAGTTTAACTACTATACTATAACTTAGATAACAAAAAAACAACAAAAATCCAACAACCTGCCAGATCTAGATCCTTAAATATATGGTCAGACCTTGAAAACCCATTTCTGGGTTACCCAGAAACGGTCTGGTCATGGTCGGTCAACGACCTTTGACCACGAATAACTTGTAATCTGTTGAAGCTATGACCTTGATTCAACTTTTAGACTAAAGAACACATACACGACTACAACTAAAAGCTTTCAAAACACGTAAATCTCTACAGATCACCAAGATATAAGGACTGACATTCACTGTCAGAGAACAAAAATTTATTTTCCCAGATTTTGCAAATCTTCAAATCCGAGCCTCTAGATGTTATGGATCTAACATCTAGCAACCCAGATCATCCCTAGACACCTTATATAACATGTTTAACACAAAAAAATTAACATCTAACACAGAATCGTTGGACAGAAATTCTAGGGTTCGTTCATACCTTTCTTTGAAAAATTTCTGATTTTGTGTTGCTGATCTGTTTATGGTAAACGTGGGGCTTTAATTTAGGACTAATATACTTGTGTATTTTGATGGTTAGAGAGAGAGAGAGAGAGCTTAGTTTGAGTGTTATGAAAAATGTAAGTAACAAATGTTATTTTTCTCTCTTCCAATCTATAAATAGAAGTGTATGGTGCATGTATGGCTGAAATGTGTGGCTGATCTACTGAGATTTTTGAGCATGTGGAGTAATCTAGAGTTGGTGAACAACTCCAATCTTGGCAAGATACACAAGTAAGCTAAATAAAAAAAAATTACACATAAGGGCATTTTTGGAACTTGGGCTTGATAATTTAATGGCATACTTGTAATCATGCAAACCCTTAGGGTTTAGGGTTTGGGTTAGGGTTTAGGGTTTGAGTCATTTTAGCAAAAGTCTAGGATTTCTAATTTAGGGTTTGCTCAAAATAAAATAAAAGTTTAATAACATTTAGTTTCTAAAATTTTGAAATTAGAATTTTCTAATTATGATTAATTTTATAATTACCTTATACAGGAACATTAGAGTTTAAATCATATAATTATCATTAACTTTGCTAAAATAGCAATCAGGGTTTACAAATGGTAATTAAGTTTTATAATTTCTAATTAGGGTTACTAATTATAGAAATTAGGATTTCTAGAAATTAATATTTCAAAATGTTAACTAGGGTTTACCTAATTATGCATAAAATCACATAACATCGCTACATAATAATCTCGAACTCATAATTGAGTTTCAAACTAGAGTTTAACACTTAAAATAGGGTTTTTAATAAATTTATTAGGGTTTCTAAAACTTTAATTAGGGTTTACCTAATTAATCACTTAATACACAACATAAAACATATAACATAGTTATAAAACAGTCTTAAACTCACAATTGATTTTTAATTTAGAGTTTTCCTAAGTAAAATTAGGGTTTAACCCATTAATACTAGGGTTTTGAAATTAAACACCATAATTGATCATTTATTATCAATACATACATGCAGTACATATTCATAGCACTGAAAAATTAAAATATAATTAATATTATATTTTTATTCTCATACCTTGGCAATAATCCAAAATTAGGGTTTGGATACCATATCTGATTTATTCTTCCTATTTAACCTTAATAATTAAGATAAAATAATTAACTTAATAACCTGTACTAAAATTCATATAATAAAATAGTTATTATATTTATTCTAAAAATCACTCCATATATTATTTAAATAATATATGATTATATATTTTCATGGAAAATAATTATTAAAATATTTCTACCATAAATTAATTATTATAATTATATACTTTTTAATAATCAATAATTTTAAAATAAATTCATTTGTAAATAATTATGTAATAAATATATTTTTACTTACCACATAAATACATATACACATAATCTTGTACAAATCCTCATCCTTAATAAAAAAATAAAATAAAATTTATTCACAAAATTTCTTATTTATTTACGTAGAAAATATCGGGTTGTTACATATCTACGCTTGAGGCAAGTTCCTTAAACTTACTCCAATTATTATTGAGCAAGTATCCTATCTTTGCATTTCCTTTATGCAATGGACATGAGTAAGAAAGTTTCAGATTTATATTATTATTGTACTAGATTATTAATCCTATTGTCGTATATATTATATCCAATCATTGATTATCAACATGATACTATATTGTAATTCAGATATATATTTTGTTCGTTAATATAGTTATACAAGTGTCCCCACTTGGATAACCATTGTATTTAATCACATGTTGATATATATATATATATATATATATATATATATATATATATATATATATACCTATTGATCCCCCATGTGTATACGTTAAGAAAAAGTCGTCTAAGCTATTTGACCAGCTAGACACAGATTTAGAAATATTGTTGAATATGATAAAACCTTTTTGTATCCAATCAAATTATTTTGGTTCGGATTCTAGACTAAGTATAAACATCCCTATCAAGGGAAAACTTTTATGCGCCCAAGGCGGACAGAGTGAACGATGATATCGTTCTAGCATGTAGTATTGATCAATACAGGGCATAACGGGTTGATCACCCCTCGTGCCCGTAAGCTATGACGGTTTGCGGATGAAGTTCTGCTAAACCTATTCGAAAATTGAAAACAATGTTCACAGTATGTCACCTTAACCCTATTTATAGTCAGTACGTAGTCTCAAAAATTTGATAGAGAGTTGTTATGTTATTATTATCGGTTCAGATTACTTCACAACTATTGATTCATTGTAGAAGGGCAGTACAAAGAAAATATTTAATCTTTTCAGCTAATATTTATAATTGTTGTTACTTGTTGGGCACTCAAATGCTCATCCTTGCTTAATTTAAATGTTTTCAGTTAAATATGATCAACCAGAGTGCTCTGCCAGGAACCAAGGGAAAGGAAAGCTGTCAGAATAAGTTGTGATATCATATGTAATAGCTAGACTTAAATAAGATGATGATATTTAGTAAATATCATGTAATGAATTTTTTAAGGTCGCGTACCTGGGATTTAGACAACTCTGATATGTAAATTAAATTTGATATTTATAACATTATTATTATTATTCCGCTCAAAGAAATGGTATCGTGAAGCACTGAATTCGGGTTTCAAGCACCTGAATTTGGGGGCGTCACAAGTTGGTATCAGAGCTTTAAGGTTAGAAACCATAGGTGGGATAGACCTTAGGCTATAACCTTAGGGCAGAGGTAAACGTTGAAAATACAAATAACTCGTATAGAGTTTTAATGGAGATCAATTCATCTTCAAACTAAATAAAAGATAAATTATATAAAAGTATTATTTGTTGTGTGTATATATTATATACTAATCAGGATAATTTATGTGTAGATGTCAGGAGGAAGAGGATTAGGATACCCTAAGATCGTAAAGAAAGAGTCAATCTCCATAACCGAGCCAATATCAAAGTTAATAGCTGAAATAGAGGCTCACGTTGAAGATAACCTTGATGAGGTGATCATTTTAGAGAATATAGTACCGGACCTAGAAATGGTGGAACAAACAGATAGTGATTCGGACACCAAAGTTGGAGTTGATCAAGCATCAACCGAAGTGCAAAATCTGAGGAACAAGTTTTCTTCTCTGGAAAAGTTATGGGAAATAGAAAAGCTACTAAATAACCAATTACGAAAGGCATTAATCGAAACGATGGAAGAACAAGATAAATTTAAGGTCCAAATTATTTAGATGGGAGCTAAGAACAACATATCGTGTGCAGCTCCAAGCAAGAAAGGGAAAAGAAAGATAGAAGACCACGATATAGGAAAACCCGATAAGAAGAAAGGGAAAAAGATATGTTACATTTGCGGTTATGAGGGACATACCACACTGTATTGTCCCGACTATAAACTAGGTACATGTTTTATCTGTGGATTAGAAGGTCATCGGGTGAAAGGTTGTCCAGAATCAGGAAAGAGGTGTAGGAAATAAGTAGAATTAGTATTTTATTATATGACAAGTATGTCTGTGTAATGTAATATTTCCAACTTTTGTATAAGTTATAGCAGCGATTCCAGACTTTTGTGGTCACAAAGGGATATCGGATGTTTAAACCAATATATGCTATGTTATGTACTATGAAATAGTTGAATGAATATGAAGTTATGTTTGGTTAATGAAACAAGTTTAAAATATTTAACTTATATGATAAGGTTTAGAATGTAAGTTAAATATAGATGATGTTTTATTTAACCAGAAAATACCGCCAAGACGTCAAACTCGAAACCAAAGGGCAGAAGAATCTGTTAACAATGCTGGAGGACAACAACTAGACCTGATGCAGAATTTTGCGAACATGGTAGCTCAAGCTATGCAGAATGGAATGCTGGCTGCGGGGAATCAACCAGACAATCAGTTTGCAAACTTCAAGGATTTTAAGGCCGTAAGACCGCCCGAATTTAGAGGTACCACTGAACCGATAGAAGCCCAAACTTAGGTTAAGGAAATAAAAAAAGCATTTGTAGTCGCTAGGTAGCTGAGGGGCAAAAGACAGCTTTTGCCACCTATATGATGAAAGGAGCAGCAAATTTTTAGTGGGAGGTAAATCAAGCTAGGGCAGGAGAAGGAGTGATAGCATGGACTAGGTTTAAGACGCTATTCTTTGAGAACTAATTCTTGGCTAGTGTACAGGCTAGGATGGAGGTGAAGTTTTTGGAATTGAAGCAGGAGAACTTGACAGTTGCGGAGTATGCCGTAAAGTTCAATGAATTAGCTAGGTTCGCTCCACACCAAGTGGATACGGAGGCTAGAAAGGCAAGGAGGTTTGAGCTAGGCCTAAAACCCTGGCTCTACAATAAGGTGGCGGTGTTGCAGATCAATACAATTGCCGCACTCTTAGAAAAGGCAATCATAGCTGAAGGGGGAAGTGAGGCCATGAGCCTCTACAATAAGGAGAGAAAGAATAGGGGTGATGGAGCTGGGAAGGTAGAAGTAGGTAGTGGAAATAGGGGTGAGAAAAGGAAGTGGAAAAATATTGGGAGTGTCTAAGTCAAGCAGGAAGGTGTGAAAAAGCAAGTTGTGCAGTGTAAGAATTGTGGGAAGAGTCATACAGGTGAGTGTCTTAAGGGTAAGTTTGTGTGCTACAAATGTGGGCAGGAGGGACATATCTCTCCTAACTGCCCCAATCCTAGGACGAACAATGGGTGTTTTCTGTGTGGATCCACGGAACATAAGGTAAAGGACTGTCCAAAAAGGAGAATGGATATAGGAAGCGTGAATACGGGGAAAGGCAATGGAACAATGGCGATAACGGGACCAACTTCGATGAAATCAACAGCAAGAGTCTTCAACATGACGGTTCAGGATACCGTAGCAGTCGGGGATGGAACCTTAGGTATTATTCGTATGAATTTTATTTTCGTATATATGATTTTTTGTATATATAGTAAATTATTTTGTAACGAAATATTGAAGGAAAAATTTGAGTTCTATTAGAAATCAAATTTCCATATAATCAGATAGACAAAGCTTTATGTTGAATAGTTAAACATCAGTTCGATCGAATCTGATCGAGATTAACGTGAAATGACTGTGTATGCTATTTTCCCTAGCGTCTATAGGATTTAAAGCGGTTATTCCGGGGACGGAATCCTTATAAGGGACGGTGGATATAATAACCCAATATTTTCAATAAGAAATTTTGCGAATAATTTTTTTTTTTATATATATATATATATATATAAAGGCGGGAATATGTGCAAAATAAAGTATATGTATATATGTGATAAATAAAATTATTTACTACATGAATCATTGTAAATAACTTCTTTCTAAAAGAATTATTAATCGTTATAAATTATATTCCTATAATAAATGAATTTTCTAATAATAAGAGTATTAGTTATTTTTCGTGAATATATGATTATTGTATATATGATATGATTATTAGGATTATTATGATAAATAATCAATACGCTCTTAGTCTTGTAATATCACTTTTGTGGACATCAATTCATGTCATATAAAATGAGTTTAGCAATGACAATTAGCACTGGCTTAAGCTAAACCAGTCTTGGCACTGTCAGGGCACGGCGCAGCTGCGCCGTCTCAGCAGTACAAACTGGCGCAGCTGCGCCAATGGACAGTTGGAGAAATTTAATTTTCCTATAGAAATAATATGAAACATTAATATAATATGTGTAACATTAAGGGTACGTTATGTTGATATGAATCAACGAAGGAATTATTGAGTGAGCAACTAATTTATATTAATTGTTATTGTAGAATATTGATTGATTGTTTAATGATATGTGATTAATTTATTTAGCATGAAACAAGTAAGCTATTAATATAATAAAATTATAATTGACTGTTATGTGCATGTGGGCAATAATTAAAAATATAAAATACATCTATATTATACAATGTAGTGTGACATTTATGTGAATATATATATAACAACCTTATATTAAGTCTTATTAAACTACGTTGTATTAAACAATGTGATTGAGCATATTAGAACTATATGGTATGAATACATCATGAAGGTGTATGTGGGTATATATTAAAATCATATACCATGAATATATTGTAAGCTATTATTTTTAATAAAGTATACCGGTGTGATAAAAATTATATATGTACTATATGTATATTACATTTCTATATTACACCTACTATAAGACCCCGAATTTTATGAAATAAAAGTATTCAATTTTTCTTATAATTATTATTTAGTAAATGGTTAAATTGATAAATGTTAAAGTTAAGGGTGATATATGAATTTTTTTCGAAATACACAAGTGGTTATAAAATATTCATTGTTATCGGGGAATATTCGCTTGGTCGTGGAATATTCTTACTGTCGGAGAATATTCGTACGACGGCGCAGTCTTTTGTGGGCCCCATAACGGAAAGCGATTGGATGAAGAAAACGACAAGAGTAAGTTGTTTATAATTAACGGCGTAGTTGTTACCGTTAACACTGTTGGAATACCCGGTGGTTATAACAAAGTAATACGCGTTGTTGCACAGTAGCACACGGTATTGCACTAATTATTGATTTTTACGTAAGAAGGCATTACTCAATAATTGTTACAGTAATTACTGTTCAGTATTTTATTTTATTGATTCAATAATTGCTGCGTTGATATTTTATATTACTGTTGTTTTAATAATTGTCACTACATAGTATTTTCTATTATCGGAGCAATAATTCATATTATCTGAATAATATTATTAGATAACATTATTGGCAATGTCTAGAAAGTTCTGTCTAAGGAGAGGTTTGGTCATCTAATTGCGCGCCAGTAAGGAAGAGATCCTTATCGGAAAGCCCCCTCTTTTCTAGGAACGACCTGGTTGCCAGTACTGTGGCTCTGTAATATTATTTGTGTATAATTAATTATTGATTTATATGATGAGGAAAATATTGATTTTATGTGGATATAGATGGAGAAAATTTTTAATGTGACAATTGTTGAAAATTAATATTTTATCTTTTTCTGATAAAATAATTCATTTAAATATATTATTTTAATAATATATTGATGATGATATTTTTACAATGAATGTGGGATATATGAGTATATGAGGAGGAAGAGTATTTTTGTGGCATTAAATGATTAACACATGTTTTGTGTGTTGGTGGACACAATTCTTGAACGAAAATTTATTATTGACTGTAAAATCGCCCGTTTGTGGATTTTGGTCAATTTCTGTTTGGAATTTGGAAAAACTTTCTTCTGGAAAGTTGTAGAGAATTGAATTTCCTATAAAAAATCGCAAGATTCGAATTTTTTGATAAAAGTGCTATTTATTATGAATTATTGAAGTTCTGAAGTTCCGAAATAATTGATTTTTGGAAGTTTTAATTATTATTTTGAAGAAAAACGTTTTTTGCCATCTCACATGTGTTATGAATGAGCTGAAATCAGATTCCTTGGTGGTGGGCTTGAATATTTGGTAAATATTATTATTTTATTAAATTTTCTGCTTTGGTGTTCTAAGCAATTTCCTATAAATAGGGTGCTTAGGTTAGAATTGAAAATCACACCAGAAACTGAAGTTTTCTCTCTATTTCTCTCTCTATATTATCGAGTGTATTCTTGTGAGTATTTTGATATCTTGAGTGTTGCTATACGGTGCAAGTTCGTTCAGCGTTATTCCAGTCAGGAGTACTGCTCTTTTGAGGTAAGGGATTGTAAGGGATAGTAAGGGATATTGTTGTAAGGGATGTTATTTCTTCTTAAATGATATTATTTTCTTCAATATCATTATGCCGAAGTATTGATCTGAACTTTTTATTAAATTTGGAACTTTTCATGTCGGGGTTACTATTCACGAGTTACTATTCACGAGTTACTATTCATGAGTTACTATTCATGAGTTACTATTCACGAGTTACTATTCACGGGTTACTATTCACGAGTTACTATTCATGACAAAATTGGTTTCTTTTTCTAACCAAATTATAGTTGCTTTATGAATATTATTCTTGAGATTAAAAATATATGTTGATCATATTATTTTTATTATCATATATAACATTTTTATAACCCTGATGTTGAATTTCTCTTTCACTTGAGTGTAAAGATGGGTAAATTATTGGTATGATCGTGACTGAGGTATATCTTTAGCATGTAGTGCAAAGATGAATTGTTAACTGGTATGATCATGACCATTGAATTTATAATTGAATATCTTTAGCTTAAGTGTAAAGATGAAATGATTAACATGGTTATAATTATTGTTTATATAAATTCTGAAATAATTATATATTTCTTTGAGATGTGAATATATTTGGCCTGTAGTGCAAATATGAACGGTTGAAGAATATCTTTGGCCTGTAGTGCAAAGATGAATTATTGATGAATATCTTTGGCCTGTAGTGCAAAGATGAACTGTTGATGAATATCTTTGGCCCGTGATGCAAAGATGAATTTATTAGTATGATTATGAACATGAACTGTGATTTGGTATAACCATGATCTTTGATGTTTCAGGTAAAGACAGGTGATGAAAATTATCTTCGTCTTGGATGCGAAATTTAGAATCAATATTATGATTATGAATTATTCATATGATTGTGGAAAGGAACTGTTGATTGATGTTACAGGGATAAAACATTGTTGGTGGACTTTTAACGTGGAGAAGATAATAGACTTTATAGTCTATTTGACTCTTCTAATGGATTGCTCGTTGCGCTGCAACTATGGTTGAAAAATTTTATCATCTACCATATGTTCTAAATCTCTGATTTAATTCTGTTGAAGGCTATTGATAACTTATTTATCTTTAGTCAAGATATTCTTTACTGAGCTAGTTGTGCTCACCCTTCTGTTTCACAATTCCTTTCAGGTAAGAAGAGTGTAGCTGGGTCGAGCGGGGGTAACAGGGGAATAGAACGGTGGTCATCATTTAGTAGTTATATTTGGTGAATCATCTAGGGTGAAGCGAACCCAATGTTGGAAGGGTGTTTTGCCACTATCATACAAGATGTCTAATGATATACAATCTCGTTTCATCATAAGACAGGGATGTGCTCATCCACTTGCTGAGTATATTTACGAGCACTACCTATATAATCTTGGTGTTTGTTTGAAGTATAATTCTCAGTTAGAGATAGTGGAGATAATGATATGTCAAGAGAAGACTCACCATTGGGAAGAATATGATAGTAATCTTCTCGTTTTTCTTTGGGGTCTATTGGGTCAACCAAGAATAATTCTGTGGCCATATGATATCTATCATAACTTAGACGCATGGCCTCCCATGTACGAAGGTTTCCTTGAGCACTTCTCAAAGATTCTAATTTCTAAAACAGTTTTTGACTATACCTTTATGTAAGGTGTCATTGTGAGGTGATGTCCACGGTTGGAACATGAGTCACATTTGGTATATATTTGTATCCAAACTCACAGCATATGTGTTGTTGTATTTTGCACGACAATTGTTGCAATAAAGTTGTAGTTGTTTTCTGTACCATGTATTTGACGACTCAGAATAGGTTGGATGGAATGGACCTATTTTGGGGGCATTACATTTGGTATCAGAGCTTAGGGATATGATCTCTGGCGGAGATCGGGAAATAGGACTAGGAGGAGAGAGACGAGTAAATCCTTCACTAGTGGGTCCTACCTAAGCTTATTTGTTGGTCGGTCATAATATCGGGATATTATGTGATATGTTAATTTGTTCAATTAACCTTTGTTTTGAAGCTGTATTCTAGAATGATATCTGAAATACAGGAGATGAGCAATGAAGAAATTATGATGACAGGAAAGATGGAATCTGAAATGAAAGCAATGTATTCTCAACTCTTTGAAATACCAGGTACGTAAATTTCGAGGACGAAATTTCATAAGGAGGGGAGATTATAAGACCCCGAATTTTATGAAATAAAAGTATTCAATTTTTCTTATAATTATTATTTAGTAAATGGTTAAATTGATAAATGTTAAAGTTAAGGGTGATATATGAATTTTTTTCGAAATACACAAGTGGTTATAAAATATTCATTGTTATCGGGGAATATTCGCTTGGTCGTGGAATATTCTTACTGTCGGAGAATATTCGTACGACGGCGCAGTCTTTTGTGGGCCCCATAACGGAAAGCGATTGGATAAAGAAAACGACAAGAGTAAGTTGTTTATAATTAACGGCGTAGTTGTTACCGTTAACACTGTTGGAATACCCGGTGGTTAAAACAAAGTAATACGCGTTGTTGCACAATAACACACGGTATTGCACTAATTATTGATTTTTACGTAAGAAGGCATTACTCAATAATTGTTACAGTAATTACTGTTCAGTATTTTATTTTATTGATTCAATAATTGCTGCGTTGATATTTTATATTACTGTTGTTTTAATAATTGTCACTACATAGTATTTTCTATTATCGGAGCAATAATTCATATTATCTGAATAATATTATTAGATAACATTATTGGCAATGTCTAGAAAGTTCTGTCTAAGGAGAGGTTTGGTCATCTAATTGCGCGCCAGTAAGGAAGAGATCCTTATCGGAAAGCCCCCTCTTTCCTAGGAACGGCCTGGTTGCCAGTACTGTGGCTCTGTAATATTATTTGTGTATAATTAATTATTGATTTATATGATGAGGAAAATATTGATTTTATGTGGATATAGATGGAGAAAATTTTTAATGTGACAATTGTTGAAAATTAATATTTTATCTTTTTCTGATAAAATAATTCATTTAAATATATTATTTTAATAATATATTGATGATGATATTTTTACAATGAATGTGGGATATATGAATATATGAGGAGGAAGAGTATTTTTGTGGCATTAAATGATTAACACATATTTTGTGTGTTGGTGGACACAATTCTTGACCGAAAATTTATTATTGACTGTAAAATCGCCCGTTTGTGGATTTTGGTCAATTTTTGTTTAGAATTTGGAAAAACTTTCTTCTGCAAAGTTGTAGAGAATTGAATTTCCTATAAAAACTCGCAAGATTCGAATTTTCTGATAAAAGGGCTATTTATTATGAATTATTGAAGTTCTGAAGTTCCGAAATAATTGATTTTTGGAAGTTTTAATTATTATTTTGAAGAAAAACGTTTTTTGCCATCTCACATGTGTTATGAATGAGCTGAAATCAGATTCCTTGGTGGTGGGCTTGAATATTTGGTAAATATTATTATTTTATTAAATTTTCTGCTTTGGTGTTCTAAGCAATTTCCTATAAATAGGGTGCTTAGGTTAGAATTGAAAATCACACCAGAAACTGAAGTTTTCTCTCTATTTCTCTCTCTATATTATCGAGTGTATTCTTGTGAGTATTTTGATATCTTGAGTGTTGCTATACGGTGCAAGTTCGTTCAGCGTTATTCCAGTCAGGAGTACTGCTCTTTTGAGGTAAGGGATTGTAAGGGATAGTAAGGATATTGTTGTAAGGGATGTTATTTCTTCTTAAATGATATTATTTTCTTCAATATCATTATGCCGAAGTATTGATCTGAACTTTTTATTAAATTTGAAACTTTTCATGTCGGGGTTACTATTCACGAGTTACTATTCACGAGTTACTATTCATGAGTTACTATTCATGAGTTACTATTCACGAGTTACTATTCACGGGTTACTATTCACGAGTTACTATTCATGACAAAATTGGTTTCTTTTTCTAACCAAATTATAGTTGTTTTATGAATATTACTCTTGAGATTAAAAATATATGTTGATCATATTATTTTTATTATCATATATAACATTTTTATAACCCTGATGTTGAATTTCTCTTTCACTTGAGTGTAAAGATGGGTAAATTATTGGTATGATCGTGACTGAGGTATATCTTTAGCATGTAGTGCAAAGATGAATTGTTAACTGGTATGATCATGACCATTGAATTTATAATTGAATATCTTTAGCTTAAGTGTAAAGATGAAATGATTAACATGGTTATAATTATTGTTTATATAAATTCTGAAATAATTATATATTTCTTTGAGATGTTTATTTTGCCTGTAGTGCAAATATGAACTGTTGAAGAATATCTTTGGCCTGTAGTGCAAAGATGAATTATTGATGAATATCTTTGGCCTGTAGTGCAAAGATGAACTGTTGATGAATATCTTTGGCCCGTGATGCAAAGATAAATTTATTAGTATGATTATGAACATGAACTGTGATTTGGTAAAACCATGATCTTTGATGTTTCAGGTAAAGACAGGTGATGAAAATTATCTTCGTCTTGGATGCGAAATTTAGAATCACAATTATGATTATGAATTATTCATATTATTGTGGAAAGGAACTGTTGATTGATGTTACAGGGATAAAACATTGTTGGTGGACTTTTAACGTGGAGAAGATAATAGACTTTATAGTCTATTTGACTCTTCTAATGGATTGCTCGTTGCGCTGCAACTATGGTTGAAAAATTTTATCATCTACCATATGTTCTAAATCTCTGATTTAATTCTGTTGAAGGCTATTGATAACTTATTTATCTTTAGTCATGATATTCTTTACTGAGCTAGTTGTGCTCACCCTTCTGTTTCACAATTCTTTTCAGGTAAGAAGAGTGTAGCTGGGTCGAGCGGGGGTAACAGGGGAATAGAACGGTGGTCATCATTTAGTAGTTATATTTGGTGAATCATCTAGGGTGAAGCGAACCCAACGTTAGAAGGGTGTTTTGCCACTATCATACAAGATGTCTAATGATATACAATCTCGTGTCATCATAAGACAGTGATGTGCTCATCCACTTGCTGAGTATATTTACGAGCACTACCTATATAATCTTGGTGTTTGTTTGAAGTATAATTCTCAGTTAGAGACAGTGGAGATAATGATATGTCAAGAGAAGACTCACCATTGGGAAGAATATGATAGTAATCTTCTCGTTTTTCTTTGGGGTCTATTGGGTCAACCAAGAATAATTCTATAGCCATATGATATCTATCATAACTTAGACGCATGGCCTCCCATGTACGAAGGTTTCCTTGAGCACTTCCCAAAGATTCTAATTTCTAAAACAGTTTTTGACTATACCTTTATGTAAGGTGTCATTGTGAGGTGATGTCCACGGTTGGAACATGAGTCACATTTGGTATATATTTGTATCCAAACTCACAGCATATGTGTTGTTGTATTTTGCACGACAATTGTTGTAATAAAGTTGTAGTTGTTTTCTGTACCATGTATTTGACGACTCAGAATAGGTTGGATGGAATGGACCTATTTTGGGGGCGTTACATTTGGTATCAGAGCTTAGGGATATGATCTCTGGCGGAGATCGGGAAATAGGACTAGGAGGAGAGAGACGAGTAAATCCTTTGCTAGTGGGTCCTACCTAAGCTTATTTGTTGGTCGGTCATAATATCGGGATATTATGTGATATGTTAATTTGTTCAATTAATCTTTGTTTTGAAGCTGTATTCTAGAATGATATCTGAAATACAGGAGATGAGCAATGAAGAAATTATGATGACAGGAAAGATGGAATCTGAAATGAAAGCAAAGTATTCTCAACTCTTTGAAATACCAGGTACGTAAATTTCGAGGACGAAATTTCATAAGGAGGGGAGATTGTAAGACCCCGAATTTATGAAATAAAAGTATTCAATTTTTCTTATAATTATTATTTAGTAAATGATTAAATTGATAAATGTTAAAGTTAAGGGTGATATATGAATTTTTTTCGAAATACACAAGTGGTTATAAAATATTCATTGTTATCGGGGAATATTCGCTTGGTCGTGGAATATTCTTACTGTCGGAGAATATTCGTACGACGGCGCAGTCTTTTGTGGGCCCCATAACGGAAAGCGATTGGATGAAGAAAACGACAAGAGTAAGTTGTTTATAATTAACGGCGTAGTTGTTACCGTTAACACTGTTGGAATACCCGGTGGTTAAAACAAAGTAATACGCGTTGTTGCACAGTAGCACACGGTATTGCACTAATTATTGATTTTTACGTAAGAAGGCATTACTCAATAATTGTTACAGTAATTACTGTTCAGTATTTTATTTTATTGATTCAATAATTGCTGCGTTGATATTTTATATTACTGTTGTTTTAATAATTGTCACTACATAGTATTTTCTATTATCAGAGCAATAATTCATATTATCTGAATAATATTATTAGATAACATTATTGGCAATGTCTAGAAAGTTCTGTCTAAGTAGAGGTTTGGTCATCTAATTGCGCGCCAGTAAGGAAGAGATCCTTATCGGAAAGCCCCCTCTTTCCTAGGAACGGCCTGGTTGCCAGTACTGTGGCTCTGTAATATTATTTGTGTATAATTAATTATTGATTTATATGATGGGAAAAATATTGATTTTATGTGGATATAGATGGAGAAAATTTTAATGTGACAATTGTTGAAAATTAATATTTTATCTTTTTCTGATAAAATAATTCATTTAAATATATTATTTTAATAATATATTGATGATGATATTTTTACAATGAATGTGGGATATATGAGTATATGAGGAGGAAGAGTATTTTTGTGGCATTAAATGATTAACACATATTTTGTGTGTTGGTGGACACAATTCTTGACCGAAAATTTATTATTGACTGTAAAATCGCCCGTTTGTGGATTTCGGTCAATTTCTGTTTGGAATTTGGAAAAACTTTCTTCTGCAAAGTTGTAGAGAATTGAATTTCCTATAAAAACTCGCGAGATTCGAATTTTCTGATAAAAGGGCTATTTATTATGAATTATTGAAGTTCAGAAGTTCCGAAATAATTGATTTTTGGAAGTTTTAATTATTATTTTGAAGAAAAACGTTTTTTGCCATCTCACATGTGTTATGAATGAGCTGAAATCAGATTCCTTGGTGGTGGGCTTGAATATTTGGTAAATATTATTATTTTATTAAATTTTCTGCTTTGGTGTTCTAAGCAATTTCCTATAAATAGGGTGCTTAGGTTAGAATTGAAAATCACACCAGAAACTGAAGTTTTCTCTCTATTTCTCTCTCTCTCTATATTATCGAGTGTATTCTTGTGAGTATTTTGATATCTTGAGTGTTGCTATACGGTGCAAGTTCGTTCAGCGTTATTCCAGTCAGGAGTACTGCTCTTTTGAGGTAAGGGATTGTAAGGGATAGTAAGAGATATTGTTGTAAGGGATGTTATTTCTTCTTAAATGATATTATTTTCTTCAATATCATTATGCCGAAGTATTGATCTGAACTTTTTATCAAATTTGGAACTTTTCATGTCGGGATTACTATTCACGAGTTACTATTCACGAGTTACTATTCATGAGTTACTATTCACGAGTTACTATTCACGGGTTACTATTCACGAGTTACTATTCATGACAAAATTGGTTTCTTTTTCTAACTAAATTATAGTTGATTTATGAATATTACTCTTGAGATTAAAAATATATGTTGATCATATTATTTTTATTATCATATATAACATTTTTATAACCTGATGTTGAATTTCTCTTTCACTTGAGTGTAAAGATGGGTAAATTATTGGTATGATCGTGACTGAGGTATATCTTTAGCATGTAGTGCAAAGATGAATTGTTAACTGGTATGATCATGACCATTGAATTTATAATTGAATATCTTTAGCTTAAGTGTAAAGATGAAATGATTAACATGGTTATAATTATTGTTTATATAAATTCTGAAATAATTATATATTTCTTTGAGATGTGAATATATTTGGCCTGTAGTACAAATATGAACTGTTGAAGAATATATTTGGCCTGTAGTGCAAAGATGAATTATTGATGAATATCTTTGGCCCGTGATGCAAAGATGAATTTATTAGTATGATTATGAACATGAACTGTGATTTGGTATAACCATGATCTTTGATGTTTCAGGTAAAGACAGGTGATGAAAATTATCTTCGTCTTGGATGCGAAATTTAGAATCACAATTATGATTATGAATTATTCATATGATTGTGGAAAGGAACTGTTGATTGATGTTACAGGGATAAAACATTGTTGGTGGACTTTTAACGTGGAGAAGATAATAGACTTTATAGTCTATTTGACTCTTCTAATGGATTGCTCGTTGCGCTGCAACTATGGTTGAAAAATTTTATCATCTACCATATGTTCTAAATCTCTGATTTAATTCTGTTGAAGGCTATTGATAACTTATTTATCTTTAGTCATGATATTCTTTACTGAGCTAGTTGTGCTCACCCTTCTGTTTCACAATTCCTTTCAGGTAAGAAGAGTGTAGCTGGGTCGAGCGGGGGTAACAGGGGAATAGAACGGCGGTCATCATTTAGTAGTTATATTTGGTGAATCATCTAGGGTGAAGCGAACCCAACGTTGGAAGGGTGTTTTGCCACTATCATACAAGATGTCTAATGATATACAATCTCGTGTCATCATAAGACAGGGATGTGCTCATCCACTTGCTGAGTATATTTACGAGCACTACTTATATAATCTTGGTGTTTGTTTGAAGTATAATTCTCAGTTAGAGACAGTGGAGATAATGATATGTCAAGAGAAGACTCACCATTGGGAAGAATATGATAGTAATCTTCTCGTTTTTCTTTGGGGTCTATTGGGTCAACCAAGAATAATTCTATAGCCATATGATATCTATCATAACTTAGACGCATGGCCTCCCATGTACGAAGGTTTCCTTGAGCACTTCCCAAAGATTCTAATTTCTAAAACAATTTTTGACTATACCTTTATGTAAGGTGTCATTGTGAGGTGATGTCCACGGTTGGAACATGAGTCACATTTGGTATATATTTGTATCCAAACTCACAGCATATGTGTTGTTGTATTTTACACGACAATTGTTGTAATAAAGTTGTAGTTGTTTTCTGTACCATGTATTTGACGACTCAGAATAGGTTGGATGGAATGGACCTATTTTGGGGGCGTTACATTTGGTATCAGAGCTTAGGGATATGATCTCTGGCGGAGATCGGAAAATATGACTAGGAGGAGAGAGACGAGTAAATCCTTCGCTAGTGGGTCCTACCTAAGCTTATTTGTTGGTCGGTCATAATATCGGGATATTATGTGATATGTTAATTTGTTCAATTAACCTTTGTTTTGAAGCTGTATTCTAGAATGATATCTGAAATACAGGAGATGAGCAATGAAGAAATTATGATGACAGGAAAGATGGAATCTGAAATGAAAGCAAAGTATTCTCAACTCTTTGAAATACCAGGTACGTAAATTTCGAGGACGAAATTTCATAAGGAGGGGAGATTGTAAGACCCCGAATTTTATGAAATAAAAGTATTCAATTTTTCTTATAATTATTATTTAGTAAATGATTAAATTGATAAATGTTAAAGTTAAGGGTGATATATGAATTTTTTTCGAAATACACAAGTGGTTATAAAATATTCATTGTTATCGGGGAATATTCGCTTGGTCGTGGAATATTCTTACTGTCGGAGAATATTCGTACGACGGCGCAGTCTTTTGTGGGCCCCATAACGGAAAGCGATTGGATGAAGAAAACGACAAGAGTAAGTTGTTTATAATTAACGACGTAGTTGTTACCGTTAACACTGTTGGAATACCCGGTGGTTAAAACAAAGTAATACGCGTTGTTGCACAGTAGCATACGGTATTACACTAATTATTGATTTTTACGTAAGAAGGCATTACTCAATAATTGTTACAGTAATTACTGTTCAATATTTTATTTTATTGATTCAATAATTGCTGCGTTGATATTTTATATTACTGTTGTTTTAATAATTGTCACTACATAGTATTTTCTATTATCAGAGCAATAATTCATATTATCTGAATAATATTATTAGATAACATTATTGGCAATGTCTAGAAAGTTCTGTCTAAGTAGAGGTTTGGTCATCTAATTGCGCGCCAGTAAGGAAGAGATCCTTATCGGAAAGCCCCCTCTTTCCTAGGAACGGCCTGGTTGCCAGTACTGTGGCTCTGTAATATTATTTGTGTATAATTAATTATTGATTTATATGATGAGGAAAATATTGATTTTATGTGGATATAGATGGAGAAAATTTTTAATGTGACAATTGTTGAAAATTAATATTTTATCTTTTTCTGATAAAATAATTCATTTAAATATATTATTTTAATAATATATTGATGATGATATTTTTACAATGAATGTGGGATATATGAGTATATGAGGAGGAAGAGTATTTTTGTGGCATTAAATGATTAACACATGTTTTGTGTGTTGGTGGACACAATTCTTGACCGAAAATTTATTATTGACTGTAAAATCACCCGTTTGTGGATTTCGGTCAATTTCTGTTTGGAATTTGGAAAAACTTTCTTCTGCAAAGTTGTAGAGAATTGAATTTCCTATAAAAACTCGCGAGATTCGAATTTTCTGATAAAAGGGCTATTTATTATGAATTATTGAAGTTCAGAAGTTCCGAAATAATTGATTTTTGGAAGTTTTAATTATTATTTTGAAGAAAAACGTTTTTTGCCATCTCACATGTGTTATGAATGAGCTGAAATTAGATTCCTTGGTGGTGGGCTTGAATATTTGGTAAATATTATTATTTTATTAAATTTTCTGCTTTGGTGTTCTAAGCAATTTCCTATAAATAGGGTGCTTAGGTTAGAATTGAAAATCACACCAGAAACTGAAGTTTTCTCTCTATTTCTCTCTCTATATTATCGAGTGTATTCTTGTGAGTATTTTGATATCTTGAGTGTTGCTATACGGTGCAAGTTCGTTCAGCGTTATTCCAGTCAGGAGTACTGCTCTTTTGAGGTAAGGGATTGTAAGGGATAGTAAGGGATATTGTTGTAAGGGATGTTATTTCTTCTTAAATGATATTATTTTCTTCAATATCATTATGCCGAAGTATTGATCTGAACTTTTTATCAAATTTGGAACTTTTCATGTCGGGGTTACTATTCACGAGTTACTATTCACGAGTTACTATTCATGAGTTACTATTCATGAGTTACTATTCACGGGTTACTATTCACGAGTTACTATTCATGACAAAATTGGTTTCTTTTTCTAACCAAATTATAGTTGATTTATGAATATTACTCTTGAGATTAAAAATATATGTTGATCATATTATTTTTATTATCATATATAACATTTTTATAACCCTGATGTTGAATTTTTCTTTCACTTGAGTGTAAAGATGGGTAAATTATTGGTATGATCGTGACTGAGGTATATCTTTAGCATGTAGTGCAAAGATAAATTGTTAACTGGTATGATCATGACCATTGAATTTATAATTGAATATCTTTAGCTTAAGTGTAAAGATGAAATGATTAACATGGTTATAATTATTGTTTATATAAATTCTGAAATAATTATATATTTCTTTGAGATGTGAATATATTTGGCCTGTAGTGCAAATATGAACTGTTGAAGAATATCTTTGGCCTGTAGTGAAAAGATGAATTATTGATGAATATCTTTGGCCTGTAGTGCAAAGATGAACTGTTGATGAATATCTTTGGCCCGTGATGCAAAGATGAATTTATTAGTATGATTATGAGCATGAACTGTGATTTGGTATAACCATGATCTTTGATGTTTCAGGTAAAGACAGGTGATGAAAATTATCTTCGTCTTGGATGCGAAATTTAGAATCACAATTATGATTATGAATTATTCATATGATTGTGGAAAGGAACTATTGATTGATGTTACAGGGATAAAACATTGTTGGTGGACTTTTAACGTGGAGAAGATAATAGACTTTATAGTCTATTTGACTCTTCTAATGGATTGCTCGTTGCGCTGCAACTATGGTTGAAAATTTTTATCATCTACCATATGTTCTAAATCTCTGATTTAATTCTGTTGAAGGCTATTGATAACTTATTTATCTTTAGTCATGATATTCTTTACTGAGCTAGTTGTGCTCACCCTTCTGTTTCACAATTCCTTTCAGGTAAGAAGAGTGTAGCTGGGTCGAGCGGGGGTAACAGGGGAATAGAACGGTGGTCATCATTTAGTAGTTATATTTGGTGAATCATCTAGGGTGAAGCGAACCCAACGTTGGAAAGGTGTTTTGCCACTATCATACAAGATGTCTAATGATATACAATCTCGTGTCATCATAAGACAGGGATGTGCTCATCCACTTGCTGAGTATATTTACGAGCACTACCTATATAATCTTGGTGTTTGTTTGAAGTATAATTCTCAGTTAGAGACAGTGGAGATAATGATATGTCAAGATAAGACTCACCATTGGGAAGAATATGATAGTAATCTTCTCGTTTTTCTTTGGGGTCTATTGGGTCAACCAAGAATAATTCTGTGGCCATATGATATCTACCATAACTTAGACGCATGGCCTCCCATGTACGAAGGTTTCCTTGAGCACTTCCCAAAGATTCTAATTTCTAAAACAGTTTTTGACTATACCTTTATGTAAGGTGTCATTGTGAGGTGATGTCCACGGTTGGAACATGAGTCACATTTGGTATATATTTGTATCCAAACTCACAGCATATGTGTTGTTGTATTTTGCACGACAATTGTTGCAATAAAGTTGTAGTTGTTTTCTGTACCATGTATTTGACGACTCAGAATAGGTTGGATGGAATGGACCTATTTTGGGGGCATTACATTTGGTATCAGAGCTTAGGGATATGATCTCTGGCGGAGATCGGGAAATAGGACTAGGAGGAGAGAGACGAGTAAATCCTTTGCTAGTGGGTCCTACCTAAGCTTATTTGTTGGTCGGTCATAATATCGGGATATTATGTGATATGTTAATTTGTTCAATTAATCTTTGTTTTGAAGCTGTATTCTAGAATGATATCTGAAATATAGGAGATGAGCAATGAAGAAATTATGATGACAGGAAAGATGGAATCTGAAATGAAAGCAAGGTATTCTCAACTCTTTGAAATACCAGGTACGTAAATTTCGAGGACGAAATTTCATAAGGAGGGGAGATTATAAGACCCCGAATTTTATGAAATAAAAGTATTCAATCTTTTTTATAATTATTATTTAGTAAATGGTTAAATTGATAAATGTTAAAGTTAAGGGTGATATATGAATTTTTTTCGAAATACACAAGTGGTTATAAAATATTCATTGTTATCGGGGAATATTCGCTTGGTCGTGGAATATTCTTACTGTCGGAGAATATTCGTACGACGGCGCAGTCTTTTGTGGGCCCCATAACGGAAAGCGATTGGATGAAAAAAACGACAAGAGTAAGTTGTTTATAATTAACGGCGTAGTTGTTACCGTTAACACTGTTGGAATACCCGGTGGTTAAAACAAAGTAATACGCGTTGTTGCACAGTAGCACACGGTATTGCACTAATTATTGATTTTTACGTAAGAAGGCATTACTCAATAATTGTTACAGTAATTACTGTTCAGTATTTTATTTTATTGATTCAATAATTGCTGCGTTGATATTTTATATTACTGTTGTTTTAATAATTGTCACTACATAGTATTTTCTATTTTCGGAGCAATAATTCATATTATCTGAATAATATTATTAGATAACATTATTGGCAATGTCTAGAAAGTTCTGTCTAAGGAGAGGTTTGATCATCTAATTGCGCGCCAGTAAGGAAGAGATCCTTATCGGAAAGCCCCCTCTTTCCTAGGAACGGCCTGGTTGCCAGTACTGTGGCTCTGTAATATTATTTGTGTATAATTAATTATTGATTTATATGATGAGGAAAATATTGATTTTATGTGGATATAGATGGAGAAAATTTTTAATGTGACAATTGTTGAAAATTAATATTTTATCTTTTTCTGATAAAATAATTCTTTAAATATATTATTTTAATAATATATTGATGATGATATTTTTACAATAAATGTGGGATATATGAGTATATGAGGAGGAAGAGTATTTTTGTGGCATTAAATGATTAACACATATTTTGTGTGTTGGTGGACACAATTCTTGACCGAAAATTTATTATTGACTGTAAAATCGCTCGTTTGTAGATTTTGGTCAATTTCTGTTTGGAATTTGGAAAAACTTTCTTCTGTAAAGTTGTAGAGAATTGAATTTCCTATAAAAACACGCGAGATTCGAATTTTCTGATAAAAGGGCTATTTATTATGAATTATTGAAGTTCTGAAGTTCCGAAATAATTGATTTTTGGAAGTTTTAATTATTATTTTGAAGAAAAACGTTTTTTGCCATCTCACATGTGTTATGAATGAGCTGAAATCAGATTCCTTGGTGGTGGGCTTGAATATTTGGTAAATATTATTATTTTATTAAATTTTCTGCTTTGGTGTTCTAAGCAATTTCCTATAAATAGGGTGCTTAGGTTAGAATTGAAAATCACACCAGAAACTGAAGTTTTCTCTCTATTTCTCTCTCTATATTATCGAGTGTATTCTTGTGAGTATTTTGATATCTTGAGTGTTGCTATACGGTGCAAGTTCGTTCAGCGTTATTCCAGTCAGGAGTACTGCTCTTTTGAGGTAAGGGATTGTAAGGGATAGTAAGGGATATTGTTGTAAGGGATGTTATTTCTTCTTAAATGATATTATTTTCTTCAATATCATTATGCCGAAGTATTGATCTGAACTTTTTATTAAATTTGGAACTTTTCATGTCGGGGTTACTATTCACGAGTTACTATTCATGAGTTACTATTCATGAGTTACTATTCCCGAGTTACTATTCACGGGTTACTATTCACGAGTTACTATTCATGACAAAATTGGTTTCTTTTTCTAACCAAATTATAGTTGATTTATGAATATTACTCTTGAGATTAAAAATATATGTTGATCATATTATTTTTATTATCATATATAACATTTTTATAACCTTGATGTTGAATTTCTCTTTCACTTGAGTGTAAAGATGGGTAAATTATTGGTATGATCGTGACTGAGGTATATCTTTAGCATGTAGTGCAAAGATGAATTGTTAACTGGTATGATCATGACCATTGAATTTATAATTGAATATCTTTAGCTTAAGTGTAAAGATGAAATGATTAACATGGTTATAATTATTGTTTATATAAATTCTAAAATAATTATATATTTCTTTGAGATGTGAATATATTTGGCCTGTAGTGCAAATATGAACTGTTGAAGAATATCTTTGGCCTGTAGTGCAAAGATGAATTATTGATGAATATCTTTGGCCTGTAGTGCAAAGATGAACTGTTGATGAATATCTTTGGCCCGTGATGCAAAGATGAATTTATTAGTATGATTATGAACATGAACTTTGATTTGGTATAACCATGATATTTGATGTTTCAGGTAAAGACAGGTGATGAAAATTATCTTCGTCTTGGATGCGAAATTTAGAATCACAATTATGATTATGAATTATTCATATGATTGTGGAAAGGAACTGTTGATTGATGTTACAGGGATAAAACATTGTTGGTGGACTTTTAACGTGGAGAAGATAATAGACTTTATAGTCTATTTGACTCTTCTAATGGATTGCTCGTTGCGCTGCAACTACGGTTTAAAAATTTTATCATCTACCATATGTTCTAAATCTCTGATTTAATTCTGTTGAAGGCTATTGATAACTTATTTATCTTTAGTCATGATATTCTTTACTGAGCTAGTTGTGCTCACCCTTCTGTTTCACAATTCCTTTCAGGTAAGAAGAGTGTAGCTGGGTCGAGCGGGGGTAACAGGGGAATAGAACGGTGGTCATCATTTAGTAGTTATATTTGGTGAATCATCTAGGGTGAAGCGAACCCAACGTTGGAAGGGTGTTTTGCCACTATCATACAAGATGTCTAATGATATACAATCTCGTGTCATCATAAGACAGGGATGTGCTCATCCACTTGCTGAGTATATTTACGAGCACTACCTATATAATCTTGGTGTTTGTTTGAAGTATAATTCTCAGTTAGAGACAGTGGAGATAATGATATGTCAAGAGAAGACTCACCATTGGGAAGAATATGATAGTAATGTTCTCGTTTTTCTTTGGGGTCTATTGGGTCAACCAAGAATAATTCTATAGCCATATGATATCTATCATAACTTAGACGCATGGCCTCCCATGTACGAAGGTTTCCTTGAGCACTTCCCAAAGATTCTAATTTCTAAAACAGTTTTTGACTATACCTTTATGTAAGGTGTCATTGTGAGGTGATGTCCACGGTTGGAACATGAGTCACATTTGGTATATATTTGTATCCAAACTCACAGCATATGTGTTGTTGTATTTTGCACGACAATTGTTGCAATAAAGTTGTAGTTATTTTCTGTACCATGTATTTGACGACTCAGAATAGGTTGGATGGAATGGACCTATTTTGGGGGCATTACATTTAGTATCAGAGCTTAGGGATATGATCTCTGGCGGAGATCGGGAAATAGGACTAGGAGGAGAGAGACGAGTAAATCCTTCGCTAGTGGGTCCTACCTAAGCTTATTTGTTGGTCGGTCATAATATCGGGATATTATGTGATATGTTAATTTGTTCAATTAACCTTTGTTTTGAAGCTGTATTCTAGAATGATATCTGAAAAACAGGAGATGAGCAATGAAGAAATTATGATGACAGGAAAGATGGAATCTGAAATGAAAGCAAGGTATTCTCAACTCTTTGAAATACCAGGTACGTAAATTTCGAGGACGAAATTTCATAAGGAGGGGAGATTATAAGACCCCAAATTTTATGAAATAAAAGTATTCAATCTTTTTTATAATTATTATTTAGTAAATGGTTAAATTGATAAATGTTAAAGTTAAGGGTGATATATGAATTTTTTTCGAAATACACAAGTGGTTATAAAATATTCATTGTTATCGGGGAATATTCGCTTGGTCGTGGAATATTCTTACTGTCGGAGAATATTCGTACGACGGCGCAGTCTTTTGTGGGCCCCATAACGGAAAGCGATTGGATGAAGAAAACGACAAGAGTAAGTTGTTTATAATTAACGGCGTAGTTGTTACCGTTAACACTGTTGGAATACCCGGTTGTTAAAACAAAGTAATACGCGTTGTTGCACAGTAGTACACGGTATTGCACTAATTATTGATTTTTATGTAAGAAGGCATTACTCAATAATTACTGTTCAGTATTTTATTTTATTGATTCAATAATTGCTGCGTTGATATTTTATATTACTGTTGTTTTAATAATTGTCACTACATAGTATTTTCTATTATCGGAGCAATAATTCATATTATCTGAATAATATTATTAGATAACATTATTGGCAATGTCTAGAAAGTTCTGTCTAAGGAGAGGTTTGGTCATCTAATTGCGCGCCAGTAAGGAAGAGATCCTTATCGGAAAGCCCCCTCTTTCCTAGGAACGGCCTGGTTGCCAGTACTGTGGCTCTGTAATATTATTTGTGTATAATTAATTATTGATTTATATGATGAGGAAAATATTGATTTTATGTGGATATAGATGGAAAAATTTTTAATGTGACAATTGTTGAAAATTAATATTTTATATTTTTCTGATAAAATAATTCATTTAAATATATTATTTTAATAATATATTGATGATGATATTTTTACAATGAATGTGGGATATATGAGTATATGAGGAGGAAGAGTATTTTTGTGGCATTAAATGATTAACACATGTTTTGTGTGTTGGTGGACACAATCCTTGACCGAAAATTTATTATTGACTGTAAAATCGTCCGTTTGTGGATTTTGGTCAATTTCTGTTTGGAATTTGGAAAAACTTTCTTCTGCAAAGTTGTAGAGAATTGAATTTCCTATAAAAACTCGCGAGATTCGAATTTTCTGATAAAAGGGCTATTTATTATGAATTATTGAAGTTCTGAAGTTCCGAAATAATTGATTTTTGGAAGTTTTAATTATTATTTTGAAGAAAAACGTTTTTTGCCATCTCACATGTGTTATGAATGAGCTGAAATCAGATTCCTTGGTGGTGGGCTTGAATATTTGGTAAATATTATTATTTTATTAAATTTTCTGCTTTGGTGTTCTAAGCAATTTCCTATAAATAGGGTGCTTAGGTTAGAATTGAAAATCACACCAGAAACTGAAGTTTTCTCTCTATTTCTCTCTCTATATTATCGAGTGTATTCTTGTGAGTATTTTGATATCTTGAGTGTTGCTATACGGTGCAAGTTCGTTCAGCGTTATTCCAGTCAGGAGTACTGCTCTTTTGAGGTAAGGGATTGTAAGGGATAGTAAGGGATATTGTTGTAAGGGATGTTATTTCTTCTTAAATGCAATTATTTTCTTCAATATCATTATGCCGAAGTATTGATCTGAACTTTTTATTAAATTTGGAACTTTTCATGTCGGGGTTACTATTCACGAGTTACTATTCATGAGTTGCTATTCATGAGTTACTATTCACGAGTTACTATTCACGGGTTACTATTCACGAGTTACTATTAATGACAAAATTGGTTTCTTTTTCTAACCAAATTATAGTTGATTTATGAATATTACTCTTGAGATTAAAAATATATGTTGATCATATTATTTTTATTATCATATATAACATTTTTATAACCTTGATGTTGAATTTCTCTTTCACTTGAGTGTAAAGATGGGTAAATTATTGGTATGATCGTGACTGAGGTATATCTTTAGCATGTAGTGCAAAGATGAATTGTTAACTGGTATGATCATGACCATTGAATTTATAATTGAATATCTTTAGCTTAAGTGTAAAGATGAAATGATTAACATGGTTATAATTATTGTTTATATAAATTCTGAAATAATTATATATTTCTTTGAGATGTGAATATATTTGGCCTGTAGTGCAAATATGAACTGTTGAAGAATATCTTTGGCCTGTAGTGCAAAGATGAATTATTGATGAATATCTTTGGCCTGTAGTGCAAAGATGAACTGTTGATGAATATCTTTGGCCCGTGATGCAAAGATGAATTTATTAGTATGATTATGAACATGAACTGTGATTTGGTATAACCATTATCTTTGATGTTTCAGGTAAAGACAGGTGATGAAAATTATCTTCGTCTTGGATGCGAAATTTAGAATCACAATTATGATTATGAATTATTCATATGATTGTGGAAAGGAACTGTTGATTGATGTTACAGGGATAAAACATTGTTGGTGGACTTTTAACGTGGAGAAGATAATAGACTTTATAGTCTATTTGACTCTTCTAATGGATTGCTCGTTGCGCTGCAACTATGGTTGAAAAATTTTATCATCTACCATATGTTCTAAATCTCTGATTTAATTCTGTTGAAGGCTATTGATAACTTATTTATCTTTAGTCATGATATTCTTTACTGAGCTAGTTGTGCTCACCCTTCTGTTTCACAATTCCTTTCAGGTAAGAAGAGTGTAGCTGGGTCGAGCGGGGGTAACAGGGGAATAGAACGGTGGTCATCATTTAGTAGTTATATTTGGTGAATCATCCAGGGTGAAGCGAACCCAACGTTGGAAGGGTGTTTTGCCACTATCGTACAAGATGTCTAATGATATACAATCTCGTGTCATCATAAGACAGGGATGTGCTCATCCACTTGCTGAGTATATTTACGAGCACTACCTATATAATCTTGGTGTTTGTTTGAAGTATAATTCTCAGTTAGAGACAGTGGAGATAATGATATGTCAAGAGAAGACTCACCATTGGGAAGAATATGATAGTAATCTTCTCGTTTTTCTTTGGGGTCTATTGGGTCAACCAAGAATAATTCTGTGGCCATATGATATCTATCATAACTTAGACGCATGGCCTCCCATGTACGAAGGTTTCCTTGAGCACTTCCCAAAGATTCTAATTTCTAAAACAGTTTTTGACTATACCTTTATGTAAGGTGTCATTGTGAGGTGATGTCCACGGTTGGAACATGAGTCACATTTGGTATATATTTGTATCCAAACTCACAGCATATGTGTTGTTGTATTTTGCACGACAATTGTTGCAATAAAGTTGTAGTTGTTTTCTGTACCATGTATTTGACGACTCAGAATAGGTTGGATGGAATGGATCTATTTTTGGGGCATTACATTTGGTATCAGAGCTTAGGGATATGATCTCTGGCGGAGATCGGGAAATAGGACTAGGAGGAGAGAGACGAGTAAATCCTTCGCTAGTGGGTCCTACCTAAGCTTATTTGTTGGTCGATCATAATATCGGGATATTATGTGATATGTTAATTTGTTCAATTAATCTTTGTTTTGAAGCTGTATTCTAGAATGATATCTGAAATACAGGAGATGAGCAATGAAGAAATTATGATGACAGGAAAGATGGAATCTGAAATGAAAGCAAGGTATTCTCAACTCTTTGAAATACTAGGTACGTAAATTTCGAGGACGAAATTTCATAAGGAGGGGAGATTATAAGACCCCGAATTTTATGAAATAAAAGTATTCAATCTTTTTTATAATTATTATTTAGTAAATGGTTAAATTGATAAATGTTAAAGTTAAGGGTGATATATGAATTTTTTTCGAAATACACAAGTGGTTATAAAATATTCATTGTTATCGGGGAATATTCGCTTGGTCGTGGAATATTCTTACTGTCGGAGAATATTCGTACGACGGCGCAGTCTTTTGTGGGCCCCATAACGGAAAGCGATTGGATGAAGAAAACGACAAGAGTAAGTTGTTTATAATTAACGGCGTAGTTGTTACCGTTAACACTGTTGGAATACCCGGTGGTTAAAACAAAGTAATACGCGTTGTTGCACAGTAGCACACGGTATTGCACTAATTATTGATTTTTACGTAAGAAGGCATTACTCAATAATTGTTACAGTAATTACTGTTCAGTATTTTATTTTATTGATTCAATAATTGCTGCGTTGACATTTTATATTACTGTTGTTTTAATAATTGTCACTACATAGTATTTTCTATTATCGGAGCAATAATTCATATTATTTGAATAATATTATTAGATAACATTATTGGCAATGTCTAGAAAGTTCTGTCTAAGGAGAGGTTTGGTCATCTAATTGCGCGCCAGTAAGGAAGAGATCCTTATCGGAAAGCCCCCTCTTTCCTAGGAACGGCCTGGTTGCCAGTACTGTGGCTCTGTAATATTATTTGTGTATAATTAATTATTGATTTATATGATGAGGAAAATATTGATTTTATGTGGATATAGATGGAGAAAATTTTTAATGTGACAATTGTTGAAAATTAATATTTTATCTTTTTCTGATAAAATAATTCATTTAAATATATTATTTTAATAATATATTGATGATGATATTTTTACAATGAATGTGGGATATATGAGTATATGAGGAGGAAGAGTATTTTTGTGGCATTAAATGATTAACACATGTTTTGTGTGTTGGTGGACACAATTCTTGACCGAAAATTTATTATTGACTGTAAAATCGCCCGTTTGTGGATTTCGGTCAATTTCTGTTTGGAATTTGGAAAAACTTTCTTCTGCAAAGTTGTAGAGAATTGAATTTCCTATAAAAACTCGCGAGATTCAAATTTTCTGATAAAATGACTATTTATTATGAATTATTGAAGTTCGGAAGTTCCGAAATAATTGATTTTTGGAAGTTTTAATTATTATTTTGAAGAAAAACGTTTTTTGCCATCTCACATGTGTTATGAATGAGCTGAAATCAGATTCCTTGGTGGTGGGCTTGAATATTTGGTAAATATTATTATTTTATTAAATTTTCTGCTTTGGTGTTCTAAGCAATTTCCTATAAATAGGGTGCTTATGTTAGAATTGAAAATCACATCAGAAACTGAAGTTTTCTCTCTATTTCTCTCTCTATATTATCGAGTGTATTCTTGTGAGTATTTTGATATCTTGAGTGTTGCTATACGGTGCAAGTTCGTTCAGCGTTATTCCAGTCAGGAGTACTGCTCTTTTGAGGTAAGGGATTGTAAGGGATAGTAAGGGATATTGTTGTAAGGGATGTTATTTCTTCTTAAATGATATTATTTTCTTCAATATCATTATGCCGAAGTATTGATCTGAACTTTTTATCAAATTTGGAACTTTTCATGTCGGGGTTACTATTCACGAGTTACTATTCATGAGTTACTATTCATGAGTTACTATTCACGAGTTACTATTCACGGGTTACTATTCACGAGTTACTATTCATGACAAAATTGATTTCTTTTTCTAACCAAATTATAGTTGATTTATGAATATTACTCTTGAGATTAAAAATATATGTTGATCATATTATTTTTATTATCATATATAACATTTTTATAACCCTGATGTTGAATTTCTCTTTCACTTGAGTGTAAAGATGGGTAAATTATTGGTATGATCGTGACTGAGGTATATCTTTAGCATGTAGTGCAAAGATGAATTGTTAACTGGTATGATCATGACCATTGAATTTATAATTGAATATCTTTAGCTTAAGTGTAAAGATGAAATGATTAACATGGTTATAATTATTGTTTATATAAATTCTGAAATAATTATATATTTCTTTGAGATGTGAATATATTTGGCCTGTAGTGCAAATATGAACTGTTGAAGAATATCTTTGGCCTGTAGTGCAAAGATGAATTATTGATGAATATCTTTGGCCTGTAGTGCAAAGATGAACTGTTGATGAATATCTTTGGCCCGTGATGCAAAGATGAATTTATTAGTATGATTATGAACATGAACTGTGATTTGGTATAACCTTGATCTTTGATGTTTCAGGTAAAGACAGGTGATGAAAATTATCTTCGTCTTGGATGCGAAATTTAGAATCACAATTATGATTATGAATTATTCATATGATTGTGGAAAGGAACTGTTGATTGATGTTACAGGGATAAAACATTGTTGGTGGACTTTTAACGTGGAGAAGATAATAGACTTTATAGTCTATTTGACTCTTCTAATGGATTGCTCGTTGCGCTGCAACTATGGTTGAAAAATTTTATCATCTACCATATGTTCTAAATCTCTGATTTAATTCTGTTGAAGGCTATTGATAACTTATTTATCTTTAGTCATGATATTCTTTACTGAGCTAGTTGTACTCACCCTTCTGTTTCACAATTCCTTTCAGGTAAGAAGAGTGTAGCTGGGTCGAGCGGGGGTAACAGGGGAATAGAACGGTGGTCATCATTTAGTAGTTATATTTGGTGAATCATCCAGGGTGAAGCGAACCCAACGTTGGAAGAGTGTTTTGCCACTATCATACAAGATGTCTAATGATATACAATCTCGTGTCATCATAAGACAGGGATGTGCTCATCCACTTGCTGAGTATTTTTACGAGCATTACCTATATAATCTTGGTGTTTGTTTGAAGTATAATTCTCAGTTAGAGACAGTGGAGATAATGATATGTCAAGAGAAGACTCACCATTGGGAAGAATATGATAGTAATCTTCTCGTTTTTCTTTGGGATCTATTGGGTCAACCAAGAATAATTCTGTGGCCATATGATATCTATCATAACTTAGACGCATGGCCTCCCATGTACGAAGGTTTCCTTGAGCACTTCCCAAAGATTCTAATTTTTAAAACAGTTTTTGACTATACCTTTATGTAAGGTGTCATTGTGAGGTGATGTCCACGGTTGGAACATGAGTCACATTTGGTATATATTTGTATCCAAACTCACAGCATATGTGTTGTTGTATTTTGCACGACAATTGTTGTAATAAAGTTGTAGTTGTTTTCTGTACCATGTATTTGACGACTCAGAATAGGTTGGATGGAATGGACCGATTTTGGGGGCGTTACACCTACTACCTTGAAATAATAAATTATATTGTGGCACTGTGATTTAGCCTTGTATGAAGAATGTGTATATTAAATATAACATAAGAGTAGAAAAGTGTATAAGTATTATATGACTGTTGAGTTATATGGATTGTCCCAAAATTAAAGTCCCAAATTCTCTTCATTTCTCCTTCACGTGTAAAACATAAGGCTAGAAGCTATTTCCTTTTCTTTCTTCTAAGCTCTTCCTAGCTGATGATTATGGGGGAGTGGTGGTGATGTTGGATTCCAACTACTAATTACCAACTCCTTATTAACCATCATGTAATCTAACTTTCTCATTGGTTTAATTTGATGAATATATGCATTGTCTGTGTTTTTATTTCTCTATAAATATGGACTCTCCTTCTCCAACTTCTATTGCTGAGAACTGCTAAGGAGTGGGATTAAAAGCATATATAGAGTGAGTGATTGTATACATATCAGTAGAAGGGTGTGAATTAGCAAGCAAATTTCAAGGTATACGATTCTTCGTGTTCTTCATTTTTAGTTTCTATTAAATTTTCGTTCTTGAAATCTCAAAATTTTGATTTTATGGAATTTGATGCTAATAAGGTTTGGGTAATGGTTGTATGGTTGTTATATAACTATATTAGCATGTTGAAATTGATACATACTTGTTTAGAATCAAATTTGTGAATAATTTCTGTGTTTGGGCCAAAGTTCTTATGAGGGCCCTCGAATCCGAGGTCCCGAATCACCGCGGATCCGGTTCGATCATTCTATACAACTATTTACGGAAGATATAAACATAAATTATTTTTACAATACATTTAACACACTATTCCCCAAGGTCGAGTAACCTTCACATAAATATAATTCATAACCTGTCTAATACATAACGTATTTGTTAGGTTTGAAATATTCAAGATCGCAATCAAATTACACAAAATAGCGGAAACGTGAAAAATTAGAGTTTTAAAATTTTACAAACCATATAACCGGATCATCCTTTATGCACAATTATTAATTAAACGAAAAAGAAAGAACAAGAATCATACACTTGAAGATCCGAGCTTCCTCAGGTACAAGTTCACCTCCAATCCTTTTCGCGTTCAACTTGAATCCACCGGGTTTGGTTCCTTCCTTTGATCAACGTCAGCCACCCAAGTGTTTGGCCTCTAGAGGTGATCCACCAAGGAAGAAGAAGAATTCAAGAAGATGAGTATTTGGCAAAACCCTAGTTTTTCTATCTCTATAGAAAAAGGCGTACTCTCCCAACTATTAAAATTGCGTATGTTGTTAAAGTCAACCACCTCTTCACCCATAATAAGACTCCTCTTATTTATAGATGTGGACAACCCTCCTTAACAATTAAGAAATTGGGTTTTATTTTATTAATTAAACTCCTTTAATTAATTAGTCTCCTAATCTTATTAGAAACAAATGAGAGTACTTTTATTAATTAATTCCCAAACTCCTTTAGGAATTAAATAATAATAATAATAATAATAATAATAATAATAATAATAATAATAATAATAATAATAATAATAATAATAATAATAATAATAATAATAATAATAAGACTCCTCTTATTAATTTAAATTTAATATTTTCAAAATATTAAATAATAAATATTAAGCTATTTAATTTATTCTATCATCATAGATTAAATTAAATATACTTAACTTATTATTACGATTATGCCATTAACTTCTTAAATAATTATTATTCCTTTTATGGTGTGACCCTTTAGGTTCTCCATATTAAACCGGTTGTGAATAAATCAATTAGAACAATTCTAATCTTATTTGAATAAATAAATTAAACAATTAATTTATTTAAATAAATAATATTTATTCTACAATAGGGATAAGCATCCCTAGCGATCAACGACTTCCTAGATAATATAGATTTCAACATTAATCATAAAAGAACCTTTGAGTAAATAATTACCGTACAATTTAATCCTTCCACCATTCAATGTCCTAATTAAATATAAGACATGGAATTACTGTCAAGTCTTATTTTATTTAATTATATGTATTTCGACTCTTAAATGCACAACTCCAAATAATACAAATTAGAAACTCCTTTCTAATTTCATTCTGCCTTGGCCAAGGACTACTGGGTTGTCATTTATCGAATCACATAGGACATTTCTCTTCTTTTACTAGAAGTGGTAGATTCTTTATTGATCATACATTATCTCCATGTACAACTTATTATACCCAAGCATACCCTTTCATATACCCTAAGGGTCTTAAGGAATAAGTCAAAGTATAACTCATCATACACAAGATACTATGATGATCTCAAGTCCAAGGATCACTTGTACTACTATCACTACAGGAATTCCTATTGACAAGCAAGCAAAACTCCATTAGGTATTCCTTTAGCGAGCCACGTTCAGTGAACTTATTCTCTAATAAGCACCTACATACTTGTTTTAGTGTCTCCACACAAATGATCATGAGATCAATCATCCTCATCCAATGAGCAAGCAACGTATGTACCAATCTATCCGGATTCACTAATCCCCAATTTAGTAATCCAACGATTGGGAACTATTTTAGTTTTAAGCTTTCTAAGAATTTAGATCTCATTAGAATGATCATCATCATTATTCTAAAATCATTGCTAAAAACTATAGGTTTATCAAATATTATAAAACAGCATCATGTAGATAATTAAAAGCCTTTAATAAATAAATACTTTTTATTAATAAATGAATAAGATTGTTACAAAGTATATGCTTTATCATCATATACGATTGGCTTGTGTGCATATTACTTTCAATATTATCATACAACTATTACACATCTAATCGCATACAATAACTTTAAGCTGGAACCGTCTTTAACATTTCCTTGTATCCGACGCGTTCGTCTTAATCTGCAATGTTTTATCATGATATAGCAAGAGTGAGCATAAGGATTGCCCAGCAAGTTTAAGTTCAATAATTTAACGATATATCATGATTGAAAGAGTCTGAATAATAAGCTGGCTATAATTCAACAATATAATTGTGAACTAGCAGGAACAAATTTTTGACTGAAAAAGTATTGAACATGAATAAATATATCTGAACCAACTGGTAATGAAGGTGATCAGCCTTTCATACCTGACTTATACATGCAATATGTACATAGTACAATTCATGGCAACCATCAATGATTAACCATAAGCGTATCCGAATGAAACAACTCTTAGTAGAGTTAAGTAAAAACAAACTTGCCTGAACTGTTGATTACCGCTACGCAATTTATAACGCTTTATCCGTAGACCTAATATTAGTAATATAGATCTCCAATATTAGAATAATATCATCACAATATAATATATATATATATATATATATATATATATATATATAGAATAACCTAAATACATAACACATAACACATAGCCCTATCAGTCTACAACACATATAAGACTCGGTATCAAGTCAAACTATTACAGTCTAAGTTGAACCCGACATAAATCTGACATCCCAACGGTATAGTCGGACAATTCACGAGTTTAAGTTCAATTAAACTCTGACTAAACACTTAACCATTATCTAAGATAATTTAATAACAGTTAAAATATTTTTCATAAGTTCGTAATAATTTTTAAATAATTATTACTATTTATCATGAATTTTCAATCATTAAAAACGTATTTATACGAATTAAATACAACATAATTCTTTTATCATTAATATTTATTTATTATCAAATATTAATGAAATACATAACATAATATTATAATATATTTATAATATATCAAAGTATTTTTAATAGCTTAAAATCACCTTTATATAATTTTTAAACAATTAAATTCATTATCCGATAATTGCTATTAATATTAAAATATTAATATTTTCATGACAAAATGTCAAAAGTTATATTTTATAACTTAAAATATTTTTATAACACTTAAATCATTTTCATATGATTTTTAAATCATTTATGCTATTTTTTCATAATTTATTTAATATAGTTATTAAATAAACTAATTGTCATTAATATTAATTAATTAATGAAATTCATCACAAAATATTAAAAGTCATCAAAAATAACTTAAAATATTTTCTAATATCATAATATAATTTTTCATGATTTTTCATGAATTAAAACTATTTTTAAACAATTAATTTAATATTATAATTAAATAAATAAATACCTTTTATATTTCAAAAATATTAAATATTTATGAAATATACTCAAAATAATAAAAACTATTTTTCAGACTTAAAAATAATTTTTCGAAATTTATTTTGTATTTTTAATAAGTAAAAACCAATTTTGTCTATTTATTTAACTAATATAATTATTTTCTATTTAAACTATCGCTAAAGGGGCCCTATAGCAACAGAACCGTCGCTATAGGTGTTCTTGAGCATGATCTTGAGCTGCCCAGAACTTCAAGTCAGTTTACAAGGTTGGTAGTTTGACCGGGATTAGATTCGTGTTCTTGATGTTTTCTGGGTTTGTTTGAGCATTGATATTGTAGTACGCATGTAATACAACAACTAAAAACTAACTTCATGGCCATACAACCTCACACGTAGAAGATCTAAGTCTCTAAAAACTCTGACAACGTTGTTCTTCATTTATGGGTTTTCCAGAAATGAAGAACAGTTCAAAGGTGCTACTTTAGATCCTTGTATCTTTCAGTCTATGTATTGTTTGTGTGATATAATGGTTCATTCGTGTAGAGAACATACAAGAGTACAACTCTATAACCTGACATCAACTTAAAAACTTCACCCAAGCAAGATCTGGACCGGTCAAAGTGGTGGTCCGGGACTGTTCTTGAGAAATCTGGGTTTCCCAGATTTCATCAAGAGGCTGGTGGTCAACGATGGTTTGACCTGCTACAACTTTGATCCAGTGCATGATCTGGAAGTACTAAAGGCATTTATAGGTTGTCTACATGTCAGTATACGTACATATAACAACAACATGGCCAGATCGCTTCACAGAAAGAAGATCAAAGGCCACCAAAAGGTTATCAGACGCTTCTGGAATTATGGGTTGCCCAGAAAGCGTTTTTTTGTGAACAGTCAACGCCCTTTGACTGCCTATAACTTTTAATCTACACGTGATCTGGCTTGATTCAAGTTCCAGATCACAGTCCTTACTACATACTACAAGTAGAAAAGCTTAAAACACAAAAACAATTAACAGGTAAGGATCTGTGAGCCCTGACTTTCGGCTGTCAGGCCATGTTCTAGGGTTCATAGTCAATTTCAAAAAAACCCAATTTCGTGCAACTAGATGTTCTGGATCTGTGTTTTAACAACCCAGATCACTAAATGACACCTTATAACACATCTTTAACCAACAACTTACAACAACTAACATCAGATTACATGATTTCAAAAATTAGGGTTCTTATACCTTCTTATGCTTTTGATCTCTGATTTTTTACTTTGATTCTGATATTGGTTATCTGATAGACTAACTTAGCTTTGATTCTCACTCTCTCTCACTCTTAGTCCCAAAAATGAAGAGAGAGAGAGAGAGGGCTTGGAGAAAATAAAAATTTAAGTGAACATTTTCTCTCTTTTTAATCTATATAAATGTTGCCAAGTTGCTAGCATCTGAAAATTTCGGCTGGTTGGCTGTGATTTGTAGCACATGGAGTTGGTAGCCAACTCACATTTAGCATGTCTTGCAAGCAATCACACAAATAATGCAAGAAGGGCAAAAATGTCATTTTCATTCAATTTTTATTCTAGAATTGTCATTTGATGTAAACCCTTAGGGTTTAGGGTTTGGAATCCTTAGAGTTTAGGGTTTAACCCTTAACTTTGCAATTTAATTTCTAAGATTTCCGAATTTCAGTTTTAAAAATAGAAAATTAATTTTTCTAAATTATAATTAGAATTTTCTAATTATATTAAAATTTCTTAATCATAATTTAAATCTTACTAATTAAGATTAATATATCCTAGTTAAAATTGCTAATTAAGCAATTAGGGTCAAAATTGATCATCAGGGTTTACAACCCACGAATTAGAGTCTTAAATAGAAAAATAATTTTCTAAATTAGAAATTTAGGTTTCCTAATTAGATTAGGATTTCCTAATTACTTAACTTGAAAATTAGGATTATGGTTTCCTAATTAACATTAAAATCATTAAATTAACAATTAGGTTTTTTCTAATTATAATTAGGGTTTCAAATCCAGAAATTAGGGTTTTAAAAATGTAAAATTAGGATTTGCTAATTAATTAAGTTTTACCCTAATTAATATTATAATTAATAGCACTTAAGCAATATAATTCTCCGTTAAGTTCCCATATTAGGGTTTTAAATTTTCGAATTAGGGTTTCGGATTTTCAGAACTGAAATTAGGGTTTCCAGAACCGGTTTTTAGAGTTTCTTGTTAATCACTAGGTTTTCTAACCGAACGTTGACGTTCTTAATATATACCTAGGGTTTGTTACAGATATCGATTATCTGGTCAACCCTTGACCCTTAACCACATACTATACATATATACAACCATATACACAGAACATAATCACGTATACCCTTAATCTTGAATAATTCACCTAAATCCTTCACAGAATTTTGAAATCCTCAAAATTCCTTCTTAAAAATATCAAACGCATACACTTATTTTCTGTCTAGGTTCTAATTTTGAACCTTAAATCAATTAATTAAGATTTTAAAAATTTTCTAAATTCTCGGATTGTCACATTCACCCCTTCTTCTAAGAATTTCGTCCCCGAAATTCACCTTACACCTTACACCATACTACTTACACCATTCACACATCATCACATGCTACCCAATACACCCCTCACAAGAGTAAAAGTTTTCAAATTGTGCTGAGGAGTCGTATAGACTATTTGTCTGTCATTTTCGCAAAGGTTTTATGGAAATTCATCCGCAAACCGTCATTACTTACGGACAAAAAGGGTGATTATTCTGATATGCCCTGTACTAGCCAAGTACTGCTTTTACCTATTTCTCGTCACTGTCATAGGCACAAAAATTCTACCTCAATCTTATTGGATTCCGCACTAAAACAATTTGGTTCGAGAAATTTCTTTCAATGAACATTTAGAGTTTTCATAAACTTTAGTCTAGCTGAATCAAATAGCATAGACCCATATCAATAATTCAATTCAATCGAATTATTTAGGTGTAGCCAAACCCCGTTGGCAAATTAATTTTTTTTTTGAAAATATTTTCAAGAATGACGTCATGATGTCGTACTGTATTAATAGTCCATTTGAGGATGCCGTCATTATATGACTTTGTTATAACAAATCATACAATAGTGGAATAACGATTTTTAGATCAAATTCACACTAAGCATTCCTGTATTTATAACTCCATCACCTTTTTATCATCTCTGCACTAGGTTACATGGTACATGAGTGATAAATACAATATATTTTGATATTTCAAATCATTTGCGTCTAGCTGAAATAAGTAGCATAGACTATACATTAAACCGTTTCAAAAATGATATCGAGTGTACATTTTTATTTTTATTTTCAAAAGCACATAGTGCGTATTTAGCTTGATGTCAAAATTTTGAAGTCTAGCATAGCTAGGAGTTTTGAAAAACTTATGTCTCCACTATTAATCAGTTGCTTAACAATCTATCTGTTCTTATTATCCTCAATATTTCGTTTACACACAACTATACCCAGTTCATCAAACCACACTTATGAGTTCATTTACTTGCCACAATCATATGAGTTTAAGAACTTGTCCTAGTCAGACCTTTGACGTCCACTCGCTGAGGGGTTCATAAACATTTCATATAACTATGAATCAAGAATGTCACATAAGTATGAGTTTTAAGAACTCGTATTTAACCTTATATTCTCTACCTATAGCCTATCTATCTGTTATACACATGAGAAAGGAATCACCCTCTTAACATGCATATAGCAAATAGCGTGACACAAATATTTCAATGATTATCATTGCCAGAACTAAGTAGTTTTTACACCAAGTACAATTCCCTGCCCATACAAGGAATCATACAACTCAGCTGCCGACATGAGTCCTCAATTGAAATCCCCACCTAATCTTAACTCCCTTCTCAATACGAATTTCATTTAACTCGTATTCATAATCCTTTCCTGAATCTGTACCAATTCATAGTACAACTGACACCTAGTAATCTTGCTGTAAACTTTTCAATCATCAGATTGATTCTTATCTCTGCTATGACCTTATCAGATCACGGAGTGATCTCATCGTATATGTTACGATTCATTTCTATATCTTGATCGTTTTGTTTTACGATCTCCTATCACTGTACTTTCAGTCTTTTAGACTCGATCTATTCATCAATACTGTTCAACTTTATTATCAGAGTTTGGGAACTCTATATCTTTATAACTCGTTGAGATTCGTCTTTGAATCTTACCGACCAACTAACTCTATGTGAGTTAAATCTTATCCTAATCACTGCGGTTACTAGTCTAAGGTATCACTACCCTAGGTTTATAACCTACAGCTTTGATACCAACTGTGAGGGCCCCGAATCTGAGGTCCCGAATCACCGCGGATCCAGTTTGATCATTCTATACAACTATACAACTATTTGCAGAAGATATTAACATAAATTGTTTATACAATACATTTAACACACTATTCCCTAAGGTTGAGTAACCTTCACATAAATACAATTCATAACCTGTCTAATACATAACATATTATCATACAACTATTACAAATCTAATCGCATACATTAACTTTAAGCTGGAACCGTCTTTAACCTTTCCTTGTATCCGACGCGTTCGTCTTAATCTGCAATGTTTTATCATGATATAGCAAGGGTGAGCATACGGATTGCCCAGCAAGTTTAGGTTCAATAATTTAACGATATATCATGATTGAAAGAGTCTGAATAATAAGCTGGCTATAATTCAACAATATAATTGTGAACTAGCAGGAACAAACTTTTGACTAAACAAGTATTGAACATGAACAAATATATCTGAACTAACTGGTAATAAAGGTGATCAGCCTTTCATACCTGACTTATACATGCAATATGTACAGAGTACAATTCATGGCAACCAACAATGATTAACCATAAGCTTATCCGAATGAAACAACTCTTAGTAGAGTTAAGTAAAAATAAACTTGTCTGAACCGTTGATTACCGCTACGCAATTTATAACGCTTTAACCGAAGACCTAATATTAGTAATATAGATCTCCAATATTAGAATAATATCATCACAATATAATATTATTATATATATAGATATACATAGAATGACCTAAACACATAACATAGAGCCCTATCAGTCTATAACACATATAAGACTCGGTATCAAGTCAAACTATTGCAGTCTGAGTTGAACCCGACACAAATCTGACATCCCGACGGTCTAGTCGGACAATTCACGAGTTTAAGTTCAATTAAACTCTGACTAAACACTTAACCATTATCTAAGATAATTTAATAACAGTCAAAATATTTTTCATAAGTTCGTAATAATTTTTAAATAATTATTACTATTTATCATGAATTTTCAATCATTAAAAACGTATTTATACGAATTAAATACCACATAATTCTTTTATCATTAATATTTATTTATTATTAAATACTAATGAAATACATAACATAATATTATAATATATTTATAATACATCAAAGTATTTTTAATACCTTAAAATCACCTTTATATGAGTTTTAAATAATTAAATTCATTATTCGATAATTGCTATTAATATTAAAATATTAATATTTTCATGACAAAATATCAAAAGTTATATTTTATACCTTAAAATATTTTTATAACACTTAAATCATTTTCATAAGATTTTTAAATCATTTATGCTATTTTTCCATAATTTATTTAATATAGTTATTAAATAAACTAATTATCATTAATATTAATTAATTAATAAAATTCATCACAAAATATTAAAAGTCATCAAAAATAACTTAAAATATTTTTTAATATCATAATATAATTTTTCATGAATTAAAACTATTTTTAAACAATTAATTTAATATTATAATTAAATAAATAAATACCTTTTATATTCCAAAAATATTAAATATTTATGAAATATATTCAAAATAATAAAAACTATTTTTTAAAATTTATTTTGTATTTTTAATAATTAAAAACCAATTTTGTCTATTTATTTAATTAATATAATTATTTTCTATTTAAACTGTCACTAAAGGGGCCCTATAGCAACAGAACCGTCGCTATAGGTGTTCTTGAGCATGATCTTGAGCTGCCCAGAACTTCAAGTCAGTTTACAAGGTTGGTAGTTTGACAGGCATTAGATTCGTGTTCTTAATGTTTTCTGGGTTTGTTTGAGCATTGATATTGTAGTACGCATGTAATACAACAACTAAAAACTAACTTCATGGCCATACAACCTCACACGTAGAAGATCTAAGTCTCTAAAAACTCTGACAACGTTGTTCTTCATTTCTGGGTTTTCCAGAAATGAAGAACAGTTCAAGGGTGCTACTTTAGATCCTTGTATCTTTCAGTCTATGTATTGTTTGTGTGATATAATGGTTCATTCGTGTAGAGTAAATATCAGAGTACAACTCTATAACCTTACATCAACTTAAAAACATCACCCAAGCAAGATCTGGACCATTCAAAGTGGTGGTCCGGGACTGTTCTTGAGAAATCTGGGTTTCCCAGATTTCGTCAAGAGGCTGGTGGTCAACGATGGTTTGACCTGCTACAACTTTGATCCAGTGCATGATCTGGAAGTACTATAAGCATTTATGGGTAGTCTACATGTAAGTCTACATACATATAACAACAACATGGCCAGATCGCTTCACAGAAAGAAGATCAGAGACCACCAAAATGTTGTCAGATGCTTCTGGAATTATGGGCTGCCCAGAAAGCGTTTTTCTGTGAACGGACAACGCCCTTTGACTGCCTATAACTTTCAATCTACACGTGATCTGGGCTTGATTCAAGTTCCAGATCACAGTCCTTACTACATACTACAAGCAGAAAAGTTTAAAACACAAAAATAATTAACAGGTAAGGATCTATGAGCCCTGACATTCGGCTGTCAGGCCATGTTCTAGGGTTCATAGTCAGTTTCAAAAAAACTCAATTTCGTGCAACTAGATGTTATGGATCTGGGTTTTAACAACCCAGATCACTAAATTACACCTTATAACACATCTTTAACCAACAACTTACAACAACTAACATCAGATTACATGATTTCAAAAATTAGGGATCTTATACCTTCTTATACTTTTGATCTCTGATTTCTGACTTTGATTCTGATATTAGAAATCTAATAGACTAACTTAGCTTTGATTCTCACTCTCTCTCACTCTTAGTCCCAAAAATGAAGAGAGAGAGAGAGAGCTTGGAGAAAATAAAAATTTAAGTGAACATTTTCTCTCTTTTTATTCTATATAAATGTTGCCAAGTTGCTAGCATCTGAAAATTTCGGCTGGTTGGCTGTGATTTGTAGCACATGGAGTTAGTGGAGTTGGTAGCCAACTCACATTTAGCAAGTCTTGCAAGCAATCACACCAATAATGCAAGAAGGGCAAAAATGTCATTTTCATGCAATTTTTATTCTAAAATTGTCATTTGATGCAAACCCTTGGGGTTTAGGGTTTAACCCTTAACTTTGCAATTTAATTTCTAAGATTTCCGAATTTCAGTTTTAAAAATAGAAAATTAATTTTTCTAAATTATAATTAGAATTTTCTAATTATATTTAAATTTCTTAATCATAATTTAAATCTTGCTAATTAAGATTAATATATCCCAATTAAAATTGCTAATTAAGCAATTAGGGTCAAAATTAACCCACGAATTAGGGTTTTAAATAGAAAAATAATTTTCTAAATTAGAAATTTAGGTTTCCTAATTAGATTAGGGTTTCCTAATTACTTAACTTGAAAATTAGGATTATGGTTTCCTAATTAACATTAAAATCATTAAATTAACAATTAGGTTTTTCCTAATTATAAATTAGGGTTTTAAATCCAGAAATTAGGGTTTTAAAAATGTAAAATTAGGGTTTGCTAATTAATTAAGCTTTACCCTAGTTAATATTATAATTAATAGCACTTAAGCAATATAATTCTCCGTTAAGTTCCCATATTAGGGTTTTAAATTTCTGAATTAGGGTTTCGGATTCCTAGAACTGAAATTTGGGTTTTCAAAACCGGTTTTTAGGGTTTCTTGTTAATCACTAAGTTTTCTAACCGAACGTTGACGTTCTTAATACGTACCTAGGGTTTGTTACAGATATCGATTATCTGGTCAACCCTTAACCCTTAATCACATACTGTACATATATACAACCACATACACAGAACATAATCACGTATACCCTTAATCCTGAATAATTCACCTAAATCCTTCACAGAATTTTGAAATCCTCAAAATTCCTTCTTCAAAATATCAAACGCATACACTTATTTTCTGTATAGGTTCTAATTTTGAACCTTAAATCAATTAATTAAGATTTTAAAAATTTTCTAAATTCTCGGGTTGTCACAGTTCTGCCGAAGCAGACTGTTCTTGGCTCAAACCAGGTACGGCGCAGCTGCGCCACATTTGTATTGAGGCGTAGCGCAGTTGCGTCGATCCCTATTTTCTGTTGGATGTTCTGTTTGCAATTCTAATCAATATGAGCTAGTTGTTATGACTCAAGCTAGCATGTAAACATGTGTATGATGTATATATGGGTATACTAACTCAATAAGAACATGTTTTAATAGACTTGCATGATTAACGAAGGTATATGGTTTAAATGGAGATTTGGACTTTAAGTGTTGAAAATAAACTATGTTAAAGATCATGTTCTACAAATTGTGAACCTAGTAAGCTATACATGACTGATTTTGCACATAGATGAGCATGTTATAGTATGCATTGTTCCTTTGAGCATGATCAAACGTAATAAGCCTTGTTTTAGAAATGTTTTCAAGAAAAGACTTAGCGTAGTGAACTAACATGCATGATTTCTACATGATGTATATTATGACTTTGCAAGCTTGTTGTTATGATTTAAAAAGGCATAAATTGTAAGACCCCAAATTTTATGAATAAAGAATAATTTTCTCGAAATATATTTTTTTAAATAATATGGTATGAATTTGATATAATATTATAGTTGTGGGTAATATTTATAAATTTTGCAAAGTAAGCAAGTGGTTATATAATATTCGATTGGTCGGGGAATATTCGTTTTAACATGGAATATTCGTACGACGGCACAATCATTGGTGGATCCCACAACAGAAGTATTATCGTAGTTAGAAAACGACATAATTATCTTTTTATAAAAATAACGGCGGAAGTTTACCGTTAAACTGTTGAACTACCCGGTAGTAAAAGTACAGTAATACGCGTGGTTGCATAGTAGCACACAGTATTGATTATTGATGCTTACGTGAGAAGTCACTCAGTTATATTCAATTATTACTACAGTAATTGCTGTATCATATCTCTCATATTATTGATTCAATTATTGTCACATTATCATTTACATAATATGTTATATTATTAAATCAATAATTGAGACGACAAAGTTATTCATATTATTATTTACAATATTGATAATGTCTAGGAAGTTCTGTCAAGGAGAGGTTTGGTCACCTAATTGCGCGCCAATAAAGAGAAATCCTTATCGGAAAGCCCCCTCTTTCCTAGGAATAATCTGGTTGTTAAATATTGTGAGTTATGATATTAATGATGAATAAGTTCGTGTTGATTAAAGATGAAATTGATAGTTCTATTGTGTTGGAATTATTGGTGTTAGTGAAAATCGACATTTATTTCGATATTAATTGATGCCTGGAAGTTATACTGACCAATCGGGTAATTAATCGGATAAATGAGCAATTAATTGCTATTATTTCACATGATTATAACTATGTGTTCACATTTGTGTACTATTGATTCACATTCTTGTACTATTAGGGGTGGTGGTGCAAGATTGATAATACTTGCATGACTAAATTAAAAATGAAGAAAAAGATGGAGGTATTATACTGTAATATTTTGAGCCCCAAAATGTGTAATTAGTGAAACTATATTTTCCTATAAATAGAAGCTCATTCTTCCTTTATTTCTCATCAATTCACTAAAGCTTTAGAGCAATTATTATAGAGAGAAATTATAGAGAGAAAGAAGAAGAGAAGTCTGCTACCTCTCTATTCTAATATCCAGTTTTATTCTAAGGTAAGGGGTATTATTCCTTCGTATTCATGAAGAGAGTTATTTTCTTTCAATACTCGTAAAGGTTGTTATTCCATTCTTTATTATTATGTTGGAATAACCTGTCTATGCGAAGTACCACATACATGGTAAAATTCTTCTGTTATTCCATTCTTTATTATTCTATTGGAATAACCTGTCTGTGCGGTCTATCACATGCCTGGTGAATTCTGTTGTTATTCCATTCTTTATTATTCTGTTGGAATATCCTGTCTGTGCGGATTACGCATGACCTGGTTCCATTGTTTATTATTTTCTTGGAATAACCTATCTGTGCAGTCTATCGCATGCCTGGTGAATTCTTCTGTTATTCCATTCTTTATTATTCTGTTGGAAAAACCTGTCTATGTGGATTACCGAATGCATGGTGAATGATCCTTCATATTCATTCTTTATTAAATTATGGAAATGATCTGCCTACGTGGATTACCGCATAGCGGATGAAAATCCATTTGCAGTTTCGTATATTCTATTATACTTGTATGAGATATCATTTCTTTTGTACTCGTCATGAAATATCATTTTCTTTGGTATTTTTCTTTTACGAGTTACTATTCACCCGGTTACTATTTACCCGGTTACTATTCACTCTAGTATTATTCACTCGGGTATTCGGGACACTTTTCATACCGGAGTATTATTCACGAGTTACTATTCACCAATTACTATTCACCTAAATATTATTCACTCGGGTATTTGGGGTACTTTTCATGTCGGGGTACTATTCACGATGTACTATTCTCGAAGTACTATTCACAAGGTACTATTCACGGGATATTATTTACCCAAAAAAATATATTTCTTTTCTGTCCAAATTATTTTTGGTACACGAATATTATTCTTGAATTTTACTCCACAAAGCAGTATCATGTTGACAATTTGGACGTTATTGATTTCTAGATAAATTAAATTATTAAATCTTTAAAATTTATTCTTGAACTTGTTTTATTGAATTATTATGTCATTGTCATCATCCTCATGCTTATATTGTGATGAAAGTCATCTTTGGCTTACGTGCATAGATGGACTTGGTATGATTATGACCAGGGATCATTCGGTATAATCATGACCTGTAATATTATAAACGATGTGGTAAAAGACCTCAGTGGCCTGTAATGCATTGATGGACAGTTTTTGCTATGATTATGACTAGGGATTATTCGGTATAGTCATGACCATTGATGATTTAATGAATATCCTTGGCCCGTAGTACAGATAATGTGGTTTATTTATTAAGTTGAGTCTCAGCGATAAAAATTGATGAAAACATTTTAAATCATAGAAGATAGTAGATATCATGCTCTACTTGACTCTTCTAATGGATTGCTTATTCTGCTGCAGTTAAACTTGTTGTCTATTATATTCTATCAGTTTAACTTTGTTGAAGGCTAATGATAATTTATTCTACATTATCTTAGTCATAATATTTCTTACTGGGCTAGTTGAGCTCACTCTTTCTTTCACTGTTGTCTTCAAGAAATGAGAACGTAGCCGGGACTAGTCGGGGAACGGAGTGACGGTCCAGATGATAACATTAGTAGTCCTCACTATTCTATTAAATAGTGTGACAATAAATGTAATGAGGACTTCATTGAGTGTGGATATTGTCTAGATGACAATATTCTTATTAAAACTCTTAGATTATGTTTTGTCGTATTTTACACGACTGTTGTATAATTAAGTTGTATTTGAATTTTGTACCATGTATTTGGCGACTCATGATGGGTGATGTATACCTATTTTGGGGGCGTCACAGTTGGTATCAAAGCTTAGGGATATGATCCCTGGCTGAAATGTGAGACAAGAACTAGGAGGGGAGAGACGGAGAATTCCTTCGCTAGTATGACCTACCTAAGTTTATTTGGTATTTAATTGGTCAGTCAGAGTATAGGGATAATATGTGATATGTTAATTAACCCTTGTTTTGTGGCAGTATTTGAAAATGGTATCCGAAAATGTTGAGATAAGCAATGAAGCACATGAGACCGTTGAGTCACCACAGATTAATACCCAGGATAATGTGCAACAAGAAGACAATAATCCTCAGGTAAACAACAACGATCAAATGATGAACGATGGGATGTTCAGAGGTTTTATGCAATTCATGCAACATCAGGCGAGGGCAGCTCCTGTCTAAAATGCAGGTGGAAACACTGACAACTCTCGGACGGTCACCGCTAAGCAGTTCAAGGAGCTGGGACCACCGGAATTTTTTGGAGAGCCAAAACCACTTAAGGCGGAGATGTTGATAAAGCAGATCAACAAGATATTTGATGTCTTGGGATGCTCCGAGGAGCAAAAGGTTCCCTTTGCCACCTTCATGTTGCGAGCAGAGGCAGATTTCTGGTGGGAATCTGTAAAGTGTACTCAACCTGCCGCACTCAATATGTCTTGGGAGAAGTTCCAAGAGCTTTTCAATTACAAGTACTTTCCTGAAAGTATTCGTCACATGAAGGAGGTAGAGTTCATCAAGCTTGAGCAAAACAATATGATCGTGGCACAGTACGAAGCTAAGTTTGCCGAGTTGTCTCGATTTGCGTCCCACTTAGTTGATAATGAGGAGAGAATAACGCGGATGTTTCTAAAAGGTTTGAAACCCTAGATACGTCAATATCTGATTTCTCATAAACTGTGTTTGTATTCAGATATTGTAAATAGGGCCCAGTTATTGGAACGCGATAACGAGTCGACCCAACCAAGAGAAAGCAGCCGGCCAAATGATAATACCAATGGTAGCAGTCATCGAAGCGGTGACAACAAGCGTGGAGGGAATCAACATGCCAGAAATGGTAATCACTTCGGTGGTAATAATGTCCATGACAATAAGAGTGGACATTTCAGGAAGAGGAGATTCAACAATGATGGAAAGACGTCATCACCAGCACATGTTGTTAAGGAAGGAGAACGACCGCCGGTCGTATGTTACAAATGTGGAGGGGAGGGACATATCAGTCCAAACTGCGTGGTGAAGTCCAAAGCGTGTTATAATTGTGGAAAAGAAGGTCACCTAGCCTGATTTTGTCGTGCACCAAAGTCAAGTCCAGCTGGGATGGAGGCATCAAAGGGTGTCCCAGACAAGACAAACCCGGTAGTTCAAGGGAGAGCATTTGTCGTAACCTCCCAAAAAGCGAGGAATCCGAACGAGGTGATCACGGGTAAGCTAATCATAAACTCTAGTGAAGTATATACCTTATTTGATACCGGTTCTATCCATTCTTTTATTTCTCCTACTTGCGCTCAACGTTTAAATTTGACTCCAGAGAAATTAGACTTTGACTTAACTGTTGAAACTCTGTTGGGAGAAACCTTCATCACATCCACTAAGTCTTGTTTAATTCAAATTGGTAACTGCATGTTACCTGTCGATCTTATTTCTTTGAAAATACTTGCATTTGATGTGATTTTAGGGATTGATTGGTTAACTACTCATCATGCTAAAATCGATTGCTTTCGTAAGGTTGTTAGCTTTCATATTCCTAACCAACCTATTATGCAAATTCAAGCAACCAAACCACTAAAATCAATCGCTGTCATATCAAGCCATAAAGCTATTCGTTTATTGAAAAACGGATGTCAAGCTTTCTTAGCCCATGTCACGAAATTAAATAAAAATACGTCAGATTTGAATGATATTTCTATTGTTAACAAATTTTCTGACGTATTCCCTGAAGAACTTCATGGCCTACCACCAGAGCGTGAAATTAAATTTTGTATCGACCTTGAATCTGGTACAAAACCCATTTTCAAAGCCCCATATCGAATAGCTCCTATTGAACTTCAGGAGTTAAAAAGCCAACTACAGGAATTGTTAGACATCGGTTTCATTCGTCCTAGTACGTCCCCTTGGGGTGCTCCTATTCTATTCGTGAAGAAGAAAGATGGAAGTATGCGACTTTGTATTGATTATCGGGAGTTGAATCATGTCACCATCAAAAATAGGTACCCGTTGCCTCACATTGATGACCTATTTGACCAGTTGCAAGGAGCCAAATTCATTTCAAAGATTGATCTTCGTTCCGGATATCATCAGTTAAAGATTAAAACTGATGACATTCTAAAGACTGCTTTTAGAACTCGGTACGGGCATTATGAATTCCTTGTCATGTCTTTTGGATTGACTAATGCTCCTGCTGCCTTCATGGACATGATGAACCGAGTATTCAAGGAATATTTGGATTACTTTGTGGTCGTCTTTATTGATGACATCCTAATATACTCCAAAACCCGTGAAGACCATGAGCAACACTTGAGGTTGATACTCCAAAAGCTTCGTGAAAATAAGCTATATGCCAAATTGAAGAAATGCGAGTTCTGGCTTGAGGAAGTTGCATTCATTGGGCACGTAATATCAAATCATGGAATATCTGTTGACCCGGCAAAGATTGAAGCAATTCAAAGCTGGGAGCAACCAAAATCAGTGACCGAAGTACGTAGCTTTCTCGACTTAGCTGGTTATTATCGGAGATTCGTGGAAGGATTTTCTCGAATCATTACTCCATTAACTCAGCTGACTCGAAAAGATACACAGTTCGGTTGGAGCGAAAAATGTGAGAAGAGTTTTCAAGAACTCAAGAGGAGACTTATTTCAGCACCTGTTCTGACAATACCATCTGGCTCAGAGGGATTTTTCATCTACAGTGATGCTTCAGGTAAAGGATTAGGATGTGTTCTCATACAACATGGGAAAGTCATAGCCTATGCCTCACGACAACTCAAAGAATATGAGAGAAATTATCCTACTCATGATTTAGAGTTGGCAACAGTCATTTTTGCGCTTAAGATTTGGAGGCATTACCTGTATGGAGAGAATGTGGAGATCTATACGGATCATAAAAGCCTCAAATATTTCTTCACTCAAAAGGAACTCAACATGCGGCAACGACGTTGGATTGAGCTGTTGAAAGATTATGATCATACCATTTAATACCATCCTGGAAAAGTGAACGTAGTAGCTGACACATTGAGTAGAAGATCATATGCGGGTACGAGTGCGATATTGTCAACGTAAAGGCCCATTTTGTATGACTTACAATGGATGGAGATAGAGTTAAAGACTTCAGGGACCCATATGATGATGGCGAATATACAAGTAGAACCAACTTTAATCGATAAAGTTAAAGCTGCTCAAATTACAGACCTGGAGCTGATGCGTATAAAGAAGAAAGTGCAAGGACGTGCTATTTTGGAAGCAAGAATCGATGAAGAAGGAATACTTTTAGTCAACTCCAGACTTTGTGTTCGTAACGATTCTGACTTGAAGTATAAAATCATGATGGAGGCGCACAACACACCATTTACAATCCATCCTGGGAGTACCAAGATGTATCGTGATCTTCGACATACATTTTGGTGGAGCAATATGAAGAGAGAGATAGTGTGACGCCCCTAAAATTAGGTATACATCACCCATCTAGGGTCGTCAGATACATGGTACAGAATACAAATACAACTTACTAATACAACTGTCGTGTACAATACGACAAAACATAACTGTGAGTTTGAATACAATTATTATCTACTAGAGACTATACAAACTCAAAAGGAGTCCTCATTACAATTATTGTCACACTATTTAATAGAATAGTGAGGACTACTAATACTATCATCTGGTCCATCACTCCGTTCCCCGACTCGTCCCAGCTATATTCTCACTTCCTGAAGAGAACAGTGAAAGAAATGGTGAGATCAACTACCCCAGTAAGAAATATTATGACTAAGATAATGCAGAATAAATTATCATTAGCCTTCAACAGTGTTAAACTGATATAATATAACGAACATCAAGTTTAACTGCAGCGGGACAAGCAATCCATTAAAAGAGTCAAGTAGAGAATAAAATCTACTATCTTCTATGATTTAAAAGGTTTTTCAACACTGTTGTCGCTGAGACTCAGCTTAATAAAATAATCCACATCATCGAATCACCCATGCACTACGGCCAAGGATATTCGTGTATTCATTAATGGTCATGATCATGCCAACAACTGTCCATCAATGCACTACGGGCCAATGAGGACTTTTACCACTTCATTTGTAACATTACGGTCATGATTACACCGAATAATCTCTGGTTATAATCATACCAAGTCCATCTATGCATTACATGCCATAGATGACTTTCAACATTTTATAAACATGAGGATGATGCCAATGATATAAGAATTCAATAAAACAAGTTCAAGAATTAATTTATCCAAGAATTAACAACGTCCAAATTGTCAACATGATATTACTTTGTGGAGTAAAATTCAAGAATGCTTAGAAGAATATTTTCATGAAAAGATACTGGATGAACCACAATTATCAAGGATATTCCACTAATTTCATGGAGTATAGAAGTTAAAACTTAACCAACTGAGTATAATAAAGAGTAGAATAAAAAAAGAAATCACCCGGCATGCAATAGACCGCACAGACAGGTTATTCTAACAGAATAATAAATAATGGAACCAGGTCCGGCGTAAACGCACAGACAGGATATTCCGACAGAATAATAAATAATGGAACCAGGTCCGGCGTAAATGCACAGACAGGATGTTCCGACAGAATAATAACAAGATGAAACCAGGTCCGGCGTAAACGCACAGACAGGATATTCTGACAAAATAATAAATAATGGAACCAGGTCCGGCGTAAACGCACAGACAGGATGTTCCGACAGAATAATAACAAGACAGAACCAGGTCCGGTGTAAAACACACAGACAGGATGTTCCAACAGAATAATAATAAAAACGGAACCAGGTCCGGTGTAAAACACACAGACAGGATGTTCCAACAGAATAATAACAAGACGGAACCAGGTCCGGTGTAAAGCACACATACAGAATGTTCCAACAAAATAACAGAAGAATGTCACCAAGTATAGGGTAGACCGCGTATACAGGTTATTCCAACAGAATAATAAAAAATAGAATAACAACAGTTCTCTTCATGAATAAGAAAGAATAACACCCCTTACTATTTTAAAGAAGAACTGAAATAAAGAAGTAGTTAAGTAGCCGAATACTTTTCTTCTCTCTCTCTAGAGTTCAGTGAATTCGTAAGAAATAATGAAAGAATGAGCTGCTATTTATAGAAAAAGGGAATGCATAGTAACTAATCCATGAACGGTCCAGATTGATTACTTTAATCTGACGGTCCATATTTAAAGAAAAATCTTTTAAATAAAATATAATATATTCTATTTATAGAATAACTATAATAAAGTATTCTGTTTTATATAAAAAGATGTTTCTGTTTTATTACGTTAATAATACGAATAAAATAAAACTTCATTATCGCTAAATAATTCATATTATTAACTGACAATAATTGAATCAAACTGAGTGACTTCTCACATAAGCATTAATAATCAATACCGTGTGCTACTATGCAACCACACGTATTATTGTACTTTTACTACCGAGTAGTTCAACAGTATCAATGGTAAAACTTCCGCCGTTATTTTTAATAAAATATTTTTGTCATTTTCTCAATCTGACAATAATTCTGTTATGGGGTCCACCAATGATTGTGTCGTTGTACGAATATTTCCTGTTAAAACGAATATTCCCCGACCAATCAAATATTATATAACAACTTGTGTACTTTGCAAAATTTATAAATATTACCAACAACTATAACATTATATCAAATTTACTCCATAATATTCAAAAATGATATTTATAGAAAATTCATCTTTATTTGTAAAAGTTGGGATCTTACAGATAGCGGGATTTATCTCAAGGTGTCTAACTTGTCAACGAGTCAAGACGGAGCATCAAGTGTCAAAAGGTCCATTGCAACCACTTGAAATTCAAGAATGGAAATGGGAGCACATTACCATGAATTTCGTTACTGGTCTTCCTAATGTTTCTCAAGGCATAGATGCGATTTGGGTCATTATTGATAGATTGACCAAGTTTGCTCATTTCTTACCGATACGAGAAACTAATACACTTGAACTTCTTGGTAGTATGTACGTAAACGAGATTGTAAGATTGCATGGTATGCCAGTATCCATTATTTCTGATCGAGACCCAAGATTCACTTCAAGATTTAGGGTTAGTTTGCAAAAAGCTATGGGCACAGATTTATGATTTAGTTCAGCATATCATCCTCAAACAGACGGGCAGTCAGAAAGGACTATTCAAACTCTTGAAGACTTATTAAGACTCTATGTCCTTGACTTCAAGGGAAGTTGGGAGAAGTTCTTACCATTGGTGGAGTTTTCCTACAATAATAGTTATCAAGCAAGTATTGGCATGGCTCCATTTGAGGCGTTGTATAGAAGAAAGTGTCGTTCTCCAGTATGCTGGGATGAGGTGGGTGAAGCAACGTTGTTAGGACCGGAGTTGGTACGTATGACTACGGAAAAGATTCAAACGATCCGACAACGTATAAAAATCTCACAAGACCGATAAAAGAGTTATGTTGATCTTCATTGAAAGGACGTGAAATTCAATATTGGAGATCATGTGTTGTTACGTGTTGCTCCATGGATAGGAGTTACGAGATTTGAAAAGAGAGGAAAGCTCAATCCTCGATTCATTGACCCATTTTTAATCCTCGATCGAGTAGGAACTGTGGCCTATAGACTCGCCTTATCGCCAAGTATGTCTCGTGTTCATAACATTTTTCACACATCTATGTTACGTAAATATGTGAAAGACCCAAATCACATTATTGAATTAGAACCAGATGACATAGAGGAAGATTTAACATATGAAGAGTTACCTGTTAAAATCTTGGATAAGAAGGATCATATTCTACACTCCAAGGTTATACCTCAAGTCAAAGTTTTGTAGAGAAACTACGAGATGGAAGAAATGACCTGGGAGTTAGAATCTGAGATGAAGTCAATATATCCTCACCTCTTCGATATACCAGGTACGTACCATAATTTTGAGGACAAAATTTCATAAGAAGGGGAGGTTGTAAGACCCCAACTTTTATGAATAAAGAATAATTTTCTCGAAATATATTTTTTAAAATATTATGGTGTGGATTTTATATAATATTATAGTTGTGGGTAATATTTATAAATTTTACAAAGTAAATAAATGGTTATATAATATTCGATTGGTCGGGAAATATTCGTTTTAACAGGGAATATTCGTACGACGACACAATCATTGGTGGACCCCACAACGGAAGTATTGTCGTAGTTAGAAAATGACATAATTATCTTTTTATAAAAATAACAGCGGAAGTTTACCATTAAACTGTTGAACTACTCGGTAGTAAAAGTAGAGTAATACGCGTGGTTGCATAGTAGCACACGGTATTGATTATTGATACTTACGTAAGAAGTCACTCAGTTATACTCAATTATTGTTACAGTAATTGCTGCATCATATCTCTCATATTATTGATTCAATTATTGTTACAGTATCATCTGCATAATATGTTATATTATTAAATCAATAATTGAGAAGAAAAAGTTATTCATATTATTATTTACAATATTGACAATGTCTAGAAAGTTCTGTCAAGGAGAGGTTTGGTCACCTAATTGTGCGCCAATAAGTAGAAATCCTTATCGGAAAGCCCGCTCTTTCCTGGGAATGATCTGGTTGTTAAATATTGTGAGTTATAATATTAATGATGAATAAGTTCGTGTTGATTAAAGATGAAATTGATAGTTTCATTGTGTTGGAATTATTAGTGTTAGTGAAAATCGACATTTATTTCGATATTAATTGATGTTTGGAAGTTATACTGACCAATCGGGTAATTAATCTGATAAATGAGTAATTAATTGCTATTAATTCACATGATTATAACTATGTGTTCACATGTGTGTACTATTGATTAACATTCGTGTACTATTAGGGGTGGTGGTGCAAGATTGATAATACTTGCATGACTAAGTTAAAAATAGAGGTATATATGGAGGTACTATACTGTAATTTATATTTTCACATGTCTAGAACTATTGATTCACATGATTTACTATTGATTCACATTATTTACTATTAGGGGATGTGGTGCAAGTTTGATAATACTTGCAGGACTAAATTAAAAATGAAGAAAAAGATGGAGGTATTATGCTGTAACATTTTGAGCCCCAAAATGTGCAATTATTGAAACTATATTTTCTAATAAATATAATCTCATTCTTCCTTCATTTATCACCAATTCACTAAAGCTTTAGAGTAATTATTATAAAGAGAAATTATAGAGAGAAAGAAGAAGAGAAGTCTGCTACCTCTCTATTCTAATATCCAATTTTATTCTAAGGTAAGGGGTATTATTCCTTCGTACTCATGAAGAGAGTTATTTTCTTTCAATACTCGTAAATGATGTTATTCCATTTTTTATTATTATGTTAGAATAACCTGTCTATGCGAAGTACAACATACATGGTGAAATTCTTCTGTTATTCCATTATTTATTATTCTGTTGGAATAACCTGTCTGTGCGGTCTATCGCATGCCTGGTGAATTTTGTTGTTATTCCATTCTTTATTATTCTGTTGGAATATCCTGTCTGTGCAGATTACGCATTACCTGGTTCCATTATTTATTATTCTGTTGGAATTGTGAGGGCCCCGAATCCAGGTCCTAAATCACCTCGGATTCGGTTCGATCATTCTATACAACTATTACTATTTGCGGAAGATATAAACATAAATTTTTTATACATTAAACTTACATACTTTTCTCCAAGGTCGAGTAACCTTAACTTAATCACATTCATAACTTATCTAACACATAACAACATTATTATCATACAACACTATTACAAAACTAATCGCATACTTATACTAAAGCTTGAACTGTCTTTGACCGTTTCTTGAATCCGATGCGTTCGTCTTAATTTGCAATGTTTTATCATGATATAGCAAGGGTGAGCATAAAGATTGCCCAGCAAGTTTAAATACAACCATATAACGATATATCATGATTGAAGAGTTTGAATAATAAGCTGGCTATAATTCAACAATATAATTGTGAACTAGCAGCAACAAGTTTATGACTGAACAAGTATTATACATGAACAAATATATCTGAAACCAACTGGTAATGAAGGTGATCAGCCTTTAATACCTGACTTATATATGCAATATGTACATAGTACAAATTATACATGGCAATCAGCAATGATTAACCATAAGCATATCCGAATGAAACACTCTTAGTAGAGTTAAGTAAAACAAACTTGCCTGAACCGTTGATTACCGCAACGCAATTTATAACGCTTTATCCGAATACCTAATATTAGTAATATAGATCTCCAATATTAGAATAATATCATCACATTATAATACTATTATATATATACATAGAATAACCTAAACACATAACACATAACCCTATCATTCTATAACACACATAAAACTCGGTATCAAGTCAAACTATTGAAGTCTGAGTTGAACCTGACACAAAACAATCATCCCGACGGTCTAGTCGGACTTTTATCGAGTCTAAATTCAATTAAACTCTGACTTAACAGTTAACAATTAACTCGGATAATTTTAATATCAGTCAAAATATTTTTCTAAGTCTCATAATAATTTTTACATAATTATTATCATTTATTGCGAATTTTCAATCATTAAAAACGTATTTAAATAAATTAAATACCACAATAATTAATATTTATTTATTAACAAATATTAATGAAATACATCACATAATATTATAATATTTTTATAATATATCAAAGTATTTTTAATACTTTAAAATCATATTTATATGATTTTTAAATACTTAAATTCATTATCCGATAATTACTATTAATATTAAAATATTAATATTTTCATGATAAAATATCAAAAGTCATATTTTATAACTTAAAATATTTTTCTAACACTTAAATTATTTTTATATGATTTATAAATCATTTATTCTATTTTTCTATAATTTATTTAATATATTTATTAAATAAATTAATTATCGTTAATATTAAATTATTAATGAAATTCATCACAAAATATTAAAAATCACTGAAAATATCTTTAAATATTTTCTTATAGATTAATCTTATTTTTCATGATTTAAAACTATTTTTAAATAATTTATTTAATTTTGTAATTAAATAAATTAAATACCATTGATATTCCAAAAATATCAAATATTTATGAAATATGCTTAAAATAATTAAAAACTATTTTTCAGAATTTAAAATAAATTTTCAGAAATTTTTAAGTATTTTTAGCAATTAAAATCTATTTATTTCAATTAATTTAATAATTTTCGAAAATTAGAAATTAAAATTGTCACTAAAGGACCCTATAGCGACAGAACCGTCGCTATAGGTGTTCTTGGCATGTTCTTCACCAAGCCCAGAAATGCATCGGCAGTTTCAAGGTACACACTTTGACCACACTTTTAACTTTGATCGTGTTGCTATCTGAGCTGGTTATGGTTCTAAGGTTGTAGTGTTCGTGTAATACTCCAATTAGAATCAAATTTCAAGGCCATTACACAACATCACCGATAGATCTAAGATAGCAAAATGTCTGACAACGTCGTTCTTCATATTCTGGGTTTTCCAGAAAATAAAGAACAGACGTAGGTACTACTTTGGTCCTTTTAATCTACACGTCTCCAGCTTGTTTAGGGTGTTTGATTGATTCATTACTGTAGTATTAATGGCAGTGTACAAGTTTATAACACAAAAACATAACAAAAACATTACCCAAGACAGATTTGAGCCGGTCAAACTCTGACAAAAATACACGTTCATGAAGATCTGGGTTTCCCAGATTCTACTTCCGGCCAGTTGGTCAACGTAAGTTTGACTGCTGATTACTACGATTCAGCTACGATTCCGGTTGATCTAAAACCTTTAGTATGCAGCTTACCCAACAGACTACAAACATCAAACAACGAAATGGACTAAACACTAACACACAGTAAGATCAAGGCCCTGCAAATTGGCTGTCAGACTTTTCTGGGCAAATTGGGTTACCCAGAAACAGTCAGTCGAGCTCGGTCAACGCCTTTTGACCACATATAAAACGAAATCCAGACATGCTATGACCCTGTTTTCAATTTAAGATCGTAGACCACATGGCATAGAACAAATCTAAAGCATAAAACACATAAAATATATAACACATAGAGATTTAGAGGCTCTAACATTTGACTGTCAGGCCATTTTTTTCCAAATTTCCAGATTTCTAAAAATGCTTGATTCGTGCCTCTAAGTGTTATAGATCCATGATCTATCAACCCAGATCACTTATAGACACCCTATTACACATATCTAACCAATAAATTACAACAACTAACATCAAATCATAAGATTTTAAAATTTAGGGTTCTTTACCACTTTGAGCTTTGATTCATGATTTCTGACTTCATGATCTGTTCTTGGTGTTTTGATACATGATCTTGGCTTGTTTTCTCACACTCTGTCACTCTAAGATCCGAACATATAGAAAGAGAAGGGACTTGGACAAAATAAAAATGGAAAGTGAGACAAAGGGCAATTTTGTCATTTCCATTTTTAATTTAATGGCATTATGGACATTAGATCAAACCCTTAGGGTTTAGGGTTTAGAACTATTTAGTGCTTAGGGTTTGAAACCCTTAGGGTTTAAAATTTATTTTTCTAAAATTTCCAATTTAGGTTTTAAAAATAGAAAATTAATATTTCTAAATTATAATTAGGATTTTCTAATTATATTAAAATTTCTTAATCACAAATTAAGCTTGCTAATTAGGATTAACATTTCTTAATTAAAATCGCTAATTTAGCAATTAGGGTCAAAATCACGGATTAGGGTTTATAATCCACTAATTAGGGTTTCTAATAGAAAAAAATAAATTTTCTAATTTAGAAATTACATATTGTAATTAGATTAAGGTTTTCTAATTACATAACTTGAAATTAGAATTAATATATCCTAATTACATTAAAAGTATTAAATTAACACTTTCGTTTTCCCGAATTATAAAATTAGGGTTTCTAACCTAGAAATTAGGATTTTCAAAATGTGAAATTAGGGTTTGCTAATAGTTAAGTTTTTCCCTAATTAATATTATAATAAATAACACTTACGCCACTAAGTTCCCGATTTAGGGTTTCATGCACCGAATTAGGATTTCAGATTCTCGAAACTGAAATTAAGGTTTCCAGAACCGGTTTCTAGGGTTTCTTGTTAATCGCTATGGTTTTCTAACCGAACGTTGACGTTCTTAATATATACATAGGGTTTGTTACAGATATCAATTATCTGGTCAACCCTTGACCCTTAACCACATACTGTACACATATACACAGAACATATTCACGTATTTTTTAATCCTGAATAATTCACCTAAATTATTCACAGAATTTTGAAATCCTCAAAATTCCATCTTAAAAATATCACACGTATACACTATTTTTCTGTCTAGGTTCTAATTTTGAACCTTAAATCAATAAATAAAAAAAATATTCAAAATTTTCGGGTTGTCACAGGAATAACCTTTCTGTGCGGTCTATCGCATGCCTGGTGAATTCTTCTGTTATTCCATTCTTTATTATCCTGTTGGAATAACATGTCTATGTGGATTACCGCATGCATGGTGAATGATCCTTCGTATTCATTCTTTATTAAACTATGGAAATGATCTGTCTACGTGAATTACCGCGTGGCGGATGAAAATTCATTTGAAGTTTCGTATATTCTATTATACTTGTATGAGATATCATTTCTTTTGTACTCGTCATGAAATATCATTTTCTTTAGTATTTTTTTTACGAGTTACTATTCACGAGTTACTATTCACCCAGTTACTATTCACTCTAGTATTATTCACTCGGGTATTCGGGACACTTTTCATGCCGGAGTACTATTTACGAGTTACTATTCACCCAATTACTATTCACCCAAATATTATTCACTCGGATATTTGGGGTACTTTTCATGTCGGGTTACTATTCACGAAGTACTATTCCTAAAGTACTATTCACAGGATACTATTCACGGGGTACTATTTACCCGAAAAATATATTTCTTTTCTGTCCAAATTATTTTTGGTACACGAATATTATTCTTGAATTTTACTCCACAAAGCTGTATCATGTTGACAATTTGGACGTTATTGATTTCTTGATAAATTAAATTATAAAATTTTTAAAATTTATTCTTGAACTTGTTTTATTGAATTATTATGTCATTGTCATCATCCTCATGCTTATATTGTGATGAAAGTCATCTTTGGCTTACGTGCATAGATGGACTTGGTATTATTATGACAAGGGATCATTCGGTATAATCATGACCTATAATGTTATAAATGATGTGGTAAAAGTCCTCAGTAGCCTGTAATGCATTGATGGGCAGTTTTTGGTATGATTATGACCAGGGATTATTTGGTATAGTCATGACCATTGATGATTTAATGAATATCCTTAGCCCGTAGTGCAGGAATGATTCGATGATGTAGTTTATTTATTAAGCTGAGTCTCAGCGATAAAAATTGATGAAAATATTTTAAATCATTGAAGATAGTAGATATCATACTCTACTTGACTCTTCTAATGGATTGCTTATTCCGCTGCAGTTAAACTTGTTGTCTATTATATTATATCAGTTTAACTTTGTTGAAGGCTAATGATAATTTATTCTGCATTATCTTAGTCATAATATTTCATACTGGGCTAGTTGAGCTCACCCTTTCTTTCACTGTTCTCTTCAGGAAATAAGAACGTAGCCGGGACTAGTCGGGGAACGAAGTGACGGTCTAGATGATAGCATTAGTAGTCCTCACTATTCTGTTAAATAGTGTGACAATAAATGTAATGAGGACTTCATTGAGTGTGGATATTGTCTAGATGACAATATTCTTAATAAAACTCTTAGATTATGTTTTGTCGTATTTTACACGACTGTTGTATAATTAAGTTGTATTTGAATTTTGTACCATATATTTGGCGACTCAAGATGGGTGATGTATACCTATTTTGGGGGCGTCAGATGAATAACCCGTTAACTTGTGTTCATATGATTCATAGTTCTTTGCTCATGACCACTTTACTTAGGATTTGTATTAAAGAAGTTTTTAACTTAGTATAGTGAGCTAATATGCATGACTACTACATACTCTATATTCTGACCTTGTGAGCATTATAACATGACTTGACTACATATGATTAGAGCCTTAAAGTTGCCTTGTATATGTTAAATTGCATTGCTCAAGTTTAAAATAGTTTTAAAAGTAAACTTGAACATATTTTATAAATATAGTTGCATCACATAAATGTTTAGATTCTAAAGGATTAAGAGGTCATGTTACGTCTATAATATCCCTATACATGACCCATATGTATTTAACATATAGAACCTACTAGTAAGGTTACTAAGGAAAATACGAGAATGCTAACATACTACTTTGGAAGTTAGAATCTGACTTTTATGAGCATGTTTGATGGTACTTTTAAACTTGCCAAATGTATCATACATATATATCTACTAAGTTAAGAGTGTGAAATCAAGTTAGAACTAAGTAAAGCATGTTTTCAAAATAATAACTAGAATAGTTACACATATGTGTTATGAATACTCACAAGCATACCTAATATGAGTTATATGACTATCTTGTATGTTGAGAAGGCAAGCATGTTAGACTTTGTGGTTTCATGACCTTGAATGGCCTTAACTAGTTAAAATGTTAAACTTAGAACCATGTTATGAAAGTGGAAAACCTAGATTGACTTAAGAACCAAGAAATGACCTTTGTCATGATAGTATGTATGTTGTGTTCTTGCCGGACAGAAACCACAAGGAAACAGCTAAGTCTTAGTTGCGCCAGTCTGGAATCTGAGTTTCTACAATCTGATTTTTGACAGTTAACTTGTATAATGTCTTTACTACTAGAAATGGTTTAAAATCTACTAATGTATGTGTATATGTGAGGACTAAGTAATAAGATAGTGTTCTCTTAGATAGTGAAAGTTCATGGGTGAAAATACCTTAACCTTGAGCATTCTTAAATTGCTTATGAAATAACTAGATAATTGATTACGTGATAAACATATAAGCTAATTTTGTATCATATGTGCATACTTGAATCATGTCGAGCTTGATTAACGAATGTGTTAGCTAATGAAAATCTTATGCTTGTAATACGTTATAAATAGGATTCGAAAGTGATGATTTATTAACGTGGATAATCTACGCTTAAGGCAAGTTCCTTAAACTTACTCCAATTATTATTGAGCAAGTATCCTACCTTTGCATTTCCTTTATGCAATGGACATGAGTAAGAAAGTTTTAAATTTATATTATTATTATACTAGATTATTAACCCTATTGTCGTATATAATATATCCAATCATTGATTATCAACATGATACTATATTGTAATTCAGATATATATTTTGTTCGTTAATATAGTTATACAAGTGTTTCCACTTGGATAATCATTGTATTTAATCACACACACACACACACACACACACACACACACACACACACACACACATATATATATATATATATATATATATATATATATATATATACCTATTGATCCCCCATGTGTATACGTTAAGAAAAAGCCGTCTAATCTATTTGACCAGCTAGACACAAATTTAGAAATATTGTTGAATAAGATAAAACCTGTTTGTATCCAATCAAATTATATTGGTTTGGATTCTAGACTAAGTTTGAACATCCCGATCAAGGGAAAACTTTTATACGCTCAAGGCGGACAGAGTGAACGATGATATCGTTCTAGCATGTAGTATTGATCAATACAGGGCATAACGGGCTGATCACCCCCCGTGCCCGTAAGTTATGACGGTTTGCGGATGAAGTTCTGCTAAACCAATTCAAAAATTGAAAATAATGTTCACAGTATGTCACCTTAACCCTATTTATAGTCAGTACGTAGTCTCAAAAATTTGATAGAGAGTTGTTATGTTATTATTATCGGTTTAGATTACTTCATAACTATTGATTCGTTGTAGAAGGGTAGTACAAAGAAAATATTTAATCCTTTCAACTAATATTTATAATTGTTGTTACTTGCTGGGCACTCAAATGCTCATCCTTGCTTAATTTAAATGTTTTTAGTTAAGTATGATCAACCATAGGGCTCTGCCAGGAACCAAGGGAAAGGAAAGCTATCAGAATAAGTTGTGATATCATATATAATAGCTTGACTTAAATAAGATGATGATATTTAGTAAGTATCATGTAATGAATGTTTTAAGGTCGCGTACCTGGGATTTAGACAACTCTGATATGTAAATTAAGTTTGATATTTATGACATTATTATTATTATTCAGCTTAAAGAAATGGTATCGTGATGCACTGAATTCGAGTTTCAAGCTCCTAAATTTGGGGGCGTCACAAGGGGGGGTTGAATAGATATTTTAAAATTTTTTCTTTTTCAAAATACTTATTAGATTTGTTAATAAATTAACCATACCGGAATATATGATTTGTTTGTTCCCCTTTAAGATAAACTAAGTTTATAGGTGATAAGTAGTTATGACAGATATAGTAGTAATATATAAGACACAGTGATTTTAAGTAGTTTAGAGCACTCAAGGCTCCTAGTCTACTTTTCTACTCCACGAGTAGGATATCCACTAAGGATATATTTACAATCTTTGAATCACTTAGATTCTTTCAATATCAGCAGTCTTGGAACTTCTTAGTTTACTTAGAACTCTCCAAGTCTAGCAGACTTGGGATAAACTTGATGAGAGTTGAGTTCTTGGGTTGTGTTACTCAGTTACAGGTAAGCATACATTCGAAAGAACTGAGTAGTGAAGAAAGCTTTTCTTTCTTTATAGTAGAGTTTTGGACGTTGAGTGTTCTTGAGCTTTTTGTTTTGTACTTGCTTGCTTTTGCACCTATGTCTGATTTGCTTATAAAGGATCCCTTGAAATGTGTCCGTTGAAGGCATCCGTTGTAGCATTAAATTCATCAGACATATCTAAGCACTGATGTTAACTTCCTGGAAATCTACTGTTCTACCGCCTGGCCCACTGACACAGCAGACTGCTTTCTCACCTAACACCTGAAAAGATGATTTTTAGCAAGTATGCAATCCTTTCCTTAGCTTCTTCTATAAGCTTCTTTGATACATATTAAGGATGAGTGTTGGATCATTGGGATTCCTAAAATCTCAACGTCTATAAGCCGTTCTTCATTTGTTATACCTCGTCCTTCAGCAAATGGATGAAGTTCGGTGCTTCTGATGCTGACTGGAGAGACACCTCGATCGATTTGTCTTGTCATACTCGTGCTTGATTTAGCCTTGATCGAAGTGAACACTACGATTTCTCTTAAGCTCTGATAGACTATGATCTCTACTTACTTTTTTTGTAGACTCCACGATTCCGAGAGCCGACTGCGATTCTTGACTTGGCTCGGCAAGCGCTCGGACGATCTTCACGATTCTGAGTGTGACTTCCAAGATAGACTACGATTCTGATGTAACTTTTTTAATACTCCACGATTCTGCCTTGGTTTCTACAATCTCTCGACTGTCTTGACAGACTACTATTCTGTTGAGTCATATCTATTACATTTCAAAATAGATCATCCTAACAGCTTTGATCTTTCTTCTATACATTCATTTACAGAATGATAAACATTAAGCACATATCACCCTAACAATTTTGATCTACCATCTAAGTCCTTGTACATATGTTCTTTAAAGGACTTTACACATAAGTATATTTATTTACTTTCAACATCAAATTTTAATATGTAATTCCCAATAATCTTCCCCTATTTGATGTTGACATAACCAAGGAGATTTGCATCATAACATCAATTTCTAAATGCAGGATGCTAAAAAGTAAATATGACTTAATATTTCAATGAGCAGTTGAAATCTCTAGAGAATAAGCATGAATTTATTGATGTTTTGAAACAGATATTATAATTAAGCATAGTTACATCAATAAGATATAAATTTCAACTTATCACTATCTCCTCTGCCTTTTTCTCCTTGGAGGATTGTCATGCTTTGCATCTCTCCTTCTTTTACTGGCTTCATCTCTCCATGCAATATCTTCCATCTCACTTTGACTTATCCTTTCTCCATGATCATATCTATTCATAAATGCAAGATCTCTAATTGGCATGTTAAAGCCAGTAGTGGTTACTCCTTATGAGCTCAGAGATGACCATTGACTCCTTAACGGTTGCACCATGAGAATTGGTTGGCGCTGCTGCTATTCAGTTCGTGGATTCTGATAACGAGGCAGTCTTGATGGAGGACTCCTTGAGGATTGAGCAATTTATTTTCCTTTGCCTCTGCCTTTGCCTTTCTCTTCTTCCTCTTTATTCTCCCCCTTTATGTCAGCATCCATCATTCGAATATTTTCTGACAGATGATTCATGCCTTGAACAAGTTCGTGGAGTTGATTCATTGACTGAGCAATATCTTCACGGTTTTCTTGAACCAAAGAATCAATTTATGATTTGTGCTCTTGCAGAATTGCCAAGACATCGTCCGTTTGTTTCATCTGATCATAGAATATGCTTGAAATTTAGTCATAGAAGATCGTAGGCTAGAAAGGTTATGACAACCCGAAAATTTGGAATAATTTTAAAATTTTTATTAATTGATTTAAGGTTGAAAAATTAGAACCTAGACAGAAAATAAGTGTATGTGTTTGATATTTTCAGGATGAAATTTTGAGAATTTAAAATTTCTTTTGGAGAATTATTCAGGATTAAGTCTATACGTGAGTATAGTCAGTGATTATGTGTATAGAATGTGGTTAAGGGTCAAGGGTTGACCAGATAAATTTTATCAAAGTCAAACCCTAATCGTATATATTACGAACGTCCACGTTCAGTTATAAAAATTTTACGTTTGACAAGAAACCCTAGAAATCGGCTCTGAAAACCCTAATTTCAGTTCTGGGAATCTGAAACCCTAATTCGGTATTTGAAAACCCTAATCTGAGAAATTATCGGATAAGCATAATGCTTAAGTGCTATTAATTATAATATTAATTAGGGTAAAGCTTAATTAATTAGCAAACCCTAATTTCAAAACTTTTGAACCCTAATTGTTCTGTCATGAACCCTAATTTACTGTTATGGAATTAATTGCTATATTAGCCATATTAATTAGGAAATATTAATCCTAATCAGTTAAAGTCATAATGTGATTAAGGAATTATAATATAATTAAGAATCCCTAATTATAATTTTAAAATCAAGATTTTCTATTTTTTTAAAATCTAATTAGAAAATCTTAGAATTTTAATCGCAAAATCGTTAGGGTTAAACCCTAAAGTGTTAAACCCTAAACCCTAAGGGTTGTAACCAATGTCTAAAATGCCCTTAATAATGAAAGTGAGAAGTCTAAAATACCCTTGTGCATTATTAAAGGAAGTAATCAATTATTGGTAAGGAAATTACCATTTTACCCTTTTGTATTATTTGAGCATTGTTGGAGGAATCTAGCAATTATTGGAGTTGGTAGGAAAATTATTGACCACCCACATGCTACAAATCTCAGCCATTCCAACTGAATTATTACAAAGCATAGCAACAAGCATCAAATAATTAGATTAAGAGAGAGAAAGAGGCACTTACAATTTTATTTTCTCCCAAGACCCTCTCTCTCTAGAAATTTGAGATATAGAGTGATAGAAAGAGAAAAGATGAGCCAAGATCAGTTCATAGCAAGCCAAGAACAGATTCAAGAAGTCAGGATCAAAATCAAAGCCTAAAAGTGGTAAGAACCCTAATTTTTAAAATCCTACGATTTGATGTTAGTTGTTGAAATTAATTGGTTAGAGATGTGGTATAAGGTGTCTATAAGTGATCTGGGTTGTTGGATCATGAGTCCATAACACTTAGATGCACAAAAATCGAGTTGTCAAAAACTGCTCAAGAACACGATCTGTGGTCTGACAAGCTAATGTCAGGTGCCATAGATCCGTGCCTGTTTTTGATTTGTCTTGTTTGATGTTTTGAAATGGTAGCCTGGTATGTTGTCTTTAATCTGCAAGTGAAATCAAGGTCAGTTAAAAGCTAGATTTCAAATTATTTATGGTCAAACATCGTTGACCGACGTTGACTGCTCAAAAATCTGGGCAGCCCAGAAATTTAAAACAGCTTCTGACAAGTACTTTGGGGCTTAAGATCTTGCAGATTTATTGTTGTATGATCGAAATAAGGATTGATTGTTGTATTAATACATGTATAATACTTGATAAATGCATAAGGTAGCACAGAACATGATCCGATTGTGAATTAAAGATGGTCAAAGTAGGCTTCACGATCAGATTTGGAATTCTGGAAAAAAACCCAGAAATCTGGGGAACGCAATTTCTGACAACGTTTGACCGAGATTGATCTGGCGTTTTAGATGTTATTTAACTGATATGTTGTGATGTAAACGTAACTAGACATATGGGCTACATGTTGGAATATCAATATCACTTAAAATATGAACAGAACACAAAGAAAATTGAGCATAAAAGTAGTCGGTCGAAATTCTGGGTTTCTGGAGAAACCCAGGTATGGTCTGACAGTATATTTGGGAGCCCAGATCTCCTTGATATGTTGATGTATGATCAAATTTATGGTTTGTTATTGTAGTATTACAATTCAGCTACATGATCAATCTTTAATATGGTCCATAAACACAATAGGCTAAGATTTATAAGTGGTCAAACTAGGTAGTATAAACACTGACATGATTTCTGGGTTTAGGCTCAAGAACACCTATAGCGACGGGTCTGTCGCTATAGGGCCCTTTTAGCGACAGTTTAATTAAGAAATTAATTATTAATTTCTGAAAATTATTTAAAATAGATAAAAATAGTTTTTAATTATTATAAATACATAATAAATTATGAAAAATTATTTTAAAGCCTGAAAAATAGTTTTTAATTATTTTAAGTATATTTCAAAAATATTTCGTATTTTTGGAATATAAAAGGTATTTATTTAATTAATTATAATATTAAATAAATGATTTAAAAATAGTTTTAATTAATGAAAAATCATGAAAAATTATTTTATGGTGTTAGAAAATATTTTAAGTTATTTTTGATGACTTTTAATATTTTGTGATAAATTTTATTAATAATTTATTATTAATGGTAATTAGTTTATTTAATGAATATATTAAATAATTATGGAAAAATAGAGTTAATGGTTTAAAAATCATATAAAAATGATTTAAGTATTATAAAAATATTTTGAGTTATAAAATATAACTTTTGATATTTTGTCATGATAATATTGATATTTTATTATTAATATCAATTATCGGATAATGGATTTAACTGTTTAAAAATCATATAAATATGATTTTAAGGTATTAAAAATACTGTGATATATTATAATTATATTATAATATTATGTTATGATTTTCATTAATATTTAAAGATAAATAGATATTTATGATTAAGAAATTATGTGGTATTTAATTCATTAAATACTTTTTAAATGATCGAAAAATCATGATAAATGATATTAATTATCTGAAAATTATTGCAAGTCTATGAAAATTGTTTAGACTGATAATATGATTGTTTAAGATAATTGTTAATTGTCAGACAGAGTTTAATTGAACTTAGACTAGATAATTGTCCGACTAGACCGTCGGGATGATAGAATTTTGTCGATTTCAAGTCAGACCGAAATAATTTGACTTGATGCTATATCTTATGTGTATAATAGACTGATAGGATTATGTGGTAATGTGTTTAAGTTATTTTATACCGTGATGATATTATTCTAATATTGGAGATCTATATTATTAATATTAGGTCTCAGATGAAGTTTATTATATTGCGTTACGGTAATCAACGGTTCAGGCAAGTTTCCTTTTACTTAACTCTACTAAGAGTTGTTCATTCGGTTATACTTATGATTAATCATCTCTGATTGCCATGTTGAATTGTACTCTGTACATCTTGCATGTATAAGTCAGGTATGAAAGGATGATCACCTTCATTACCAGTTTGTCCAGATATATTATTGTTCCTATTCAATACTTGTTCAGTCAAAATTTTGTTCATGCTAATTCACAAATACATTGTGAAGGATAGCCAGCTTATTATTCAGACTCTTTCAATCATGATATATCTTTAAATTGTTTTAAAACTTGCTGGGCAACTTTCATGCTCACCCTTGCTATATCATGATAAATATTGCAGATAAGGCGAATGCTTCAGATACAGGAAAAAGAATAATGCCAAGTTCAGCTTGGGATAGAATGTGCAGCTAGATTGTAATGGTATAGTTTGATAATGTGTTATATGTCAGATAGTTTATGATTTGTGTATTAGTTAAGGTTACTCGATTTTGGGGAATAATGTGTAAAGTTTAATGTATAAACAATTTATGTTTATATCTTCCGCAACAGTTGTAGAATGATTGTACCAGATCCACGGCGATCCAGGACCAAGATTTGGGGCTGTCACAGTTGGTATCAGAGCTGTTGGTTATAAAGCTTAGGTAGGAATACCTGAGACCAATAACCGCAATGATCAGGATAAGATCTAACTCACATAGAGTTAGTTGGTCAGTAAGATTCAAAGATGAATCTCGGTAAGTTGTAAAGTTACAGAGTTCCCTAACTCTGATAGTAAAGTTGAACAACAGTGATGAATAGATTGAGTCTAAAAGACTGAAAGTGCAGAGATAGAAGATCGTAAAACAAAACGATCAAGATATAGAATTGAATCGTAATATATACGATGAGATCACTCCGTGATCCGATAAGGTTATCACAGTCAGAAAGAATCAATCTGATGATTGGAAAGTTTAAAGCAAGATTGTTGTGTGAATGGTACAGATTCAGGGAAGAATTATAAATACGGATTGAATAAATTCGTATGGAAAAGGGGGTTAAGATTAGGTGGGGATTTCAATTGAGGACTCATGACAGCAACTGAGTTGTATGATTCTTCGTATGGGAGCTGAATTGTACTTGGTATAAAAACCACTTAGTTTCTGTTATTGATAATCATTGAAATGTCTGCGTCGCGCTATTTGCTATATGCATGTTAAGAAGGTGATTCCTTTCTCGTGTGTATAACAAATGGATAGGTCATAGATAGAGGATATAAGGTTATGTACGAGTTCTTAAAATTTATACTTATGTGACATTCTTGATTTGCAGTTATATGAAATGTTTATGAACCCCTCAGCGAATGGACGCCAAAGGTCTGACTAGGACAAGTTCGTAAACTCATGTGATTGTGTCAATTTTGGACTCATAAGTGTAGTTTGACGAACTGGGTATAGATGTGTGCAAATGGAGTATTGAGGATAATAGGAACAGAGACTGTTAAGCAAACAATTATTAGTGGAGACATAAGTTTTCCTAAAACTCCTAGCTATGCTAGACTTCGAAATTTTGACATCAAGCTAAATACGCACTATGTGCTTTTGAAAAATATATAAATATATACGTAGACTCGTAATCATTTTTGAAACGGTTTAAAGTACAGTCTATGCTACTTATTTCGGCTAGACGCCAATGATTTAAAATATCAAAAATTTATTTTATTTATCACTTTTGTACCATGTAACCTGGTGCAGAGATGATAAAAATGATGGAGTTATCAATGCAGAATTACTTAGTGTCGGATGTGATCTAAAGATCGTCAGCCCACTAGAGTATGATGTAGTATAACAAAGTCACAAAATGACAAAATCCTCAACGGACTGGTAATACAGTACGGCATCATGACGTCATTCTCGAAAATATTTTCTTTAAAATTTTAATTTGCCAACGGGGTTTGGCTATACTTAAATAATTCGATCGAATTGAATTATTGATATGAGTCTATGCTATTCGATTCAGCTAGACTAATGTTAATGAAAACTCAAGTGTTCATTGAAAGAAATTTCCCGAACCAAATTATTTTGGTACGGAATCCTATAATAAGACTGAGGAAAGAAAGTTTATGCGCCCAAGGCGGATATGAGGAACAAATTGTTCCGACCAGAAGTACATGGCCAGTACAGGACATATTGGATTAAATACCCACTATGTCCGTAAGTTATGACGGTTTGTGGATGAATTTCCTATAACCTTTACGAAAATGACAGACAAATAATTTATGTAATTCCTCAGCACAATTTTAAAATATTACTCTTGTGAGTGGTGTGTTGGGTAGTATGTAATGATGTGTGAATGGTGTACGGTGCATGATATATGGTGTAAGGTAAATTTCGGGGACGAAATTTTTAGAAGACGGGGTGAATATGACAACCCGAAAATTTGGAATAATTTTAAAATTTTTATTAATTGATTTAAGGTTGAAAAATTAGAACCTAGACAGAAAATAAGTGTATGTGTTTGATATTTTCAGGATGAAATTTTGAGAATTTAAAATTTCTTTTGGAGAATTATTCAGGATTAAGTCTATACGTGAGTATAGTCAGTGATTATGTGTATAGAATGTGGTTAAGGGTCAAGGGTTGACCAGATAAATTTTATCAAAGTCAAACCCTAATCGTATATATTACGAACGTCCACGTTCAGTTATAAAAATTTTACGTTTGACAAGAAACCCTAGAAATCGGTTCTGAAAACCCTAATTTCAGTTCTGGGAATCTGAAACCCTAATTCGGTATTTGAAAACCCTAATCTGAGAAATTATCGGATAAGCATAATGCTTAAGTGCTATTAATTATAATATTAATTAGGGTAAAGCTTAATTAATTAGCAAACCCTAATTTCAAAATTTTTGAACCCTAATTGTTCTGTCATTAACCCTAATTTATTGTTATGGAATTAATTGCTATATTAGCCATATTAATTAGAAAATATTAATCCTAATCAGTTAAAGTCAAAATGTTATTAAGGAATTATAATATAATTAGGAATCCCTAATTATAATTTTAAAATCAAGATTTTCTATTTTTTTTAAAATCTAATTAGAAAATCTTAGAATTTTAATCGCAAAATCGTTAGGGTTAAACCCTAAAGTGTTAAATCCTAAACCCTAAGGGTTGTAACCAATGTCTAAAATGCCCTTAATAATGAAAGTGAGAAGTCTAAAATACCCTTGTGCATTATTAAAGGAAGTAATCAATTATTGGTAAGGAAATTACCATTTTACCCTTTTGTATTATTTGAGCATTGTTGGAGGAATCTAGCAATTATTGGAGTTGGTAGGAAAATTATTGACCACCCACATGCTACAAATCTCAGCCATTCCAACTGAATTATTACAAAGCATAGCAACAAGCATCAAATAATTAGATTAAGAGAGAGAAAGAGGCACTTACAATTTTATTTTCTCCCAAGACCCTCTCTCTCTAGAAATTCGAGATATAGAGTGATAGAAAGAGAAAAGATGAGCCAAGATCAGTTCATAGCAAGCCAAGAACAGATTCAAGAAGTCAGGATCAAAATCAAAGCCTAAAAGTGGTAAGAACCCTAATTTTTAAAATCCTACGATTTGATGTTAGTTGTTGAAATTAATTGGTTAGAGATGTGGTATAAGGTGTCTATAAGTGATCTGGGTTGTTGGATCATGAGTCCATAACACTTAGATGCACAAAAATCTAGTTGTCAAAAACTGCTCAAGAACACGATCTGTGGTCTGACAAGCTAATGTCAGGTGCCATAGATCCGTGCCTGTTTTTGATTTGTCTTGTTTGATGTTTTGAAATGGTAGCCTGGTATGTTGTCTTTAATCTGCAAGTGAAATCAAGGTCAGTTAAAAGCTAGATTTCAAATTATTTATGGTCAAACATCGTTGACCGACGTTGACTGCTCAAAAATCTGGGCAGCCCAGAAATTTAAAACAGCTTCTGACAAGTACTTTGGGGATTAAGATCTTGCAGATTTATTGTTGTATGATCGAAATAAGGATTGATTGTTGTATTAATACATGTATAATACTTGATAAATGCATAAGGTAGCACAGAACATGATCCGATTGTGAATTAAAGATGGTCAAAGTAGGCTTCACGATCAGATTTGGAATTCTGGAAAAAAACCCAGAAATCTGGGGAACGCAATTTCTGACAACGTTTGACCGAGATTGATCTGGCGTTTTAGATGTTATTTAACTGATATGTTGTGATGTAAACGTAACTAGACATATGGGCTACATGTTGGAACATCAATATCACTTAAAATATGAACAGAACACAAAGAAAATTGAGCATAAAAGTAGTCGGTCGAAATTCTGGGTTTCTGGAGAAACCCAGGTATGGTCTGACAGTATATTTGGGAGCCCAGATCTCCTTGATATGTTGATGTATGATCAAATTTATGGTTTGTTATTGTAGTATTACAATTCAGCTACATGATCAATCTTTAATATGGTCCATAAACACAATAGGCTAAGATTTATAAGTGGTCAAACTAGGTAGTATAAACACTGACATGATTTCCGGGTTTAGGCTCAAGAACACCTATAGCGACGGGTCTGTCGCTATAGGGCCCTTTTAGCGACAGTTTAATTAAGAAATTAATTATTAATTTCTGAAAATTATTTAAAATAGATAAAAATGGTTTTTAATTATTATAAATACATAATAAATTATGAAAAATTATTTTAAAGCCTGAAAAATAGTTTTTAATTATTTTAAGTATATTTCAAAAATATTTGGTATTTTTGGAATATAAAAGGTATTTATTTAATTAATTATAATATTAAATAAATGATTTAAAAATAGTTTTAATTAATGAAAAATCATGAAAAATTATTTTATGGTGTTAGAAAATATTTTAAGTTATTTTTGATGACTTTTAATATTTTGTGATAAATTTCATTAATAATTTATTATTAATGGTAATTAGTTTATTTAATGAATATATTAAATAATTATGGAAAAATAGAGTTAATGGTTTAAAAATCATATAAAAATGATTTAAGTATTATAAAAATATTTTGAGTTATAAAATATAACTTTTGATATTTTGCCATGATAATATTGATATTTTATTATTAATATCAATTATCGGATAATGGATTTAACTGTTTAAAAATCATATAAATATGATTTTAAGGTATTAAAAATACTGTGATATATTATAATTATATTATAATATTATGTTATGATTTTTATTAATATTTAAAGATAAATAGATATTAAAGATTAAGAAATTATGTGGTATTTAATTCATTAAATACTTTTTAAATGATCGGAAAATCATGATAAATGATATTAATTATCTGAAAATTATTTTCAAGTCTATGAAAATTGTTTAGACTGATAATATGATTGTTTAAGATAATTGTTAATTGTCAGACAGAGTTTAATTGAACTTAGACTAGATAATTGTCCGACTAGACCGTCGGGATGATAGAATTTTGTCGATTTCAAGTCAGACCGAAATAATTTGACTTGATGTTATGTCTTATGTGTATAATAGACTGATAGGATTATGTGGTAATGTGTTTAAGTTATTTTATACCGTGATGATATTATTCTAATATTGGAGATCTATATTATTAATATTAGGTCTCAGATGAAGTTTATTATATTGCGTTACGGTAATCAACGGTTCAGGCAAGTTTCCTTTTACTTAACTCTACTAAGAGTTGTTCATTCGGTTATACTTATGATTAATCATCTCTGATTGCCATGTTGAATTGTACTCTGTACATCTTGCATGTATAAGTCAGGTATGAAAGGATGATCACCTTCATTACCAGTTTGTCCAGATATATTATTGTTCCTATTCAATACTTGTTCAGTCAAAATTTTGTTCATGCTAATTCACAAATACATTGTGAAGGATAGCCAGCTTATTATTCAGACTCTTTCAATCATGATATATCTTTAAATTGTTTTAAAACTTGCTGGGCAACTTTCATGCTCACCCTTGCTATATCATGATAAATATTGCAGATAAGGCGAATGCTTCAGATACAGGAAAAAGAATAATGCCAAGTTCAGCTTGGGATAGAATGTGCAGCTAGATTGTAATGGTATAGTTTGATAATGTGTTATATGTCAGATAGTTTATGATTTGTGTATTAGTTAAGGTTACTCGATTTTGGGGAATAATGTGTAAAGTTTAATGTATAAACAATTTATGTTTATATCTTCCGCAACAGTTGTAGAATGATTGTACCAGATCCGCGGCGATCCAGGACCAGGATTTGGGGCTGTCACAAAGGTAGTCCAGAATGAATTTATTTTGAGCCTCTTGATTTTGCTGAAGAAGGATAACTGCTTCCTTATGCCTCCGGGTAGATTTGAAGTGAATTTGATCCTTTTCATTTATGCTTTAGATCATTTCCTTGATGATCTCTCGTGGCTTCTTTGTGAGCTCAGAGGTTAGGTTGCTAGGAAGAGTGTTGGCAGCATCAATCAAGTGATTTAACCGTTGATGAAGGAGTAGAGAGTGAGTTTGTGAGAGCCCCGAATCCGGGTCCCAAATCACCGCGGATCCGGTACAATCATTCTCTATAACTATTGCGGAAGATATAAATATAAATTGTTTATACAATAAACTTTACACACTATTCCCCAAGGTCGAGTAACCTTAACTTATGCACAATTTATAACCTATCTAACATATAATGTTATTATCATGCTATACTATTACAATTCTAGCTGCACAATAATAATTTCAAGATGAACTTGGCTTTATCCTTTCCTGTATCCGACGTATTCGTCTTAATCTGCAATATTAATCATGATATAGCAAGGGTGAGCAACAAGTTTGCCCAGCAAGTAAAAGTTTAATAAATTAATGATATATCATGATAGAAAGAATTGAACAATAAGCTGGCTAAAGTTCTATAATATAATTGTGAACTAGCATGAACAAATTTTTATAGCTGAACGAACATGGAACATAAACAAATATATCTGGACCGAATGGTAATGAAGGTGATCAGCCTTTCATACCTGATGAATATATGCAACGTGCACAGAGTGCGGATAATAATTCATAGACATGGTATAATCAACAATAATTAACCACAAGCATATTTAAATAATCATAACTAAGGGTCGAGTTATAGAAAACTTGCTTGTTCTGTTGATTACCGTTACGCGATCTATCTAGCTTTGTCTGAATACCTAATATAAATAATATCAATCTACAAATTAGAATAATATCATCACAATATTTAAAATAACCTAAACACACTATCACATAATCCTATCAGTCTATAAAACACTAAAAACCTAACCTCAAGTCAAACTTTTATAGTCCGAATCGAGTTTGGTACAATTCTGACATCCCGATTGCCTAATCGGAGAAATATCGAGTTTAAGTTCAATTAAACTCTGTCTAAACACTTAACAATTATCTTAGATAATTTATTATCAGTCAAAATAATTTTTCCAAGTCTCATAATAATTTTCAAGTAATAATTATCATTTATCATGATTTTTCAATCATTAATATCATATTTATATAATTTAAATATTTTAATCTTATATATTATAAGTTCTTCTTTAACAACAAATAAGTCAAATACCGATCCAGCAACCCAGATTGCAATTCAACAACCTGGATTCCAAATCCAGCATCTAGAGGGCCAATCCAACAAACCAAACTGCAATCCAGCAAACTAGATTCCAAATCCAACAACTAGATTGCAATCCAGCAAGCTGGATTCAATATATGTTCAATTCAGTAAACTGTTTTTCAATCCAGCAAGCTGGATTCATCAAATTTTTCAATTCAGCAAGTTGGATTCATTATCCTTTTCACGAAAATACCAAATCAACTTATTATTTTTCTATCTTTTGGCCAAACATATATACATATATTTCATACACAAAAAGTATTTTTCCATAATTTTTCAACTTCCTTTAGTATTTTTCAAAAATCATTTTTAGTGTGTAGATTAAGAATTTAACCCCATCATGCTCAACTCCAGAAATTCTCATCTCTTGACACAATCTTATACGTGTTAACGTGAGCGTCCAGTTTAAATTTTGTGGCCATCAGAGTTATAGAACTCCGATTATAGCGATTTTCATCGAAAAATCACAAAAATTGAAATGTTCATAACTTGGTCATTTTAAGTCGGAATGAGTTCATTTTTGGACAGGAGGTACTTAATACCAAATATTTTCATGTCCCAAAAGGCCAGAATTTTTCTCACAATTGAAGTGGCCAAAACTGCCCCTGGAAAGTTCTAGGCAGTAGCTTTTTGCTATTTTACACTTTTTCCTACTTTGTTAAAAATAATCCATACAGAAATCTACAAATCCTTTTTCAGTGATTCCACTTGGAGATGTTAGAAAACTTATCATAGTATCCTCCCAAATGTTTTTATAATTTTTGAGTGTCTGAAAAATGATGAAACTACCCCTACCTTTGACTGTCCAAAAATAGTCTTCTTTTCTCTCTAGACACGAAACTATTTTGGAGTCTTTTACAGAAATGCTTGTATTACGAGATCCACTACTTCGATTGAGGCCCAATCAAACTCGTTGGATCCATATCTTCTTGAGCTACAGTTTTTAGTTATCAAACACCAAATTTCAATCTGTCTAAGTCCCAGAAATCAGGCCCAAAGTGACTGGTCAGCAAGGTTTTTGTCAACAGTTGGTTCATTTTCCAGATTTGGGGTTCTTAACGGAAACACTTATAAAACGAAATCTACAAATCGGATTTAGGTCCAATAGGTATCGTTGGATTCTTACTTTCCTAAACTACAGTTTTAATATTTCAAACATCCATTTTGGTTCTATTTTTGTCCCAGAAAAATGGACAGAAGTGACTGATCAGTAGCTTGTGTTCAACAGTTAGGGTAGTTTGGGATTTAATACATAACTTGATCATTTCTTAATATATTTGAGTGATTCCAAAGGGATTTTGCCCTTAACTCATGTATCTAGCATGCTAACATGTTTTAAACCATTTACCACATGAACCCAAAGAATCTAACATAAAAATATATATAGCATACAAAGGAAAGTTTTTTCTTAAACCTTTTGGTACAAAACTTGATTTTCTCAATTTGGATCTAACTTTTGATTTCAAAAATACTTTGATACACATATAAAATAACAATACTCATCTAAATCATGAGTTTTTTAAAGATCCAAAATAAAAGTTGATTGGTTCATAAAGATCTAACAAAAGAGAGCACAGAAATTGAAAATTTTCAATTTCTTGCCTTTTTCTTCTTGCAAACCTTCTTGATCCTTTAAAGTAGTTTATGAGTTTAAGTTGTATGTAGATCCAAGACCCCAACTAGACTCTCTATGGCTGTAGATTTTAGTAGCCCCTTTCTCTCTCTATTATTTTGTTTTTCTTTTCTTAGCAACTTGGAAAGTGAGAGAGAAAATGAGAGAGCGAGAAGTGAAGAATTGGATTTTGTTTAGTGAAATAATCTAAGGAATGTATCTACCCATTAGTTTGCTTGCTAGCCTTGGATTACTTGCATAAGTGAATAGAAGTGTTGGGCTAATTTACCAAGTGACACATAGCTTGGAGTTGGTAGCTTATAACTAAAAATTGGGACAAGCTACTAAAATAAAATTTGTCTCCTCATTATGCCCCCTTAGGGGCTGGCTATTCCACTCTTTATCTCCCCTTATTGATTTATTTTTTATGCCAAATTAAGCTTAAACAAATGAGCAAAATACCCCTCTTCAAGTGGGCTAAGCTTGGGTCATTCATTTAATTCTTTTGGACTTCCAATTTAATTGTTTGGGCTAGGTAAACTAATATGACCCAAAATCTTAATTTTATTTTACCCTAATAAGTTACTTAGGGTTTCCATTCCATCAAAGTTGGAATTTAAAATGTTTTCTTTTATGCATTCAATCTCATAACCCAATGAGACATGTCTCAATTAGGTTTAAAATAATTAATAACTTGAGATAATAAAATTTATCTCTTAGGTTAGTATAATCTTACATACTAACATTCTTTATTAGCACATAATCATATATATATCAGTATACAGCAAACATATACACTTAACCCTGTACGTCTTCACCAAAAAATTTTAAATCCATAAAAATCCTTCACAATAATGTCATATCCATACACTTATTTTCTGTCTAGGTTTATTATTCAACATTTAATCCATCATTTAAGATTTAAATAATTATCTAAATTCTTGGGTTGTCACAAAGTTTCCAGATCTTCTTGAATTTCTGTGGTCACTTTCTGTGATGCGTTAGATAACTCAGATTTTGTGGGAAGAAATGAGAGAAGCTCAAGAATTTTTTGAGTGTCTATAGGAGAGGCTCTTGTATTTTGTTCTTGCAGATTTGAGAGAGAAAGAGCAAGATCGAAATAATTGTTGTTTAAGGAAGAGGGAATGTCTGAATAAGATTCAGGAATAGAGGTTTGAGTTGTGGGAGAGGAGGCTATTGAAGTTAATGGAGCAGGTGACTCCAAGATTTGAGTAGGATCGATGTTCGTAGTGTCATGTTGTGTCATTTTCGTGGAGTTAAAGGTGGTTGAAGTTTGTACTAATATGAAGTTAGGTGTATTTGGTTCATCAGTTACAGAATGTTGGGATTTTGTAGCTGGAAATTGGTTTAGTGGGTGAAGAACCACTTCCAACAATTTTGGCAATTCATAAAATTGATTGAAGTTTGATGGAGGGCAGTGGTTAACTATGAAAGAGATGGGGATAGATTGTACCTCACGCTCAGTCTCTGAAGAAGAATGATTTGTGAGCAACTTTTGAACAAAATTGAAGCTGCTTGGGAATCCATGAGCTAGTACTAAAATCGCTAGATAAGCTTTGTAAGTCTAGAACATGTGATCCCAACAGTTGAGAATCAGGGCTTTGTGATAAGGCATCATTTGTAAGTAGGAGAAAAACTGATTATAGTTGGCTCTCTTATATCTATTCCAACCCACTACAATAATCTCAACGTCTTCATCATCTTCTTCTTCCCTATCTTCATCACTTTTATTTGAAATTTCCACCACATCCATCATCTTCTCATTTCCTCTTTGTTCTTCAGCCTCCTCCACCTCCACAGCTTCAGAGACTACAATTTCTTAAGGGGCTGAGGAGGCTTTGTGAACATCTTCTGGAATCTCCCCCTCGGCTGTAGCATTCTCTTGCTCAGGTTCTTTTAACACCTCCCTCTCAGCTGGAGCACTTCCTTGTGCAGGTGCTTCAAGAAGCTCCTCCTTAGTCTGATCAGATGTAGTAGGGTTTACTGCACTATTAAGGTTGACTATCACATCAGCAATGATCCTGGTCTCATCCAAGGAATCAGTTGTTTGGGGCTCAGATCTTGGTTCAGCCTTCTCATTAGCAATTCTTCTTTCTTCGTCCTTCAGGACTTCTTCATTGTCAAGAATATATTTCTTGACAAGCTTTCTCTTTGTTCTCTTGGGCTTAGCCATATCCTCAGTATTCTCTTCAGCTTCAGCTCTGACAGTTTGTTTAGGCTGAGACACTGTTGCTGTAAGACCCCAACTTTTTGAATAAAGATGAATTTTCTATAATTATCATTTTTGAATATTATGGAATGAATTTAATATAATGTTATAGTTATGGGTAATATTTATAAATTTTGCAAAGTACGCAAGTTGTTATATAATATTTGATTGGTCGGGGAATATTCGTCTAAATAGGGAATAATTTTACAACGGCACAGTCATTGGTGGACCCCACAACGGAATTATTGTCGGATTGAGAAAACGACAAAAATACTTTATAAAAATAACGGCAGAAGTTTTTACCGTTAACTGTTGAAACACCCGATGTTAAAAGTACAGTAATACGCGTAGTTGCACAGTAACACACGATATTGATTATTGATGCTTACGTGAGAAGTCACTCAGTTTTGTTCAATTATTGCTATAGTAATTGTTGTAAATTTTGCTTATTATTTGGATTCCCACTTACCCATTTTTCAAAATAATCGATAAAAAATTATTTTATATTATAATGGCGGGGGCCTACATGGGGGGCCCACATGTTGGAAGAATAATGACTTTTGGGGGGTGGATTTATTTGTTCTCGGGTGGAAATGGGGGGGAAATGGATTTTGCTTTCTAAAAAGGTAATTAGTATTATATTTATATATATATATATATATATATATATATATATATTTTTTTTGTTTTGTTGTTATTTGAAATTGGTTGATTTCAATTGCCTGCAAGTTGGTTAGCTTCCGTGAATGAAATAATGCATCAGTCAAGCATCCGTGAATGAAGGAATTATTGCATCCGTGATTTTCTTACACAGTGTCCTTCAATTCTCCTATAAATAGAAGTTCATTCCTTTATTATTTCTTACGAATTCACTGAAACTCTAGAGAGAGAAATTATAGAGAGAAAGAAGAAAAGTATTATGCTACTTCCCTACTCTTATATCCAGTTTCTTTTACGGTAAGGGGTATTATTTGTTTTGCATTCATGAAGAGAACTTCTGTTATTCCATTCCTTATTATTCTGTTGGAATAATCTCTATACGCGAGCTACCCTATACTTGGTGAAATTCTTCTGTTATTCCATTCTTTATTATTCTATTGGAATATCATGTCTGTGCGTTTTACACCGGACCTGATTTCGTCTTTATTATTCTGTTGGAATATCCTGTATGTGTGTTTTGTGCCGGACCTGGTTCCGTCTTTATTATTCTGTTGGAATATCCTGTCTGTGCTTTTTACGCCGGACCTGGTTCCATTATTTATTATTCTATTGGAATAACCTGCCTGTGCGGTCTATCGCATGCCTGGTGATTTTTTTTGTTATTCCATTGTTTATTATACTCAGTTGGTTAAAGTTTTGGCTTTTATACTCCATAAAATTAGTGGAATATCCTTGATATTTGCGTTTCATCCAGTATCTTTTCATGAAAATATTCTTCCGAGCATTTTTGAATTTTACTCTACAAAGCAGTATCATGTTGACAATTTGGACGTTATTGGTTCCTGGATAAATTAATTCTTGAACTTGTTTTATTGAATTCTTATATCATTGTCATCATCCTCATGTTTATATTTTGTTGAAAGTCATATGTGGCCTGTAGTGCATAGATGGACTTGGTATGATTATGACCAGGGATTATTCGGTGTAATCATAACCGTAATGTTACAAATGATGTGGTAAAAGTCCTCATTGGCCTGTAGTGCATTGATGGACAGTTATTGGCATGATCATGACCATGATGAATACACGAATATCCTTGGCCCGTAGTGCATGGATAATTTGTGGTTGTGATACTAATGAATATCCTTGGCCGTAGTGCCGGGATGATGTGGATTATTTATTAAGCTGAGTCCCAACGATAAAAGTGATGAAAAACCTTTTAAATCATAAAAGATAGTAGATTTTATTCTCTACTTGACTCTTTTAATGGATTGCTTGTTCCGTTGCAGTTAAACTTGATGTTTGTTATATTTTATCAGTTTAACATTGTTGAAGGCTAATGATAATTTATTCTGCATTATCTTAGTCATAATATTTCTTACTGGGCTAGTTGAACTCACCCCTTTCTTTCATTGTTCTCTTCAGGAAATGAGAACATAGCGGGGACTAGTCGGGGAACGAAATGACGGTTCAGATGATAGCATTAGTAGTCCTCACTATTCTATGAAATAGTGTGAAAATAAATGTATTGAGGACTTATTTTGAGTTTGCATACTGTTTAGAAGACAATGTTGTATTAAAACTCACAGCATATGTTTTGTCGTATTTTACACTACAGTTGTATAATTAAGTTTTTATTTGTATTTTGTACCATGTATTTGACGACTCAGAATAGGTGATGTATACCTATTTTGGGGGCGTCACATTTGGTATCAGAGCTTAGAGATATGATCCTTGGCTAAGATGTGAGACTAGAACTAGGAGGGGAGAGACGGAGAATTCCTTCGCTAGTATGACCTACCTAAGTTTATTTGGTATTTAATTGATCGGTCAGAGTATAGGGATAATATGTGATATGTTAATTAACCCTTGTTTTGTGGCAGTATTTGAAAATGACATCCGAGAATTTTGAGAACATCAATGGAGCACAAGAGATCGTTGAGTTTTCACAGATCAATAATCAGGATAATGTGCATCAGGAAGGCGACAATCCCTCAGGCAAACAACAGCACTGACCAGATGATGAACGATGAAATATTCAGAGGCTTTATGCAATTCATGCAACATCAGGCAAGAGCGGCTCCTGTCCAAAATACAGGTGGAAACACTGGCAACTCTCGGATGGTCACCACCAAACAGTTCAAGGAACTGGGACCACCGGAGTTTTTTGGAGAGCCAAAATCACTTAAGGCGGAGACGTGGATCAAACAGATCAACAAGATATTTGATTTCTTGGGATGCTCCGAGGAGCAAAAGGTTCCCTTTGCCACCTTCATGTTGCGAGCAGAGGCATATTACTGGTGGAAATCCGTAAAGCGTACTCAACCAGCCGCACTGAAGATGTCTTGGGAGAAGTTCCAAGAACTGTTCAACGATAAGTGCTTTCCCAAAAGTATTCGTCACATGAAAGAGGTAGAGTTCATTAAGCTGGAGCAAAACAACATGACCGTGTCGCAGTACGAAGCCAAGTTTGTCGAGTTGTCCCGATTTGCGTCTCACTTAGTTGATAATGAGGAGAGAATGACGCGGATGTTTTTAAGAGGTTTGAAGCCGGAGATACGTCAATATCTTATCTCTCATAAACTGTGTTTGTATTCAGATGTTGTTAATAGGGCTTAGTTATTGGAGCGCGATAACGAGGCAACCTAACCAAAAGAGAGTAGCCGGTAAAATAATAATACCAGTGATAACAGTCATCAAAGCGGTGACAATAAGAGTGGAGGGAATCAACATGCCTGAAATGGTAACCACTTCGGTGGTAATCATGGCCAAAACAATAAGAATGGACATTTTAAGAAGAGGAGATTCAACAATGATAGAAAGACGTAAGCATCAGCACCAGTCGTTAAGGAAGGAGAACGACCACCGATCATATGCTTCAAATGTGGAGGGGAGGGACATATCAGTTCAAATTGCGCGATGCCATCCAAAGCGTGCTATAATTGTGGAAGAGAAGATCACCTAGCCCGATTTTTACGTGCACCAAAGTCAAGTCCAGCTGGGATGGAGGCATCAAAGGCCGTCCCAGACAAGACAAAACTGGTAGTTCAAGGGAGAGCGTTTATCGTGACCTCCTAGAAAGCAAGGAACCCGAATGAGGTCATCACGGGTAAGCTTATCATAAACTCTAGCAAAGTCTATACCTTATTTGATACCGGTTCTGCCCATTCTTTTATTTCTCCTACTTGCGCTCAACGTTTAAATTTGACTCCGGAGAAATTGGACTTTGACTTATCTGTTGAAACTCCGTTGGGAGAAACCTTCATTACATCCACTGTTTATAAGTCTTGTTTGGTTCAAATTGGTACCCTCACATTACCTGTCGATCTTATTTCATTAAAAATATTTGTATTTGATGTGATTCTAGGGATTGATTGGTTAACTACTCATCATGCAAAAATTGATTATTTTCGTAAGGTTGTTAGCTTTCATATTCCTAACCAACCTATTATGTGAATTCAAACAACCAAACCATTAAATTCAATCACTGTCATCTCAAGCCATAAAGCTATTCGTTTATTAAAAAACGGATGTCAAGCTTTCTTAGCTCATGTCACAGATCTAAACAAAAATACGTCAGTTTTGAATGATATTTCTGTTGTTAATAAATTTCCTGTCGTATTCCTCGAAGAACTTCCTGGCCTACCCCCAGAGTATGAAATTAAATTTTGTATCGACCTTGAACCCGGTACAAAACCCATTTCCAAAGCCCCATATCAAATGGCTCCTATTGAACTTCAGGAGTTAAAGACCCAACTGCAGGAATTGTTAGACATCGATTTCATTCGCCCTAGTACGTCTCCTTGGGGTGCTCCTATTCTATTCGTGAAGAAGAAAGATGGGAGTATGCGACTTTGTATTGATTATCGGGAGTTGAATCATGTCACCATCAAAAATAGGTACCCATTGTCACGTATTGATGATCTGTTTGACCAGTTGCAAGGAGCACAATTCTTTTCAAAGATCGATCTTCGTTCTGGATATCATCAGCTCAAGGTTAAAACTGAGGATATTCCAAAGACTGCCTTCAGAACTCGGTACGGACATTATGAATTCTTAGTCATGTCTTTTGGATTGACTAATGCTCCTGCTGCCTTCATGGATATGATGAACCGAGAATTCAAGGAATATTTAGATCACTTTGTGGTCGTCTTTATTGATGACATCCTCATATATTCCAAAAGCCATGAAGATCATGAGCAACACTTGAGGCTGATACTACAAAAGCTTCGTTAAAACAAGCTTTATGCCAAGTTGAAGAAATGTGAGTTCTGGCTTGAGGAAGTAGCATTCCTTGGGTACGTAGTATCAAGTCATGGAATATCTGTTGACCCGGCAAAGATTGAAGCTATTCAAAGCTGGGAGCAACCTAAATCAGTGACCGAAGTACGTAGCTTTCTCGATTTAGCTGGTTATTATCGGAGATTCGTGGAAGGATTTTCTCGAATCGCTACTCCATTAACTCAGCTGACTCGGAAAGATATAAAATTCGGTTGGAGTGAGGAATGTGAGAAGAGTTTTCAAGAACTCAAGAGGAGACTCATTTCAGCACCTGTTCTGACAATACCATTTGGCTCGGAGGGATTTGTCATCTACAGTGATGCTTCGGGCAAAGGGTTAGGATGTGTTCTCATGCAACATGGGAAAGTCATAGCCTATGCCTCTCGACAACTCAAAGAATATGAGAGAAATTATCCTACTCGTGATCTAGAGTTGGCAGCCGTTGTTTTCACACTTAAAATTTGGAGGCATTACTTGTATGGGGAGTAAGTGGAGATCTTTACGAATCATAAAAGCCTCAAATATTTCTTCACTCAAAAGGAACTCAATATGCGACAACGGCGTTGGCTTGAACTTTTGAAAGATTATGATCATACCATCCAATACCATCCTGGGAAAGCGAACGTGGTAGCTGACGCACTGAGTAGAAGATCATATGCAGGTACAAGTGCAATATTGTCAACGCAAAGGCCCATTTTGTGTGACTTGCAAAAGATGGAGATAGAGTTAAAGACTCTAGGGACCCATGTGATGATGGCAAATATACGAGTAGAACCGACTTTAATTGATAAAGTTAAAGCTGCTCAAGCTACAGACCTGGAGCTGATACGTATGAGGAAGAAAGTGCAAGAAGGTGTTATGCCGGAAGCAAGAATCGATGAAGAAGAAATACTTCGAGTTAACTCCAGACTTTGTGTTCCTAACGACTCTGATTTAAAGTATAAAATCATGATGGAGGCACACGACACACCGTTTGTAATCCATCCTAGGAGTACCAAAATGTATCATGATCTTTGACATACATTTTGGTGGGCAATATGAAGAGAGAGATAGCGATGTTTATCTCAAGGTGTCTAACGTGTCAACAAGTCAAGGCAGAGCATCAAGTACCAAAAGGTCCATTGCAACCACTTAAAATTCTAGAATGAAAGTGGGAACACATTACCATGGATTTTGTTATCGGTCTTCCCAAGGTTTCTCAAGGCATGGATGTAATTTGGGTCATTGTTGATAGGTTGACCAAGTCTGCTCATTTCTTACCGATACGAGAAACTTATACACTTGAACGTCTTGCTCGTATGTACATAAACGAGATTGTAATATTGCATGGTATGCCAGTATCCATAGTTTTGATCGAGACCCAAGATTCACTTCACGATTTTGGGTTAGTTTGCAAAAAACTATGGGCACGAATTTACGATTTAGTTCGGCATATCATCCTTAGACGGACGGACAATTAGAGAGGACTATTCAAACTCTGGAAGATTTATTAAGACTCTGTGTCCTTGACTTCAAGGGAAGTTGGGACAAGTTCTTACCGTTGGTGGAGTTTTCCTACAACAATAGTTATCAAGCAATTATTGGCATGGCTCCATTCGAGGCGTTGTATGGAAGAAAGTGTCGTTCTCCAGTATGTTGGGATGAGGTGGGTGAAGCAGCATTGTTGGGACCGGAGTTGGTACATATGACTATGAAAAAGATTCAAACGATCCGGCAACGTATAAAAATTTCACAAGATCGACAAAAGAGTTATGCTGATCTTCATCGAAAGGATGTGGAATTCGATATTGGAAATCATGTGTTGTTACGTGTTGCTCCATGGAAAGGAGTTACGAGATTTAGAAAGAGAGAAAAGCTCAATCCTCGATTCATTGGCCCATTTTTAATCCTCGATCGAGTAGAAAATGTGGCTTATAGACTCGCTTTACCGCCAAGTATGTCTCGTGTTCATAACGTTTTTCACATATTCATGTTACGTAAATATGTGGAAGACCCGAACCACATTATTGAGTTAGAACCGGACGAAATAGCTGAAGATTTAACGTATGAAGAGGTTCCTATTCAAATCTTGGATTAGAAGGAACATATTCTATGCTCCAAGGTTATACCTCAAGTCAAAGTTTTATGGAGGAACCACGATGTTGAGGAAATGACCTGGGAGTTAGAATCTGAAATGAAATCAAGGTATCCTTACCTCTTCGACATACCAGGTACGTACCCTAATTTCGAGGGTGAAATTTCATAAGAAGGGGAGGTTGTAAGGCCCCAACTTTTTGAATAAAGATGAATTTTCTATAATTATCATTTTTAAATATTATGGAATGAATTTAATATAATGTTATAGTTGTGGGTAATATTTATAAATTTTGCAAAGTACGCAAGTTGTTATATAATATTCGATTGGTCGGGGAATATTTGTTTTAATAGAGAATAATTGTACAACGCCACAATCATTGGTGGACCCCACAACGGAATTATTATCAGATTGAGAAAATGACAAAAATACTTTATGAAAATAACGGTAAAAGTTGTTATCGTTAACTGTTGAAACACCCGGTGTTAAAAGTACAGTAATACGCGTAGTTGCACAGTAGCACACGATATTGATTATTGATGCTTACGTGAAAAGTCACTCAGTTTTGTTCAATTATTGCTATAGTAATTGTTGTAAATTTTGCTTATTATTTGAATTCCCACTTACCCATTTTTCAAAATAATCGGTAGAAAATTATTTTATATTATAATGGCGGGGGCCCACATGTTGGAAGAATAATGACTTTTGGGGGGTGGATTTATTTGTTCTCGGGTGGAAATGGGGGGAAAGGGATTTTGCTTTCTAAAAGGTAATTATATATATATATATATATATATATATATATATATATATATATATATATATATATATATATATATGTGTATAACATGTGTTATATATATATATATATATATATATATATATATATATATATATATTTGTTTTTTGTTTTGTTGTTATTTGAAATTGGTTGATTTCAATTGCCTGCAAGTTGGTTAGCTTCCGTGAATGAAATAATGCATCAGTCAAGCATCCGTGAATGAAGGAATTATTGCATCCGTGATTTTCTTACACAGTGTCCTTCAATTCTCCTATAAATAGAAGTTCATTCCTTTATTATTTCTTACGAATTCACTGAAACTCTAGAGAGAGAAATTATAGAGAGAAAGAAGAAAAGTATTCTGCTACTTCCCTACTCTTATATCCAGTTTCTTTTACGGTAAGGGGTATTATTTCTTTTGTATGTATGAAGAGGACTTCTGTTATTCCATTCCTTATTATTCTGTTGGAATAACCTGTATACGCGGGCTACCCTATACTTGGTGAAATTCTTTTGTTATTCCATTCTTTATTATTCTATTGGAATATCCTGTCTGTGCATTTTACGCCGGACCTGATTTCGTCTTTATTATTCTGTTGGAATATCCTGTCTGTGCGTTTTGTGCCGGACCTGGTTCCGTCTTTATTATTCTGTTGGAATATCCTGTTTGTGCTTTTTTCGCCGGACCTGGTTCCATTATTTATTATTATATTGGAATAACCTGCTTGTGCGGTCTATCGCATGCCTGGTGATTTCTTTTGTTATTCCATTCTTTATTATACTCAGTTGGTTAAAGTTTTGGCTTTTATACTCCATAAAATTAGTGGAATATCCTTGATATTTGCATTTCATCCAGTATCTTTTCATGAAAATATTCTTCCGAGCATTTTTGAATTTTACTCTACAAAGCAGTATCATGTTGACAATTTGGACGTTATTGGTTCCTGGATAAATTAATTCTTGAACTTGTTTTATTGAATTCTTATATCATTGTCATCATCCTCATGTTTATATTTTGTTGAAAGTCATATGTGGCCTGTAGTGCATAGATGGACTTGGTATGATTATGACCAGGGATTATTCGGTGTAATCATAACCGTAATGTTACAAATAATGTGGTAAAAGTTCTCATTGGCCTGTAGTGCATTGATGGACAGTTGTTGGCATGATCATGACCATGATGAATACACGAATATCCTTGGCCCGTAGTGCATGGATAATTTGTGGTTGTGATACTAATGAATATCCTTGGCCGTAGTGCCGGGATGATGTGGATTATTTATTAAGCTGAGTCCCAACGATAAAAGTGATGAAAAACCTTTTAAATCATAAAAGATAGTAGATTTTATTCTCTACTTGACTCTTTTAATGGATTGCTTGTTGCGCTGCAGTTAAACTTGATGTTTGTTATATTTTATCAGTTTAGCACTGTTGAAGGCTAATGATAATTTATTCTACATTATCTTAGTCCTAGTATTTCTTACTGGGCTAGTTAAGCTCACCCCTTTCTTTCATTGTTCTCTTCAGGAAATGAGAACGTAGCGGGGACTAGTCGGGGAATAGAGTGACGGTTCAGATGATAGCATTAGTAGTCCTCACTATTCTATGAAATAGTGTGAAAATAAATGTATTGATGACTTATTTTGAGCTTGAATGTTGTTTAGAAGACAATGTTGTATTATAACTCACAGCTTATGTTTTGTCGTATTTTACACGACAGTTGTATAATTAAGTTTTTATTTGTATTTTGTACCTTGTATTTGACGACTCAGAATAGGTGATATATACCTATTTTGGGGGCGTCACAGTTGCGGCATCCTTCTCTGGAATAATGGTAATTCTTGACTCTACGATTGGTAATGACTCCACGATCATGGTGAATGATGACTTCTTTGATTGATGGTTGCATTTCTTCTTCCGAGGCTCACGAAAACCTTTAGCCTTATCCTTACCATGCTTCTTCTTCTTCATCTCCTTCAGAATTTCTTCTGGTGATTCGGTCACTTCTAGGGTGAGTTCCCTTTGTGTGAAGAGACCTTGAATCTCTTTGCCCGAACCTGAAAGTAGTACGTACACAAGCCAATCATATTTGATGATAAAGCATATACTTTGTAACAATATTTTTCATTTATTAATAAAAAAATATTAATTTATTAAAGGCTTTTAATTATCTACATAATGCTGCTTTATAATATGTGATAAACCCATAGTTTTAAGCAATGCTTTTAGAATAATGATGATGATCATTCTAATGAGATCTAAATTCTTAGAAAGCTTAAAACTAAAATAGTTCCCAATCGTTGGATTACTAAATTGAGGATTAGTGAATCCGGATAGATTGGTACATACGTTGCTTGCTCATTGGATGAGGATGATTGATCTCATGATCATTTGTGTGGAGACACTAAAGTAAGTATGTAAGTGCTTATTAGAGAATAAGTTCACTGAACGTGGCTCGCTAAGGAATACCTAATGGAGTTTTACTTGCCTGTCAATAGGAATTCCTGTAGTGATAGTAGTACAAGTGATCCTTGGACTTGAGATCATCATAGTATCTTGTGTATGATGAGTTATACTTTGACTTAGTCCTTAAGACCCTTATGGTATATCAAAAGGTATGCTTGGATATAATAAGTTATACATGGAGATAGTGTATGATCAATAAAGAATCTACCGCTTCTAGTAAAAGAATAGAAATGTCTCATGTGATTCGATAAATGACAACCCAGTAGTCCTTGGTCAAGGTAGAATGAAATTTAAAAGGAGTTTCTAATCTGCATTATTTGGAGTTGTGCATTTAAGGATTGAAATACATATAATTAAATAAATATAAGACTTGACAGTAATTTCATGTCTTATATTTAATTGGGACATTGTATGGTGGAATGATTGAATTGTACGGTAACTATTTACTCAAAGGTTCTTTTATAATTAATGTTGAAATCTATATTATCTGAAAAATCGTTAATCGCTAGAGAGGCTTATCCCTATTATAGAATAAATATTATTTATTTAAATAAATTAATTATTTAATTTATTTATTTAAATAAGATTAGAATTGTTCTAATTGATTTATTCACAACCGGTTTAATATGGAGAACCTAAAGGGTCATACCATAAAAGGAAGAATAATTATTTAAGAAGTTAATGGCATAATCGTAATAATAAGTTAAGTATATTTAATTTAATCTATGGTGATAGAATAAATTAAATAGCTTAATATTTATTATTTAATATTTTAGAAATATTAAATATAAATTAATAAGAGGAGTCTTATTATTATTATTACTATTATTATTATTATTTAATTCCTAAAGGTGTTTGGAAATTAATTAATAAAAGTACTCTCATATAATCCTAATAAGATTAGGAGGTTAAATTAATTAAAAGATTTTAATTAATTATTCCTAATAAGATTGGGAGCATAATTAATTAAAGGTATTTAATTAAAATTAAAATAAAAATTCAATTCCTTAATTGTTAAGGAGAGTTGTCCACATCTATAAATAAGAGGATTCTTATTATGTGTGAGAGTTGTTGTTGACTTTTTCACAACAGACGTGATTCCAATTGTTGGAGAGTACGCTCTTTTTTTATAGAGATAGAAAACTAGGATTTAGCCAAATACCTATCTTCTTGAATCTTTCTTCTTCCTTGGTGGATCACCTCTAAAGGCCAAACACTTGGGTGGCTAACGTTGATCAAAGGAAGGAACCAAACCCGGTGGATTCAAGTTGAATGCGAAAAAGATTTGGATGTGAACTTGTACCTGAGGAAGCTCGAATCTTCATGGGTATGATTCTTGTTCTTTATCTTTTCGTTTAATTAATAATTGTGCATAAAGGATGATCCGGGTATATGATTTGTAAAATTTTTAAAACTCTAATTTTTCATGCTTCCGCTTACTTTGTGCAATTTGATTGCGTTCATGAATATTACAAACCTAACAGTGGTATCAAAGCCAAACTTTTATGCAAATTATTAATTGTTTTAATTTGATATGTATATTGATATGTGTTTAAAACAATTTAATTGGGCATAATTTATTGTATAAAATTTAAAAAAAAAATTACGCTGTGCTTTATGCGAAATGAGTATATCGTTTTTTTTTGTTTAAATTCAAGGGGATTCGCGAGTCATGGTTTTCAAAAATCGTTGATCATGTACCTGCAGAGTTGTTTAGTTATAATAGTTATATTATATATGATATAATATATAGTTATATTATCAGCAACAGTATGATTATCATATATATAAGAATCTTGTTTCTTCCAACGTGGATGTTGTATATATATAATGTCTATTACATTATATGCTTCAGGAACATTTTGGTGATACTTTTAAAAGGTTACAGGAAATTATATGATAAGTTTACGTGAATCCCTTTGGAATAAACTTCTTTTAAAATGTGACGTGGCCAACATGTTGCTAATATGATAATATATATCATATAATAATCCTGATGGAATCATATATATATATATATATATATATATATATATATATATATATATATATATATATATATATATATATAGCCTTAATTATTTTATAATTAAAATAAATTTTTTTTATTTTAATCTTAAAATAAAAGAGTTTATTTTAATATTAAAATCAAATTTCATGCTAACTAATTAGAGTTGGAATTGGATTCTATGATAACTAATTGGAGTTAAAATTAGATTCCATGTTTCCTTAAATAAAGGAGTTTATTTAGATATGAAATAAGATTTCATATTATTCAAAATAAAGGAGTTTATTTGTGAATAGAAAAGAGAATCTGTATTTCCTTAAATAAAGGAGTTTATTTAGATATGGAATAAGATTTCATATTATTCAAAATAAATGAGTTTATTTGTGAATAGAAAAGAGAATTCGTATTTTCTTTAATAAAGGCGGTTTTTTTTTACTTGGAATTAGATTTCATAATTAATTAATATAAAGGAGTTTATTTTGATTAAAATAAAATAGTTTATTTTATTCAAAATATGATAAATTAAAATAAAAGAGGTTTATTTTGATTTAAATTTAGATTAAAATAAAGGAGTTTATTTTAATTCAAAATTAAATTTTATACTAACTAAATTTGCCCATTAAATGCTATCAATATATATATTGAACGTTTATTATTCATGAGATGAATGTTATTTATTGATACATATGGTAATGTGTATGATAATAAATGGGATTGATTATAGACTATTGACCAATGTGATTGGATTTTATTTTAGTTGAATGCGTGAATGTAAGGATTTTATTAAATGAGGTTTGCGTACCTCGTCTTCTCTAATTTTTTCTTAATGTAAATTCTAACTCCCTCCTACGTACTTCTCCTTGACTGCTGATCAAGATTTCTATTTATTTTAAATAGTTTTGTAATAGGAATAGTTAAAATTAATTTTAAAGAATTGAAGATCAAAGATCAAGGAGCGCTTGAAGACCCGTTTGTAATGGAGCCCGTGTTTAAATGTAATAGTTATATTTAAATATTAATTTTTGCACCCCTAGGGTTTGACCTTTTGGTTCACTTGGTGGCTCTAGTGAACCAAACTAGAATAAAGTTCATAATCAATCCGGGTAGAATATAGTATTCTATATGTGCATGCTTATATATATATATATATATATATATATATATATAGTGTGTGTGTGTGTGTGTGTGTGTGTGTGCATGCGCACTAAACAAGATGAGACAAATTAATAACAAACCCCTCAAATTTTTTATATATTAAGTCCTAAGCGGTCAAAGATATTTGGAATATCGAACATCGCCTTCTAGCATGATAAAACTAATAGAGTATCAATTAATTATTATAAGTTTGTTGTGTCACCACAAGGCTTATCTTAATTCTTTGAGATGTTAAATTTATCACATTTGATGCTTATAAAGAAAATTGAACAATGTTGTTTTGTTGTGTCACCACAAGGACAATATTTTTTTTTTGAATATATGGAGTGCTAGGTTGGACTTAACTTGGATAATTTTGATTCGGATGTGCCATCACTTGATCAAAATAATCTAAGAGACAAAATACAATGAGTTGCATAATTGATGTAATTGACAAGAGTTGTCTACCTATTTATTTATATATAGTTTGTTGTGTCATCACAAGGCTATATATATTTGAAATGGGATCCTTATTTTCACTAGCAAATCTTTAATTAGATTCTGCCGAACTATATAAGTGAGGGTAATATAGTTTAAAAAAAATAGTGAGAGATACCAATTTAAAACAAGACTAATTAATAAAAGAATGTATGCTAAAATGTTGTTAATTACAAATTCATTTACAAAAATTTACAATGTCTAAATTACTATCACTGCGTAGCATATTAGATGTTAAATTAATCAGACCGAATTAAACGGATTGGTTAAGGAATTTGAGAATAGTTCTCATAACTGAAAAGCTATCTTATGTCCTTAATACGCCTATCCCTGTAATGGTTGCAGACAATGCCTCTGAGGAAGAGATTGCTACTTTTAGAAAGTGGCAAGATGATGCACAGTTGGCTCAATGCATCATGCTCGCATCCATGAGTAACGAGCTTTAGCGTCAACATGAAACTATGGATGCTCCTACTATATTCCTTCATATCAAGTAGTTGATGGTAAGGAAAGTAGGGTTGATAGATATCAGATATCTAAGGAGCTCTTCCGATCTAGAATGACCGATGACACTACAGTACAGACAAAAGTCCTTAACATGATCAATTTGGTTGAACAATTAGGACAACATGTTTTGCCATAGATAGAGAGTTGAGTCAAGAAGAACGATTCAAAGAAGGTAAATAGAAAGGCAAAAATAAAGGATAATAAGAACAAAACTGATACGGCCAGCAAAGGAGTTTGCTTCTACTGCAATAAGCCTGGATACTTGAAAGAAATGCAAGAAGTATCTTGCAGAGGCTAACCAGAAGAAGCTTAGTGAAGCTTCGGTTACAAATACAGTTTTGTTCATGATTGAAATAATTTTTTTAAGCCAAAGTTCTACTTGGGTATTGGATACCGACTTTGGTTATTATAAATATAGATTTATGAAGGGACCAAGTAGAAGTAGAAAGCTAAATAAAGATAAGTAATCCTATGTGTAAAAAATGAAGCAAAGATTGCCACATTAGTCATAGAAACTTAAAGTTTAGCATTGCCTACGGGTAAATCTATTAAGTCAATAAGTTGTTATTGTATTCCAGTTCTCGTTAGAAATATTATTTCCATTTTATTGTTGGACAATAAAAATTTTTGGTATCATCATTAAGAACAATTGTTGTTCTATTTATAATAATAATGTTTTGTATAGAACTGGAATATTACTTAATGGATTTTGTATACTTGACTTATGTAAAAATAATTTTGCAAATTGAACAAACTAGTATAAGGAAAGGAGATGATCATTCAAAGAGTTGAATGTGTGTATTTGCTGAAATACAAGTGTGAATTATTTGAAAGGTTCAAAGAATTCAGAAGTGAAACAAATTAGCAAAGTATTAAGATTCTTTGATTAGATCAAGGAATACATACTTGTGCAATAAGTTTCTAGATCGTCTTAAATGGTTTTCTCACAATGGACGCCTCCTGATACACAATACTTGATTGATGTATCTGAAAGAAAAAATTATACCTTATTGGACATGGTGCGGTCCATAATGATTTTACCGACATTCCAGTATTCTTCTGGGATAATGTCCTTGAAATGGCTGCATATCTACGAAAAAGGTAACCTCAAAATCCGGCCACAGGACTCCATAAAAGTTATGGGCAGGGAGGATTCCTAATCTTAAGTATGTTAAGATAAGGGGTTGTCCAACTTATGTGAAAAGGTTTCAAAGGTTAAGCTTGGGACAAGATTTGATAAGTACAAATTTGTGGGACATCCTAAAGTAAGTTTACGGTATATATTCTATAATCGTACTTAGGAGAACGTGTTTGTTGCGAAAAACACGATGCTTTCTAAGATAAAGATGTTTATCATTGAAGGGGCTAGTGGGAGGATAATAGATCTTGAAGAGTTCAAGAATCACAAAAACACTATAAGTCAAATAAGAGGAACCTATAGATAGACCTATTATACCATAATCGAATCATAAATCTGGAATAGTACCGAAGATACCTGGGAGGTATGGATTCATCATAGATGATGATGATGAGGTACACATCATAGAAGATGATGATCGAGTGACACACAATGAGGTAAGAATTGTAGACACTCAGAGAAATGGATTGAAGCAAGCTTCTCAAATATGGAACATTCATTTTGATGAGACAATCAAAAGAGTTTAATTTTATCAAAAACAAGAATGAACCTAGTGTGTACAAAATGGTCAGTGGGAGCATCATGACATTTCTAGTATTATATATTGATATACTACGAATAAGGAATACCATACCAATGCTATAATCAGTAAAACTAAAGTTGTCTAAACATTCCTCCATGAATGATTTGGGAAGAGTGTCTAAATTGGGGATACAAATCTATATAGATAGATTTAAGAGGATGCTTGACTTAACCCAAGGAACGTATATTCATTTGATGCTAAAGTCATTTAGCATGGCAAACTCTAAGGGATGTCTCATGTTGATGAGCCCTGGAGTGTATCTCTCTTAATAGTTCTCATAAACTCCTGAAAAGAGAGATCGCATGAATGACAATCATGTATGCAATAAAATGTATGAGACCTAATGTTGATCAGTTATATTCTGGAGAAGTTCACTATAAGACAGTGAAAAACATCTTAAAGTACTTTACCGACACTAAGGATGTGATCATATTTATGGTGGGTCTGAATTAAAACTAGAGGACTTAACAGACTCGAGTTTTTTTTTTAGACAGACCAAGACGACAGAAAATCCACTTTAAGAAAAAGCGTTACCTTGGACGGTGGTGCAATGAAATTGAAAAGGTTTCAAACAGCAAAGAGTTGCTGGTTTAGTGATAAAGATAAAGTATATAGTTATAAATGAAGCTACAAGTTGATTGTTTGGATGAAAAGTTTATTACAGAACTAGGAATAGTTCCTAAGTCTCATCTTGGATCTAAACATGTGTTGTGGCACTTTCATTTGATTATAGGAATTATTGAAAGATAGAAAATCACTATAGAGATAGTGGACTCTCAAAAACAACATTACATATCCATTTACTGAAGCTTATCCAACTGCAGGATAATCGTCACTTAGAGAAGAAGAGTATGAGATACCATGACGATTGGCTTTAGTACAAGTGGGAGATTGAAAGTAGTATGCACACAAGCCAATCATGTTTGATGATAAAGCATATATTTTGTAACAATTTTTTTTATTTATTTATAAAAAATATTAATTTATTAAAGGCTTTTAATTATCTACATAATGTTGTTTTATAATATGTGATAAACTCATAGTTTTAAGCAATGCTTTTAGAATAATGATGATGATCATTTTAATGAGATATAAATTCTTAGAAAGCTTAAAACTAAAATAGTTCCCAATCATTGGATTACTAAATTGGGGATTAGTGAATCCGGATAGATTGGCACATACGTTGCTTGCTCATTGGATGAGGATGATTGATCTCATGATCATTTGTGTGGAGACACTAAAGCAAGTATGTAGGTGCTTATTAGAGAATAAGTTCACTGAACGTGGCTCGCTAAGGAATACCTAATGGAGTTTTACTTGTCTGCCAATAGGAATTCCTGTAGTGATAGTAGTACAAGTGATCCTTGGACTTGAGATCATCATAGTATCTTGTGTATGATGAGTTATACTTTGACTTATTCCTTAAGACCCTTAGGGTATATCAAATGGTATGCTTGGATATAATAAGTTATATATGGAGATAATGTATGATCAATAAAGAATCTAACACTTCTAGTAAAAGAAGAGAAATATCATATGTGATTCGATAAATGACAACCCAGTTGTCCTTGGCCAAGGCAGAATAAAATTAGAAAGGAATTTTTAATTTGTATTATTTGGAGTTGTGCATTTAAGGATTGAAATACATATAATTAAATAAAATAAGACTTGACAGTAATTCCATGTCTTATATTTAATTGAGACATTGTATAGTGGAAGGATTGAATTGTACAATAACTATTTACTCAAAGGTTCTTTTATGATTAATGTTGAAATCTATATTATCTGAAAAGTCGTATGGAGGCTTATCCCTATTGTAGAATAAATATTATTTATTTAAATAAATTAATAGTTTAATTTATTTATTTAAATAAGATTAGAATTGTTCTAATTGATTTATTCACAACTGGTTTAATATGGAGAACCTAAAGGGTCACACCATAAAAGGAAGAATAACTATTTAAGAAGGTAATGGCATAATCATAATAATAAGTTAAGTATATTTAATTTAATCTATAGTGATAGAATAAATTAAATAGCTTAATATTTATTATTTAATATTTTAGAAATATTAAATATAAATTAATAAGAGAAGTCTTATTATTATTATTACTATTATTATTATTTAATTCCTAAAGGTGTTTGTTAATTAATTAATAAAAGTACTCTCATATAATCCTAATAAGATTAGGAGGTTAAATTAATTAAAAGATTTTAATTAATTATTCCTAATAAGATTGGAAGCATAATTAATTAAATGTATTTAATTAAAATTAAAATAAAAATTCAATTCCTTAATTGTTAAGTAGAGTTGCCCACATCTATAAATAAGAGGAGTCTTATTGTGGGTGAGAGTTGTTGTTTACTTTTTTACAACAGACGTGATTCCAATTGTTGGAGAGTACGCTCTTTTTCTATAGAGATAGAAAACTAGGGTTTAGCCAAAAACCCATCTTCTTGAATCTTTCTTCTTCCTTGGTGGATCACCTCTAGGGGCCAAACACTTGGGTGGCTAACGTTGATCAAAGGAAGGAACCAAACTCGGTGGATTCAAGTTGAACGAGAAAAAGATTTGGAGGTGAACTTGTAACTGAGGAAGCTCGAATTTTTAAGGGTATGATTCTTGTTCTTTATCTTTTCGTTTAATTAATAATTGTGCATAAAGGATGATCCGGGTATATTATTTGTAAAATTTTTAAAACTCTGATTTTCCATGCTTTCGCTTACTTTGTGCAATTTTATTGTGTTCATGAATATTACAGACCTAACAGAACCTCCTTGGGGTGCATCAGTGGTTGAGCCTTGAGGCTCTTCTGTTATTTTAACATTTTCATTTAATTTCCTCTTACACTTACTCTTTCTGACCAGAGTTGTGGGTTCCTCTTAATTGACTTCTTCTTCCTCAGCTTCCTTCATAACTGACATATTTCCCGGCAGAACCTATTTCTTCACTTCACCAGTCCTTCCACTAGACTCATACATCATCTTCACGTTTTCTACATGGTTTCTTTTCCAATTTTGAAATAACTGTTGGGTCATCTTTCTGTTGGGGTAGACGGGTTCTCCTTCCTTGTCTCCGATTTTGTCTCCTAGAGCAGTTTGAAGAATTATGCTGATTAATCTCCTATAGAGCATTTTGCCAGAGCTCTTCGTCTTCTTTGAGCTGAGCATCCACTTCCCAATCCATTCTATGAGCAAGGCTCCATAGTTGAGTTGAATTCTTAAGTAGATTGTTGTCATGAGCTTCAGTTGGTTCTCATTCACCGAGTCGTGGCCAGAGTTTTTGCAGTATATACATTTCCCAACATTATCAGCCAAAAATTCATACTTCTAGGGGAACTCTTTCTTCTTGTAGCCTTTAACACTTTGAGACTTCTTGTGGTGCATCTTTTTCAGACCTTTATGAAAGTCGATGACACTCAGAGATTAAAGTCCCTTTGATTTAAAACCTAGGGCTAGGTTTATATCTTCAGCTTTGAGTCGAATCTTCTCCCCTTGACCTTTGTAGTGATGATGTCATTTTCGAAGACTCCATTGCAGTAGAACTCTTTCACCAGCTTCGGGTAAATCCTTGTACTGGTGCTCAGAGCTTCTTCGAGACCAACTTTCTTTAGAAAGGTTAGAACTTTATGGAACTATGGGCCAGCTATCTTGAATTCATCGAAGCATAGTTGGTAACCAGATACAACATTGGAAGCAGCCATTGATTGCTATGATTTTCCTGAACCGAATAGAAATTAGTTAAGCGTTCTAAAAGCTAGGGTTTCTTTTGAGAGAGAAAGAAGGGAATGAGCTTTTGAAATTCAAAGGTGAACCGTCAAAAGATATTTTTTAAAATATATTTGTAACTTCCCTCCTCACGATCTATAAAGTGGGGCACGTGTCGAGTTCTGCAGGGCTCCACAATTTTAAGTAATGTGAAAAGTACTGATCTGTCCTTAGCTCCCCCTAAGCTAGTGGATCCTTTAGGACGACTACGATCTTTGAGGTTGCTCTATGATTGTTGAGTATATAACTAAACCTGTTCCACGATCATTGTCTCTTCGGGTTCTTGTGATGCACTTTGAATTAGCATCCCTTCTAGGTCTAAAACTAAGAGTCTGGTTTGTCTATGAGGCGCTTATCAGATGGGCTGATTAGTCTTGATAGAATTGTTGTCATAACAGTGGGCTTTTTCTGCCATGTCGAGACTGCTCCACGATCGTGGTTTCTCTTAGTCATCTCTACGATTTTAACATAGCCTTTTTACCTGCATGGTTAACACCAACTACAACATAGAGTTTATGATTGTAGATTTAGCATACCTAACTCACTTATCAATTTATTAAATCTGGATTCATCTAAGGGTTTTGTAAAGACATCAGCAAGTTGATTTTCAGTAGGGATGTATTGTAAAGATATAGTTCTATTTTGTACATGATCCCTAATAAAATGATATCTTATTTCTATATGCTTAGTCCTGGAATGCATGACATGATTATGTGTAACTGTTATTGCACTTGTGTTATCACAGTGCACAGGTATAAACTTGAAGTCAAACCCATAGTCTGCTAGCTGGTTCTTCATCCATAAGATTTGAGCACAGCAGCTTCCTGCAGCAATGTATTCAGCTTCTGCTGTTGAGGTTGATACTGAATTTTGCTTCTTGCTAAACCAGGACACAAATCTGTTTCCTAGCATTTGACAAATGCCACTGGTACTTTTTCTATTGATTTTGCAGCCTGCAAAATCAGCATCTAAATATCATGTAAGTTCAAAGGAGGACTCCTTGGGATACCAAAGCCCCAAGTGAGGTGTGCCTTTGAGATACCTGAAAATTCTCTTTACAGCAGTTAAGTGTGATTCCTTAGTATTAGCTTGAAATCTAGCACATATACATGTTGCAAATATTATGTCTGGTCTACTGGCAGTTAGATGCAGAAGAGAGCCTATCATACCTCTGTATTGAGTAATGTCAATACATTTACCTTTCTCATCTTTGTCAAGCTTAGTTGTTGGAGCAATTGGTGTTTTCATAGGAGAGGCTGATTCCATGCCATACTTCTTAAGTAAGTCTTTAATGTACTTGGCTTGGTTAATGAAGATACCTTCATCAGTCTGCTTCACTTGTAGTCCAAGGAAGAAATTCAGCTCACCCATCATGCTCATTTCGAACTTGCTCTGCATAAGCTTAGCAAATCTCTTGCACAAACTTTCATCAGTAGAACCAAAGATAATATCATCTACATATATTTGAACTAGTAAAAATTTATCTTTGTGCTTCCTAAGAAATAATGTGGTATCTACTCTACCACTAGTGAATTATTTTTCAACAAGAAAGTTAATTAGTGTTTCATACCATGCTCTAGGTGCTTTTTTAAGTCCATATAAGGCTTTGTCTAATCTATAGACATAATTAGAGAGAATTAAATTGATGAAACCTGGAGGTTGCTCCACATATATTTTTTCTTGAAGTTCACCATTCAGAAATGCACTATTGACATCCATCTAGAAAACTTTGAACTTTATGTGAGCAGCAAAGGCAAGGAATATCCTGATAGCTTCTAGTCTGGAAACATGTGTGAATGTCTCATCGTAGTCGATGCCTTCTTCTTGGGAATAACCTTTGGCCACTAGTCTTGCATTGTTCCTTGTGATCACCCCATCTTCATCCATTTTTTCTAAAGACCCATTTGGTACCAATAACTGTGTGACTTCTCGGTCTAGGAACTAATCTCCAGACTTTGCTTCTTTCAAACTGATTCAGCTCCTCTTGTATGGCTTTTATCCAACTAGAATCTTCCATAGCATCTTCTATCTTCTTAGGTTCCATTTGGAACAGAAAGCTCAAATAGAAACACTCATTTTGGGTGGCAGATCTCGTCTTAACACTTGCATTTGGATCTCTAATGATCAGGTCTTGAGTGTGATCTCTTGCCCATCAGTTCCCTGTTGGAACATCTGTTATGGTGCCTTCTTGTCTAAATTCTTCAAGATCAACTTCTGTCTCTTATTGCAGAGGTTCATCGTCTGGTGTAGCTCTCTCCACGATCTCTTCTTCAGGCTCGACGATTTCATCTTCTGGGGCTGCGATCGTGGTGTTGGGCTCGACCACCTCATTTGTAGTGTCTGAGTCGACAATCGCAGTGCCTTGTGGTACAGACTTGTCTGAGTCTGTTTCATCAAAGATGATGTGAATAGAGACTTCAACACTTAGCGTCTTCTTGTTGAACACTCTATAGGCCTTGTTGTCTATGGCATATCCAAAAAAGATTCTTTCATTTGACTTGGGTTGGAACTTAGTCAGATATTGTTTTCCATTGTTGAGAATGTAGCATACACAGACAAACACATGGAAATAACTGACATTTGGCTTTCTTTATTTCCATAGCTCGTAGGGAGTCTTCTTTAGTGTAGAGTGAACAAGAGACCTGTTCTGAGTGTAGCACGCAGTGTTGACAGCTTCTGCCCAGAAGTATTCAGGCAGATGAGCTGCTGCTAATAGAGTCCTTCCAGCTTCAATCAATGTTTTGTTCTTCCTTTCAGCACCATTTTGTTGTGAAGTTCATGGAGCTGAGAAGTTGTGACTGATGCCATTGTCTGTACAAACTGATCTATATCAGAGAGGTCGAACTCTCTTCCATGATCACTCCTTATAGCCTTGATTTTCTCTCCTTTTTCGTTCATCACCAGTTTGAACATCTTGATGAGTTAGGAGCTTGTTTCATCTTTAGAATTTAAAAAGAACACCCATGTGAATCAGGTGTAGTTATCCACTACGACCAATGAGTATCTCTTCCCTCCAAGGCTTACAATTGGAATTGGACTAAAAAGATTCATGTGAAGTAACTGTAGGGGTTTATCAATTGAGTTGACTGCTTTGCCTTTGAATGAGCTCTTTGTTTACTTTCCAAGCTGATAGGCATTGCATAGCCTTTCTTTGACAAAACTGAGCTTGGGTAAACCTGATACTAGATCTTTGGAAGCCAATTTTGACATACTCTTGAAGTTGAGATGAGACAACCTTCTATGCCATAACCAACTCATTTCTTCAGAGGCTTTAGCAAGAAAGCACATTGTCTCATCAGAACTCAGTTGAGCAAGATTAACAGTGTAGACGTTCCCTTCTCTTGTTCTGGTTAGCTTTATAGAAGAGGTCTTCAGATCTCTGACTTGACACTAATTATTGAGGAAGGTGACTCGATGACCCTTGTCGCAGAGTTGGCTGATGCTCAGAAGATTGTGCTTTAGTCCTTCCACATAGGCTACTTTGCTGAAGGACACTGCACCATTCCCAGCTGAGTCATATCCCCTTGTCTTGCCAGAGCCGTTGTCTCCAAAGATGGATGTTGGACTCTCCTTCTCTGTGAAGTTAGACAAGAGGGCTTTGTTCCCGATCATGTGCCTTGAGCATCCACTGTCTAGATACCAAGTTATGATCGTGGAGCTCTATTCCTGCAGTAAGGTTAAACTTTCATTTTGGTACCTAAACTTGCATGGGGTCCTACCTTGTTAGTTCCCTTGGGGACCCAAATCTGTAAGACCCCAACTTTTATGAATAAAGATTTAATTTTCTCTAAATGTTATTTTAAATAATAAGGTGTGGATTTGATATAATGTTATAGTTGTAGGTTTACAAATTTTGCAAAGTAAGCAAGTTGTCATTAAATATTCGTTTGGTCGGAGAATATTCGTTTTATCAGGGAATATTCGTACGACGGCACAATCATTGGTGGATCCCACAACGAAATTACTGTCGGATTTAGAAAGTGACAAAAATAAACTTTTTATAAAAATAACGAGAAAACTTTTACCGTTAAACTATTAAAATACTCGGTGATAAAAGTACAGTAATACGCGTGGTTGCACAGTAGCACACGGTATTACACAGTATCTCTGATTATTGATGCTTACGTAAGAAGTCACTCAGTTATACTCAATTATTGCAACAGTATCTGCTGCATAGTGTCTCATATTATTGATTCAATTATTGTCACAGTATCATCTGCACAATATTTTATATTATTAAATCAATAATTGAGATGACACAGTTATTCATATTATTATTTGCATTATTGGCAATGTCTAGAAAGTTCTGTCGAGGAAAGGGGTTTGGTCATCTAATTGTACGCTAATAAGGAAAAGTCCTTATCGGAAAGTCCCCTCTTTACTAGGAATGATCTGATTGTCAATATTGTGAGTTATAATATTAATGATCAATAATTGTTGAAAGATTAAAAATGTGTTAATTGAAGATAACGTGATTTGTGGTAAATATTTATTCAATCTTTGATATAAATAAGAAGTTTGTTATGAGACGTTTGTTGTAAGTTTGGTTTATTCTATGGGACCCATATGTTATCATCTATGAGCCACTTTCGCCAATAGTACTTGCCTTTACCAGACGTCAAACCACTTGCCGTTTCACATTACAGGCGTCAAACCACTTGCCTTTTCACATTACAGGCGTCAAACCACTTTTCTTTTCACATTACCAGTCGTTAAGCCACTTGAATCTTCACATTACAAGGGCTAAGCTAGAAATCTTCTATAAATAGAAGCTTATTTCTTCTTTCATTCTCACCAATTCACTAAGACTCACAAAAGAATACTATAGAGAGAATCAGAGAGAAAGAAGAAAAGTATTCTGTTACTACACTATTGCAGTATCCAATTTTCTACTAAGGTAAGAGATATTATTTTTGTTCAATATTCGTAAGAAATAATATTTTCTTCCATACTCTGTAGTATGTAAGTAATATTATTTCGTTTCATATTCCTAATTCTACACTTATGTTGATAAGTATTACTTTCATACTCCTTGAAATTAGTAAAATATCCTTGAAATTTACGCTTCATCTAGTATCGTTTCACAGAAATATTTTTCTGAACATTCTTATTAAGTTTTAATCTTTCATGTCGGGGTACTATTCACGAGGTACTATTCATAAAGTACTATTCACGGGGTACTATTCACTAGGATACTATTCACCTGAGGTACTATTCACGATAAAAATTGATTTCTTTTCTCTCCAAATTATTTTTGATACATGAATATTATTCTTGAATTTTACTCCATAAAGTAGTTATCATGTTGATAATTTGGACATTCTTGAACTCTGGATAAATTGAATTATAAATCTTTAAAATTTATCCTTGATCTTACTTAATTGAATTCTTATATCATTGTCATCATCATCATGTTTATATTGTGATGAAAGTCATCTTTGGCCCGTAGTGCATAGATGAACTAATGATAGGTATGATTATGACCAAGAATTATGTATCGGTATAATCATGACCTGTAATGTTACAAATGATGTGGTAAAAGTCCTCATTGGCCCGTAGTGCATTGATGGATAGTTGTTTGGCGTGATCATGACCATTGGTGATAATAACGAATATCCTTGGCCCGTAGTGCATGAATAATTCGTGGATGTGATACTAACAAATATCCTTGGCCCGTAGTGAATGGATAATTCGGTGATGTAGATTATTTATTGAGATGTGTTACAGAGATAAAATATTGATGATGAACTTTTAAATCATAGATGATAGTAGATATCATGCTCTACTTTACTCTTCTAATAGATTGCTTGATCCGCTACATTTAAACTTGTTGTCTATTGTATTCTATCAATTTTTATACTATTGAAGGCTAAGGATAATTTATTCTACATTATCTTAGTCATAATATTCTTTACTGGGCTAGTTGAGCTCACCCTTTTCTTTCACTGTTCTCCTCAAGAAATAAAAATATAGCCGGGACTAGTTGGGGAATGGAGTGATGGTCCAAGATGGTGGCTATAGTAGTCCTCAATATTGTATAAAATATATAGTGTGACAATAATTATAATGAGGACTCCATTTGAGTTTGGATATTGTCTATGAGACAATATTCATGTTAAAACTCTGACCTTATGTTTTGTCATATTTTGCACGACAGTTGTATAAATTAAGTTTGTATTTAAATTATGTACAATGTATTTGACGACTCAGAATGGGTTGTGTATACCTATTTTGGGGGCATCATAGTTGGTATCAAAGCTTAGGGATATGATCCCTGACGGAGCTTTGAGGCTAGAACTAGGAGGGGAGAGACGGGTAAATCCTTCGCTAGTATGACCTACCTAAGCTTATTTGTTATTTAATTGGTTGGTCAGAGTATAGGGATAATATGTGGCATGTCAATTAACCCTTATTTTTGTGGCAGTGTTTGAAAATGGCATCTAAAAATGTTGAGATAAGCAATGGAGCACATAAGACCGTTAAGTCACCGCTAATCAATAACTAGGATAATGTGCACCAGGAAGGCAATAATCCTCATGTAAACAACAACACCAACCAAATGATGAATGACGAGATATTTAGGAGCTTTTTGCAATTCATGCAACACCAAGCGAGAAAGACTCCTGTTCAAAATGTAAGTGGAAACAATGGCAACTCACGGCTGGTCACTACTAAGCAATTCAAGGAGATGGGACCACCGAAGTTTTTGAAAAAGCCAGAACCACTTAAGGCACAGATGTGGATTAAGCAGATCACCAAGATATTTGATGTCTTGGGATGCTCCGAAAAGCAAAAGGTTCCCTTTACCACCTTTATGTTGCAAGGAGAGGCAGATTATTGGTGGGAATCTATAAAACTTACTCAACCTTCTGCACTAAAGATGTCTTGGGAGAAGTTCCAAGATTTGTTCCACGAAGTACTTTCCTAAAAGTATTCGTCACATGAAAGAGGTAGAATTCATCAAGCTGAAGCAAAATAGTATGACCGTATTGCAATACGAGGCTAAGTTTGTCAAGTTATCCCGGTTTGCATCCCATTTGGTTGATAATGAGGAGCGAATGACGCGAATGTTTCTACAAGGTTTGAAACCCGAAATACGTCAATATCTCATTTATCACAAACTTTGCTTGTATTCAGATGTTGTGAATAGGGCTCAGTTATTGGAGTGTGATAATGAGTCAACCCAACCAAAAGATAGCAGTCGACAAAACAATAATACCAGTGGTAGCAGTCATCGAAGCGGTGACAACAAACGTGGAGGAAATTATCAAGCCAAAAATGGTAACCACTTCGGTGGTAACCCTGACCAAGATAATAGAAGAAATGAGTCAAGTGGAAATTTCAAAAAGAGAAGGTTCAATAATGATGGAAAGACAGCAGCACCAACACCCTTTTTTAATAAAGGAGAACGACTACCGGTCGTATGCTACAGATGCGGAGGGGAGGGACACATCAGTCCAAACTGTACGCAGTAACCCACATCGTGTTTTAATTATGGAAGAGAAGGTCACCTAGCTCAATTTTGTCGTGTAGTGAAGTCAAGTCCAGCTGGGATGGTGGCTCCAAAGGTTATCCCAGACAAGTCAAAGACGATAGTTCAAAGGAGAGCATTTGTCGTGACCTCCCAAAAAGCGAGGAACCCAAACGAAGTTATCACGGGTAAGCTAATCATAAACTCTTGTGAAGTCTATACCTTATTTGATACCGGTTCTACCCATTCTTTTATTTAACCTACTTGGGCTCAACGTTGAAATTTGACTCCAGAGAAATTAGACTTTGACTCTAGAGAAATTAGACTTTGACTAATATGTTGAAACTCCATTGGGAGAAACCTTCATTACATCCACTGTTTATAAATCTTGTTTGATTCAAATCAGCACCCTCACATTACCTATTGATCTCATCTCTTTGAAAATACTTGCATTTGATGTGATTTTAGGAATTGATTGGTTAACTACTCATCATGCTAAAATTGATTATTTTTGTAAGGCTGTTAGTTTTCATATTCCTAACCAACCAATTATGCGAATTCAAGCAACCAAACCACTAAAGTCAATCACTATCATATCAAGCCATAAAGCCATTCGTTTATTAAAAAATGGATGTCAAGCTTTCTTAGCCCATGTCACGGATTTAAACAAAAATACGTCAGATTTGATGATATTTCTATTATTAATAAATTTCCTGACGTATTTCCCGAAGAATTTTCTGGCCTAACCCCAGAGCGTGAAATCAAATTTTGTATTGACCTTGAACCTGGTACAAAATCCATTTCCAAAACTCCATATCGAATGGCTCCTATTGAACTTCAGGAGTTAAAAATCTAACTGCAGGAACTGTTAGACATCAGTTTCATTCGTCCTAGTGCGTCTCCTTGCGGTGCTCTTGCACTATTCGTAAAGAAGAAAGATGGGAGTATGCGACTTTCCATTGATTATCGGGAGTTGAATCATGTCACCATCAAAAATAGATACCCGTTACCTTACATTGATGACCTGTTTGACCAGTTGCAAGGTGCCAAATTCTTTTCAAAGATCGATCTACGTTTCAGATATCATCAGTTAAAGATTAAAACTGAAGGCATTCCAAAGACTGCTTTCAAAACTCGGTACGGGCATTACGAATTTCTAGTCATGTCTTTTGGATTGACTAATGCTCCTGCTGTCTTCATGGATATGATGAACTGAGTATTCAAGGAATATTTGGATTATTTTTTGGTTGTCTTTATTGATGACATCCTCATACACTCTAAAAGCCATGAAGATCATGAGCAATATTTGAGGCTGATACTCCAAAAGCTTCGTGAGAACAAGCTATATACCAAGTTGAAGAAATGTGAGTTCTGGCTTGAGGAAGTAGCATTCCTTGGGCACGTGATATCAAATCATGGAATATCAGTTAACCCGACGAAGATTGAAGCAATACAAATTTGGGAGCAACCTAAGTCAGTAGCCTAAGTACGTAGCTTTCTGGACTTAGATGGTTATTATCGTTGATTCGTGGAAGGATTTTCTCGAATTTTCACTCCGTTAACTCAGCTAACTTGAAAAGATACAAAATTCGGTTGGAGCAAGGAATGTGAGAAGAATTTTTAAGAACTCATGAGGAGACTCATTTCAGCACCTGTTCTGACAATACCATCAGGTTTGGAGGGATTTGTCATCTACAGTGATGCTTCAGACAGAGGTTTATGATGTGTTCTCATGCAACATGGAAAAGTCATAGCCTATGCCTCACGACAACTCAAAGAATATGAGAGGAATTATCCTACTCATGATCTAGAGTTGGCAGCAGTCATTTTTGCGCTAAAGATCTGGAGACAATACCTGTATGGGGAAAAAGTGGAGATCTATACAGATCATAAAAGCCTCAAATATTTCTTCACCCAAAAGGAACTTTGTGAGAACCCCAAATTCAGGTCCCAAATCACCACGGATATGGTACAATCATACTATGACTATTGCGGAAGATATAAACATAAATTGTTTATACATTAAACTTTACATACTATTCTCCAAGGTCAAGTAACCTTAACTTATACATAATTCATAACCTAATTAATATACAATTTATTACCATACATTACTGTTACAATTATCTGTACATAATCCAAAGCTGGACTTGTCTTTGACTTTTCCTATATCCGACGTATTCGTCTTAATCTGTAATGTTTATCATGATATAGCAAGGGTGAGCAACAAGTTTGCCCAGCAAGTTTAAGTTCAATAAATTAATAATATATCATGATAGAAAGATTTGTATTACAAGCTGGCTAACATTCAACAATATATGCATTGTGAACTAGCATGAATAAATTTTCATAGCTGAACGAATATGAACATGACTAACTGAATCTAGACCAAATGGCAATGAAGGTTATCAGCCTTACATACCTAATGAACATATGCAATATGCACAGAGTGCGATTCAATAATTCATAGACGTGATAATCATTAATAATTAATCACAAGCATATACGCAAAATTATAACTCAAGGTTGAGTTAGAGAAAACTTGCATGTACCGTTGATTACCGTTACACAATTTATTAAGCTTTGGCTAAAGACCTAGTATTAATAATATCGATTTTCTAAGTTAGAATAATATCATCACAATATAATAATATTATATATAATTATAAAATAACCTAAACACATAACCCTATCAGTCTATACAGCACATAAGTCTTAGTATCAAGTCAGACTATTGCAGTCTGAGTTGAATCCGGCACAATTCTGACATTCTGACGGCCTAGTAAGACTATTCTCGAGCCTAATATTACTAAGACTCGATCTAAACTGGTTCACACAATAACTTAAATAATTTACTGTCAGTCAAAATATTTTTCATAAGCTTGTAATAATTTTTAGATAATTATTACCATTTATCATAATTTTTCAATCATTAATATCATATTTATATGAATTAAATACCACTTAATTCCATTATCATTAATATTTATTTAATATTAAATATTAATAAAAATCATAACATAATATTATAATATATTTATAATATATCAAAGTATTTTTAATACCATAAAATTATTTTTATACGATTTTTAAACCCTTAAATCCATTATCCGATAATTGTTATTAATATTAAAATATTAATATTTTCATGACAAAATATCAAAAGTTATATTTTATATGATTTTTAAATCATTAATTCAATTTTTACACAATTTATTTAATACATTTATTAAATAAATTAATTAAAAATAGAATTAATGATTTAAAAATTATATAAAAATAGTTTAAAGGTTATAAAAATAGACTCATACAAATAATGCAATTTCAATTGAGATATTTAGGTATAGCCAAACTCCGTTGGCAAATTATAATTTTAAACATAGTTTGAAAATTGACGTCATGATGCCGTACTGTATTAACAGGCCGTTTGTGGATGTCGTCATCGAGTGACTTAGTCATAACACATCATATAATAGTGGAACAACGATTTTAGATCAAATTCAACACTAAGTATTCATGTATTTACAACTCCATCAACTTTTTATCATCTCTGCACCAGGTTACATGGTACATAAGTGATAAATAAAAATATTTTTTGATATTTCAAATCATTATTGTTTAGCTGAAACAAGTAGCATAGACTATTCTTTAAACCGTTCAAAAACTATTGCAATTCAGTTTTATCATCTCAACAGGTAACGATATGTCGGTGGCCCGAAGTCCACACATACACAATGGTCACCAGAAGTTGAGAATAAAAATTCATTTCAAAAAGGCACATAGTGCGTATTTAGCTTGATGTCAAAAATTTTGAAGTCTAGTATAGCTAGGAGATTTGGAAAACCTATGTCTCCACTAATAATCAATTGCTTAATCAATCTATATGTTCCTATTATCCTCAATATTCCATTTACACATAGTTCTACCCAGTTCGTCGAACTTACCACACTTATGATTCACAATCATATGAGTTTAAGAACTTGTCCTAGACAGACCTTTGGTGTCCATTCGCTGAGGGGTCCAAAAATATTTCATGTAATTATGAGTCACGAACGTACCATAAGTATGAGTTTTAAGAACTCGTACTTAACCTTATATTCTCTACCTATACCCTACCTATCTGTTATACATCTGAGAAAAAAACACATTCTCAACAGGTATATAGCAAATAGCGCGACACAGACATTTCAATGATTTTCAGTACCAGAAACTCAGTTGCTTTTATACCAAGTACAATTCCCCGCCCATAACAAGGAATCATACAACTCAGCTGCTGACATGAGTCCTCAATTGAAATCCCTACCTAATCTTAACTCCATTCTAAATACGAATTTTGTTTAATCCGTATTCATAATCCTTTCCTGAATCTGTACCAATTCATAGTACAACTGACACACAACAAGCTTTGTTGTAAACTTTACAATCATTTGATTGATCCTTATCAGATCACGGGGTGATCTCAACGTATATATTACGATTCATATCTATGCTTTAATCGTTTTGTTTTACGATCTCCTATTCCTGTATTTTTAGTCTTTTAGACTCTATCTATTCATCACTATTGTTCACCTTTATTATAATAAGAGTTGGGGAACTCCGTATCTTTTATAACTCGACGAGATTCGTCTTTGAATCTTACTGACTCACTAACTCTATTTGAGTTAGTACTTATCATAATCACTGCGGTTATTAGTCTCAGGTAACCCTGCCTAAGGTTTATAACCTACAGCTTTGATACCAACTGTGAGAGCCCCAAATCCGGGTCCCAAATCACCGCGGATCTGGTACAATCATACTATGACTATTGCGGAAGATATAAACATAATTTTTTTATACATTAAACTGTGCACACTATTTCTCAAGGTCGAGTAACCTTAACTTATACATAATTCATAACCTAATTGACATACAATTTATTACCATACATTACTGTTACAATTATCTGCACATAATCCAAAGTTGGACTTGTCTTTGACTTTTCCTGTATCCTACGTATTCGTCTTAATCTGTAATGTTTATCATGATATAGCAAGGGTGAGCAGCAAGTTTGTCCAGCAAGTTTAAATTCAATAAATTAATGATATATCATGATAGAAAGAATTGAATAACAAGATGGCTAACATTCAACAATATATACATTGTGGACTAGCATGAATAAATTTTCATAGTTGAACGAACATGAACATGAATAATTGTATCTAGACCAAATGGTAATGAAGGTGATCAGCCTTACTTAACTGATAAACATATGTAACATGCACAGAGTGCAATTCAACAATTCATAGACGTAATAATCATTAATGATTAATCACAAGCATATACGCAAAATTATAACTCAGGGTTGAGTTAGAGAAAACTTCAATGTACCGTTGATTACCATTACGCAATTTATTAAGCTTTGTCTGAAGACCTAGTATTAATAATATCGATTTTTCAAGTTAGAATAATATCATAACAATATAATACTATTATATATAATTATAAAATAACCTAAACACATAACCCTATCAGTCTGTACAGCACATAAGACCTTGTATCAAGTCAGACTATTGCAGTCTAAGTTGAATCCGGCACAATTCTGACATCCCGACAGCCTAGTCAGACAATTCTCGAGCCTAATATTACTAAGACTCGGTCTAAACTGGTTCACACAATAACTTAAATAATTTACTATCAGTCAAAATAATTTTCATAAGCTTGTAATAATTTTTAGATAATTATTACCATTTATCATAATTTTTCAATCATTAATATCATATTTATATGAATTAAATACCACAAAATTCCATTAGCATTAATATTTATTTAATATTAAATATTAATGAAAATTATAACATAATATTCACTACACCAAAAATGGCCTCTAGTGAAGGACAAATCCTTCACAAGACATACTATATCACTCACAAGTGATTTATTGCGAAAAAATATTTCCTTAACACGAGTGCTCGAATTAGACCTCCTCGCAATTGGGTATCCTTCGCTAAGTAGTAACTAAATATTTTTTGTGAAGGATATATTGTGAATAATTTTTTTATTCACAAATTGTATTTAGTAATGGAATATTGTTATTTAGTGAAAGATTGGTTTCCTTCACAAATAATATTTTAAGAATGACTATTTGAAATTAGTGAATAACTTTATTCCCTCACAAATAATATATTGTGAAGAACAAATTTATATAAGGAAAGAAAATTTTCCCTCACTAATTATAAATTGAGAATGTATCTTTAAATTAGTGAGGGAAATAATCCTTCATTGATGACTAACTAATTAACTAGAATAGATTTAGTGAGGAAAATAATCCTTCATTAAAATCCATTTCTCAAGTAAATTATTAATTAATTTTCAAATCACAAATCACTAATTTCATATTTATTACTATTATTATTATTATTATTATTATTATTATTATTATTATTAAATGCTATACTAAATATTAAATTTAATATTTCAAGTTAATATAAATGTTATACTTGTTTCAAACTAATTGATAAACTGCATAAAGAGCCAAAAATTAAAACTAATACTCCATATATAAATAGATAATGCTCAAATCACGATAAGTACAAAATTTGTTATTGTACATTGAACAATATGATGAACATAGGAGCGTCAAGGGGAGTGGGAGGAACTGGTATAACAGCACCAACGGGTCCTATCTCAGGATTGGGAAATGTTGGTCAAAACTCAATGAATCTCAGCCAGGCTTCAAATATTAGCAATGCCATAACCCAACAACTTTGTTCTGGGCAGCTAAGTTCGGCACAAGCAGCTCTCATGGCATCAAAACTTAGGATGGCACAGACCAGAACAAACATGATAGGGGGATCACAATCAGGCATCGGTGGAATGTTAGGAGCTAGACAGATGCCAGGCTCTACAGGTCTTTCAATGTTGGGCGGCCCAACGCTGAATCGAGCTAATATCAATCCAATGCAGCAAACAGGAATGGGACCAATAGGCCCCACCAAAGTTGATGGCAAGCATGAATCTTTACACGAACCAGCAGCAGCAGCAGTAGCAGTAGCAACAGCAGTTGCAGTTCAACAACAACTACAGCAACAACAGCAATTGCAGCAGCAACAGCAGCAGCAGCAGCAACAGCAGCAACAAACAACATCACCATTACAAGCTGTTGTATCACCTCCACAGGCGGGTTCACCATCAACCATTGGAATCCAACAGCAACTGAACCAGCAATCTCAACAGCAGCAGCAACATGATAGCCCACAGCAAATGAGCCAGCACACACCAATGAGCCCACAACTAAGTTCAGGGGCTTTGAATCCCATGAGTACTGGCAACAGAAGATGGATTAAAAGAGCCCAAATTGCCGCAAACAAAACACTGATGCTGCTGATATTGACAATTATTGCATAGGAAATTCTGAATTGCTTGTGCAGAAACCTAAAAATTATTAAGGTTACAAACCAATAAAACACAGCAAAACACAATGCAAAGTCAAAGATAACATTTTTCATTTTGACAAGAAAATCAGAGATAACATGATGAGAACTGGTTCACACTTCAACTTGAGCATCATTGTAGCCAAGAGATTCACAAAATGATTCAGCTCCTGCAACTACATTTGGATGAAAGGATCTTAAGCACTTATCTTCACAACTGCATTATAGGGAAAAGTAGCACATAGCAATAAGAAGAAAATCAATCAGAAATATAAATAAAGGCAACCCAAGAGCAGAGTCAAACATTCGGGAATTTACAAATTACAAGTTAATCAATATAAGGTTTTTACTTACTGTTGGAACTAGGAATTCATGGAGGGGGTGGAAGCAATAAAAATGTTCATCTTGCTAAATAACAAGAATAAAGAACTACCGTTAGTAATAATAATTGTGCCCCCCCACCTCGGTTGAAAAAAATCACGACCAAAAAAATAGAATAGATCTTCAGTTAGTTCTAATCTTAGGCTCTGTTCCTCATATTGTAGGAATGATATCTTTTATACAAATACAGAAAACTCACAAAATACATATACGAATTTAATCTATATAAATCTATAACTACAATAGATGTGATACTTTCAGCTTGATACATGTTACAGTTGGTCAATTCCACAAACACATAGCCTACAATTATCCTTGTAGCCTTTTCCTGTTCATCAATTGCCAAAAAAATTCTACAATGACTCAAGACAATAGGGAATATAATGATAATACTTCAATTTTCCCTTTACCCTGTACATGTTTGGTGTCAACTTTTCACTCTGAACTGCAACAATGAGATATATTATAATACCAAAAAATGAGGTACTAGAAATTACCAGAAATGCTTATAAAATTACGTCAAACAAAATTTACCCAAAGTTATACCAACATTGCCGATTTTCTAACAAAAAATACAAATTTTTTTACCCAATGTTATACACACATTTGCGATTTTCTAACAAAAAACACAAAATCTAAGTCAAATCTCTCTTAATTGGAAAGAGGTCATTAGCAACTGAAAAATAAGTAAAAATATAACTCAATAACAGCTAATAGTGGAATCCATGACTTGGAATGGCCAAGTTAAATACACTTAAACACAAACACACCATTCATTGCAATGAATTCACAAGATTCACAAATTAGAAGAAATAAATAAATTAAAGTAACAATTCCACAAACCCCAATTGCTATAATAGGCAAGAGAGCTAGAGAGGCAAGATGAAGATTAATAGATTATCATTACCAGTTGGAAGAGCCAAAGATAAGTCTGGAAATTAATAAAATTACCTAAAAAAAACTGTAGTCTGAAGATTAGAGGAACAATATCTGTTCCTACAATTAAAAATAATTAAGTATATTTGGAAATGAACTGTTTGTTTTGTTGCGACTTACAATCCGACCGGAACTGTCGAGATGAGAAGCGATAGTCCGATGCCTAGGGTTTCGTGATTTAAAAAATTGTGGCCAATCCGAGTCATCAGCGTTGCGTCCGCTGGCGTCGCCACCCCACCTGCCGCGAAGTGCACCACCGGCAACCTCCCCAGCTGCTTAGTCTGCATCACCAAATCATAGGGAGCTGCAATTTTCTTGGCGAACGTGAAAACCTCATCGTCGTCCATGTTCCTCAACACCCTAATATCCCCCATCACAGACCGAACATGGCGAACGGCTTCGATTATGTTCCCGATTCCGGCCTCGCCTTTGGTTCGAATCATCGCCGCACCCTCACGGATTCGTCGGAGTGCTTCCCCGGTTCCGGCAGCCACAAACGAACGGAATCCAAATATTGTGCTTGTTAATGTGTAGACATGGCAATTGAGGCCCAGGCCAGCCCGCCAGTAAAAACATGGGAGCATGGGCAGCCATATTTCAGCACAGAAAATTGTGGGCCATTTTGGCCCGACCCGTGAAGGTCTGATAGCCAGACTGTGACTGTTTTTTTAAGAATAAATAAATAAGAGTTCAAATCAATTAAACTACAATAACTATTGATATTCCTTCTAATTTTATTGGTAGAGATGTTAATTCCCTCAATATATCCTCTATATATCTTTACTCACGCTCACAAACAATTACAACTGCATGAACTTTCGAAATAGTTCTTCAATTTCAAAGTATAAAACTAGTAATTATTATTTTAAGTTAAATAATTTTATTATAAAAATTTAAAATTATCTATATATTAATTTTAAAGTATAATTTTAAAAAATCAAATTTGATTATATAATTTGAATTACTAGCAATATATAATCCGAATCAACCACTAATTTTTTAGATTGCAAGTCCAAAATCTGTAACACAATAATATAGAATATCTACTAACACTCCCCCTTAATTATACATTTAGAAAGTAAATCAATCATTATCCCTTAATTATGCAATCACCCTAATTATTTAATCCCTAAATCATGCCTTTAGAACAATATCTAAAATCCTCTAGAATATCTACTAACACTTCCCCTTAAGTTGGAGCGTGCTTAAAAGTAATTTATAATACTATTAAAATTTTAATTGATTGAGATATGTAGTTAATGTAAATAATTAGAATTATTGTTTATTATAAATTATTTTATTATTTTTAATATTTATTATTATTACTATTTTTGGTGTATCAAGATTTTACAAAAAAAAAATTAAAGAAAAAAGCCCGCGGGCCGGGCCGGCCCAACCCAGACCATTTCGGCCCGGTACGCGCTCAGCCCGGCCTGACCCGCCTGTGTTGCCAGGTCTATTGATGTGATTCTCGTCGTCGACAAGGGTAAGAACTACATAATCAATCCCAATTGCTTTAAGGATTTGGGCCTCCACGAAATGGCCGATACGGGCATCACCGGAATTGTGACGTCCTGTTTAATTGTGAAAAAAATCCTGTTTTTTTGATTTTTTTTCTTATGGTTTAGTACTAAACTAATTAAAAATAAAATTAAATAATCCAAAAGTCTTTCTTAATTAAAGCCCTCCCAAATTGTTATTTAACTGAATATTAAATAAAATACCAAAAAATAAAGTTATTTTAAATTAATCTCCAAAAGACTTTTTTGGATTAATATTATATACTTAAAATAAAATTTAAAGTCTTTTGGATTATTTAATTTTATTTTTATTTAACTTTAACTTTATTTAATTATGATCATAAAAATAAACTTTTATGGAGAAATTTTAAAGTTTAACATAGTGTAAAGTTATTTACTTTATAGTTTATTAAAATAAATAGTTGATATTGTAAGTTACTTAAAAAGTGTTATTAAAATTAAATTTACTATTGTAAAAAATATAAGGTATTTATATTCACCACAATTAATTAAAAAAATATTTAGAACAAGATAGCGACCAATTTTATCCATCGCAAAAAACTTCTGAATAATGATATATAGTGAGTAATAATTCCTTCACTAAATAGATTTTTTTCTGGCAAATTTTCATCATAAATTGGCTCCAAAAATCTTTCTATCGTTCTAATTTTGCGAGGAAAAAAATATAAATTGTGAAGGATATTTCTTTCGCTAATAACTATATTGTCACTATACTTTTTTTCTTCACTGTTCCTTTACTAAACAACTCTTCATGTCAAGGAATAAATTCCTTCACAAAAATTCCTTTACCAGAGGCCATTTTTGGTGTAGTGATTATAATATATTTATAATATATCAAAGTATTTTTAATACCTTAAAATCATATTTATATGATTTTTAAATCCTTAAATCCATTATCCGATAATTGCTATTAATATTAAAATATTAATATTTTCATGACAAAATATCAAAAGTTATATTTTATAACTTCAAATATTTTTATAACCTTTAAACTATTTTTATATGATTTTTAAATTATTAATTCTATTTTTACACAATTTATTTAATACATTTATTAAATAAATTAATTATCATTAATATTAATTAATTAATGAAATTCATCACAAAATATTAAAAGTCATTAAAATAACTTAAAATATTTTATTATACCATAATATAATTTTTCAAGTATTAAAATTATTTTTAAATAATTTATTTAATATTAAAAATTAAATACCATTAATATTCCAAAAATATTAAATATTAATAAAATATATTCAAAATTATTAAAAACCCATTTTTAGGCTTTAAAAATAATTTTTAGTAATTTATTATGTATTTTTAATAATTTAAAACTAATTTTCTCTAATTATTTAATAAAATAATAATTTTCAAAAATTAAGTATCGCTAAAGGGCCCTATAACGACAGAACCGTCGCTATAGGTGTTCTTGAGTGTTCTTCATCAAACCCAAAAACTCATGACAATTTATCAAGGTACTACCTTTAACCAGAGCTAGATCTTTGATCGTGATGTTTCTATGCTGGCTAAGGTGTTATATATATAGTACTTATGCAATACTACAATGACCAATCAAGTTCAGGGCTATTCAACATCATATGAGTGAGATCTAAGCTTCCCAAATCTTGTCAGTGGTTGTTCTTCAATTTCAGGGGTTTTCCAGAAATGAAGAACAGTCCTTAGTACCCCTTTTGAAGCTCTAAATCTTTGAGTTCCAGGTTTAGTTTGTGTGTTCTAAAGGTTCAATCCCATAGTATTGATGTCAGGGTATAACAACATGTCATTAAATCAGTATAACAACATCACAAGTGCGAAATATAGGCTAGTCAAAGCACTGTCAGAAACGTTTTCTTTAACGAATTTTGGGTTTTCCAGAAATTCATAAGGCAATCGGTCAACGCTTGTTTGACCAGCCATAACTTTGATTCTGTTATGGATCTAAGTGATCTAAAGGCATGATCATGTAGCCTACATGTCAGACAACAAGCTTAAAACAACAACATGGTCTAAAACATGAACACAAGAAAAATTAAAGGCTTGCAAAACGTTGTCAGAGGCTTCCTGGGCTTTTGGGCTGCCTAGAAACTCAGTTGGTCATGGTTGGTCAACCATGTTTGACTGCTCATAACTTGTAATCTACACATGATCTGCGCTTAATTCAAGTTTCAGATCAAAGCCCTTACAACATAGAATAGATCTATAACATAAAACACACTAAAAAACTAACAGGTAAAGATCTATGTGCCCTGACATATGGCTGTCACAGGCCACTTTTTTTAACTTTTCTAGATTTTTGAAAACTTTTATTTCGTGCATATAGATGTTATGGATTCACTATAAAGTAACCCAGATCACCTATTTACATTACATACAACATGCTTTAACACAAAAACTTAACATCTAACATAAGATCACATGATTTTTAAGTTTTAGGTTTATACCTTTTCTAGCTTGATCTTGAATCTGGGGTTCCTGATTTGTTATGCAAGTAGTAAGGGCCTGCTTGGGGACTGATGTACTAATATATTTCGTGGGTCTAGAGAGAGAGAGAGAGAGAGAGACTTGGTTGGGTGATCATGAACAAATGAGCTATTTTTATGTACTTTTCTCTCTCTCAATCTATATATCTTATAATGTAATGTAGTTGCTGATCAAATAAGGCTGATTGCTGTGATATAATAGCACATGGAGTTGTTAGAGTTGGTGACTTACCAATTATATGGCAAGATCCACAAGTAACCTTTAATAATGCAAGAAGGGTAAATTGGTTTTTTAGCTTAAAATATTAATGGCACATTTGTCATTTGCTATAACCCTTAGGGTTTGACCTTTAGGTTTAAAAAAATTAATTTTCTAGGATTTCCAATTTAGGTTTTAAAATAGAAAAAATAAATAAATTAGGATTTCTAAATTATAATTAGGATTCCTTAATTAGATTAGGGTTTCCTAATTACTTAGACTTGAACATTAGGATTAAGGTTTCCTAATTTTGCAATTAGGGTTCCTAATTTAGCAATTAGGGTTTCTATTTAGCAATTAGGATTTTTTAACTAATTTGTTAGATTTTTCCTAATTAGGTTTGTAATTAATAACACTTAAGCATTATAATTATCCTTTAAGTTCCCAGATTAAGGTTTTAACAGTCCGAATTAGGGTTTCACATTCCCTAAACTAAAATTAGAGTTTCCAAAGTCGGTATTAGGGTTTCTTATCAACCGCTAGGGTTTTCTAACTGAACGTCGGGGTTCTTAATATAATATTAAGGTTTGACACTGATATAATTTATCTGGTCAACCCTTGACCCTTATCCACAAACTGTACATATATATGACCATACACACAGAACATATACACTTATATACTTAATACTGAATAAATCACCAAAAAAAATTTAAATCCATAAAAATCCTTTAAAAATGCCAAATCCGTACACTTATTTTCTGTTTAGGTTTATTATTTAACCTTAATTCAATATTTTAAGATTTTAATAAATATCCAAATTCTCGGGTTCTCACATTCACCCCTTCTTCTAAAAATTTCGTCCCCGAAATTTACCTTACACCTTATACCTTTCATACTCATCACCACATGCTACCCCAAAACATCTCTCACAAGAGTTAAATTATTCAAATCATACTAAGGAGTCATATAGACTACGAACTTTCATTCTCGAAAAGGTTTTATAGAAATTCATCCGCAAACTGCTCTGTTCTTATGGACATAGTGGGTAATTAGCCCATTATGCCCGGTACTGGCCAAGTACTGTTGGTTGGAATAATTTTTCCCCGTTCCCTCTATCCGCCTTGGGCGCACAAAATTTTCTTACCTCAGTCTTTAAAGGACTCCGCACCAAAACAATTCAGTTCGGGAAAGTTTTCAAAGAACGATTAGGATTTTCATAAACGTTGGTCTAGCTGAATCAAGTAGCAAAGACTGATACCAATAATGCAATTTCAATTGAGATATTTAGGTATAGCCAAACCCCGATGGTAAATTATAATTTTAAAAATAGTTTGAAAAATGACGTCATGATGTCATAATGTATTAACAACACGTTTGTGGATGCCGTCATCGAGTGACTTTGTCATAACACATCATACAATAGTGGAACAACGATTTTAGATCAAATTCAACACTAAGTATCCTATATTTACAACTCCATCAACTTTTTATCATCTCTGTACCAGGATACATGGTACATAAGTGATAAATAAAAATATATTTTGATATTTCAAATCATTATCATCTAGCTGAAACAGGTAGCATAGACTATTCTTTAAACCGTTCAAAAATTATTGCAATTCAGTTTTATCATCTCAACAGGTAACGATGTGTTGGTGGCCCGAAGTCCACACATACACAATAGTCACCAGAAGTTGAGAATAAAAATTCATTTCAAAAAGGCACATAGTGCGTATTTAGCTTGATGCCAAATTTTTGAAGTCTAGCATAGCTAGGAGATTTGGAAAACCTATGTCTCCACTAATAATCAATTGCTTAATCAATCTATCTGTTCCTATTATCCTCAATATTCCATTTGCACATAGTTCTACCCAGTTCGTCAAACTTACCATACTTATGAGTTTAGGAATTTTCCACAATCATATGAGTTTAAGAACTTTTCCTAGACACACCTTTGGCGTCCATTCGCTGAGGGGTCCAAAAACATTTTATATAATTATGAGACACAAACGTACCATAAGTATGAGTTTTAAGAACTCGTACTTAACCTTATATTCTCTACCTATACCTTACCTATCTGTTATACATCTGAGAAAAGAATCACCTTCTCAACATGTATATATATAGAAAATAGCGCGACACAGACATTTCAATGATTATCAGTACTAGAAACTAAGTGGTTTTTACACCAAGTACACTTCTCCGCCTATAACAAGGAATCATACAACTCAGCTGCTGACATGAGTCCTCAATTATAATCCCCACTAATCTTAACTCCATTTTCAATACGAATTTTGTTTAATCCGTATTCATAATCCTTTCCTGAATCTGTACCGATTTATAGTACAACTGACACACAACAAGCTTTGCTGTAAACTTTACAATCATTTGATTGATCCTTATCAGATCACGGGGTGATCTCATTGTATATATTACGATTCATTTCTATGTCTTGATCGTTTTGTTTTATTATCTCCTATTTCTATATTTTTAGTCTTTTAGACTCTATCTATTTATCACTATTGTTCACCTTTATTATCAAAGTTGGAGAACTCCGTATCTTTTATAACTCGTCGAGATTCGTCTTTGAATCTTACCGAATCACTAACTCTATTTGAGTTAGTACTTATCCTAATCACTGCGGTTATTAGTCTCAGGTAACCCTACCTAAGGTTTATAACTTACAATTTTGATACCAACTGTGAGAGCCCCAAATTCGGGTCCCAAATCACCATAGATCTGGTACAATTATACTATGACTATTGCGGAAGATATTAACATAAATTGTTTATACATTAAACTTTACACACTATTCCCTAAGGTAGAGTAACCTTAACTTATACATAATTCATAACCTAATTGACATACAATTTATTACCATACATTACTGTTACAATTATCTGCACATAATCCAAAGCTGGACTTGTCTTTGACTTTTCCTGTATCCGACGTATTCGTCATAATCTACAATGTTTATCATGATATAGCAAAGGTGAGAAACAAGTTTATCCAGCAAGTTTATGTTCAATAAATTAATGATATATCATGATAGAAAGAATTGAATAACAAGCTGGCTAACATTCAACAATATAAACATTGTGAACTAGCATGAATAAATTTTCATAGTTGAACGAACATGAACATGAATAATTGTATCTAGACCAAATGGTAATGAAGGTTATTAGCCTTACATACCTGATGAACATATGCAATATGCACATAGTGCGATTCAATAATTCATAGACGTGATAATCATTAATGATTAATCACAAGCATATACGCAAAATTATAACTCAAGGTTGAGTTAGAGAAAACTTGCATGTACCGTTGATTACCGTTACGTAATTTATTAAGCTTTGTCTGAAGACCTAGTATTAATAATATCGATTTTTCAAGTTAGAATAATATCATAACAATATAATACTATTATATATAATTATAAAATAATCTAAACACATAACCCTATCAGACTATACAACACATAAGACCTAGTATCAAGTCAGACTATTGCAGTCTGAGTTGAATCCGGCACAATTTTGACATCCCGACGGCCTAGTCGGACAATTCTCAAGCCTAATATTACTAAGACTCGGTCTAAACTGGTTCACACAATAACTTAAATAATTTACTATCAGTCAAAATATTTTTTATAAGCTTGTAATAATTTTCAGATAATTATTACCATTTATCAAGATTTTTCAATCATTAATATCATATTTATATGAATTAAATACCACTTAATTCTATTATCATTAATATTTATTTAATATTAAATATTAATGAAAATCATAGCATAATATTATAATATATCAAAGTATTTTTAATACAATAAAATCATATTTATTTGATTTTTAAACCCTTAAATCCATTATCCGATAATTGCTATTAATATTAAATATTAATATTTTCATGACAAAATATCAAAAGTTATATTTTATAACTTAAAATATTTTTATAACCTTTAAACTATTTTTATATGATTTTTAAATCATTAATTCTATTTTTACACAATTTATTTAATACATTTATTAAAAAAATTAATTAAAAATTGAATTAATGATTTAAAAATCATATAAAAATAGCTTAAAGGGTATAAAAATAGTCTCATACCAATAATGCAATTTCAATTGAGATATTTAGGTATAGCCAAGCCCTGTTGGCAAATTATAATTTTAAAAATAGTTTGAAAAATGACGTTATGATGTCGTACTGTATTAACAGCCCGTTTGTGGATGTCGTCATTGAGTGACTTTGTCATAACACCTCATAAAATAGTGGAACAACGATTTTAGATCAAATTCAACACTAAGTATTCTTGTATTTATAACTTCATCAACTTTTTATCATCTCTGTACTAAGTTACATGGTACATAAGTGATAAATAAAAATATATTTTGATATTTCAAATCATTATTGTGACGACCCCAAAATAGGTCCATTTCACCCAACCCATTCTGAGTCGCCAAATACATGGTACAGAAAACAACTACAACTTCATTATCACAATTGTCGTACAAAATACAACAACACATACTATGAGTTTTAATACCAATTGTGACTCATGTCCCAACTATGGACAGCACCTCACATTGATACGTCACATAAAGGTACAGTCAATAACTGTTTTAGAAATTAAAATTTTTGGAAAGTGCTCGAGAAAATCTTCGTACATGGGAGGCCAAGCATCTAGGTTATGATAAATATTATATGTCCACAGAATTATCCTTGGTTGACCCAATAGACCCCAAAGAAAAATAAGAAGATTACTATCATATTCTTTTCAATGGTAAGTCTTCTCTTGATATATTATTATCTCCACTGTCTCTAATTGAGAATTACACTTCAAACAAACACCAAGATTATATAGGCAGTGCTCGTAGATATACTCAGCAAGTGGATGTGCACAACCGTGTCTTATGATGACACGAGGTTGTATGTCATTAGACATCTTGTATGATAGTGACAAAACACCCTTCCAACGTTGGGTTCGCCTCACCCTATTTGATTCACCAAATATAACTGCTAAATGATGACCACTGTTCTATTCCCCTGTTACCCCTGCTCGACCCAGCTACACTCGTATTATCTGAAAGGAATTTTAAAACAAAAATGTGAGCACAACTAGCTCAGTAAAGAATATCATGATAAAAAATTTCAACCATAGTTGCAGCGGAACGAGCAATCCATTAGAAGAGTCAAATAGATCATAAATGCTATTATCTTCTCCATGTTAAAAATCCACCAACAATATTTTATCCCTGTAACATCACTCAACAGTTCCTTTCCACAATCATATGAATAACTCATAATCATAAATGTGATTCTAAATTTTTCTTTGCATCCAGGACGAAGATAATTTTCATCACATGTCTTTACCTGAAACATCAAAAATCATGGTTATACCAAATCACAGTTCCTGTTTATAATCATACTAACAATTTCATCTTTGCATTACGGCCAAAGATATTCATCAACAAGTCATCTTTGGACGACAGGCCAAAGATATTCAACAACATGTCATCTTTGCATTACGAGCCAAAGATATTCATCAACAACTCATCTTTGCACTACAGGCCAAAGATATTCAACAACAAGTCATTTTTGCATTACGAGCCAAAGATATTCATCAATAATTCATCTTTGCACTACGGGCCAAAGATATTCGTCAACAGTTCATCTTTGCACTACAGGCCAAAGATATTCATATCTCAAAGAAATATATAATCATTTCAGAATTTATATAAACAATAATTATAACCATGTTAATCGATTCATCTTTACACTTAAGCTAAAGATATTTAATTATAAATTTAATGGTCATGATCATACCAGTTAACAATTCATCTTTGCACTACAGGCCAAAGATATTCCTCAGTCACGATCATACCAATAATTTACCCATCTTTACACTCAAGTGAAAGAGAAATTCAACATCAGGATTATAAAAATGTTATATATGATAATAAAAACAATATGATCAAAATATGGATTTAATTTCAAGAGTAATATTCATAAATCAACTATAATTTGGTTAGAAAAGAAACCAATTTTATCGTGAATAGTAACTCGTGAATAGTAACTTATGAATAGTTACTCCGACAAGAAAAAGGTAGAAATTGTACAATAATATACATACCAATATTTTGGTATAATGATATTGAAAGAATAATATTTTTTAAGCTTATAAACAATTTATTTTAATTGTTTACACTTTACTAAATAATGCATTTAATCATCCTAAAATGCCAAACGTATAAGATTTTATCACCAATAACCAAAAACCCTCATCAAAAATCTACATATACCTCATATAGGATTCTCAAGCCATAAAATTCTATTTTCAAATTTTCTTACTTCACATAACATATTTAATTTATTTTCTCATAACTTGTCCATTTTCATGAAAAATACCAAATCAGTTCCAAAAATATTTCTTTTCTGGGATTTAGCAGAATATAGTCCCATATTGAACATATATTTTTCTCAGAATTTTTAAAACTCATTTACTATTTTTCATATGGCCAAAACCGCCGAATATTTAGACATTTATCATAAATTTTACTTTTATCCAAAAATTCCGAAATTCATAGAGTACACTGATATTATATAGATATACTTCCAATAAAAATTTCATCAATTTTGGAGTTAACCACAAGGAGTTATAAGCGGTTACTTTTAAAATAGTCTTTTCCCGTAAAATTCATAACTCTTAATATATACATTCAAAAATCACCATTTTTGGACACAATCAATAAAACTCATCAAAATATCATTTCAAATTTTTCCAGAATTTTTGAAGGTCAGAAAAATTACAAAACTAAAAAACATAACAACCCTTAAAATCCCTTACCCCTTACCTCAAAAGAGCAGCACTTCTGACTGGATATCGGATATGACGCTGAAGAAAACTTGCACTGATGAATAGCAACTCACCAAGTATCTAAATACTCACAAAATACACTCGATAATCTAGAGAGAAAAAGAGAGAAAACTTATGAATTTTGGTGTGATTTTCAATTCTAACTTAGCCCTCTATTTATAGGAAAATGTTAGCACGCCGAAGCAGACTTGGCCTGCTACCTGATGGCTTTACCTGCTACTATTCCACCCACCAAAAATCAGCCATCTTCCCCAACAACCAAAAGTGGAGCCCATCCGTTTCTAGAATTTTCCACCAAAATCATTTATAAACCTAATTTCCGGATCTGTCACCTCTTAAAATTCATAACAAATCATTCGTTCATTTTTAACGGTTCAAAATTTATGAACATATACTCAACTTATATATGTATAACATATTCAAAAATCACAATGATCCAACGGTCAGATTAAAAATTATAACTCACACAATAAAGCTATAAGAACACTGATTTGATCTTTTAATACCTCCAATCCGACAAAATACTGATAAAATACCTCAACATTAATTCCTTCATTTATAACCACATAAATAAATCCATCATTTATATCTACATCAAATAAATATTTCATTATCATATAGATCAATAATTAATTATTCATAAATACTATTACAGAATCACAATTATGACAACCAGGCCGTTCCCAGGAAAGAGGTGGCTTTCCAATAAGGATTTCTCCTTATTGGCGCATAATTAGATGACCAAACCTCTCCTTAGACAGAACTTTCTAGATATTGCCAATAATGTTATCTAATAATATTATTCAGATAATATGAATTATTGCTTCGATAATGGGAAATACTGTGCAGTGACAATTATTGAATCAACAATAATATAAAATATCAACGCAACAATTATTGAACCAATAAAATAAAATATTGAACAGTAATTACTTGTAAGACCCCAACTTTTATAAATAAAGATGAATTTTCTATAAATATCATTTTTGAATATTATGGAGTTAATTTGATATAATGTTATAGTTGTGGGTAATATTTATAAATTTTGCAAAGTACGCAAGTTGTTATATAATATTCGATTGGTCGGGGAATATTCATTTTAACAGGGAATATTCGTACAACGGCACAATCATTGGTGGACCCCACAACATAATTATTGTCGGATTGAGAAAACGACAAAAATATTTTATTAAAAATAACGGCGGAAGTTTTACCATTGATACTGTTGAACTACTCGGTAGTAAAAGTACAGTAATACGTGTGGTTGCATAGTAACACACGGTATTGATTATTAATGCTTATGTGAGAAGTCACTCAGTTTGATTCAATTATTGTCAGTTAATAATATCAATTATTTAGCGATAATGACGTTTTGTTTTATTCGTATTATTAACGTAATAAAACAGAAACATCTTTTTATATAAAACAAAATACTTTATTAAAGTTATTCTATAAATAGAATATATTATATTTTATTTAAAAGATTTTTCTTTAAATATGGACCGTCAGATTAAAGTAATCAATCTGGACCGTTCATGGATTTGTTACTATGCATTCTATTTTTCTATAAATAGCAGCTCATTCCTTCATTATTTCTTACGAATTCACTGAACTCTAGAGAGAGAAACTATAGAGAGAAACTATAGAGAGAGAGAAGAAGAGTATTCTCCTACTTAACTACTTCCTTATTTCAGCTCTTCTTTAAAACGGTAAGGGGTGTTATTCTTTCTTATTCATGAAGAGAACTGTTGTTATTCCATTTCTTATTATTCTGTTGGAATAACCTGTATACGCGGTCTACCCTATACTTGGTGACATTCTTCTATTATTCTGTTGGAACATCCTGTCTGTGTGTTTTACACCGGACCTGGTTCCGTTTTTATTATTATTCTGTTGGAACATCCTGTCTGTGTGTTTTACACCGGACCTGGTTCCATTATTTATTATTTTGTCGGAATATCCTGTCTGTGCGTTTACGCCGAACCTGGTTCCATTATTTATTATTCTGTCGGAATATCCTGTCTGTGCGTTTACACCGGACCTGGTTCCATTATTTATTATTCTGTTGGAATAACCTGTCTGTGCGGTCTATCGCATGCATGGTGATTTCTTTTGTTATTCCATTGTTTATTATACTCAGTCGGTTAAGTTTTGACTTCTATACTCCATAAAATTTATGGAATATCCTTGATAATTGCGTTTCATCCAGTATCTTTTCATGAAAATATTCTTCTAAGCATTCTTGAATTTTACTCCACAAAGCAGTATCATGTTGACAATTTGGACGTTGTTAATTCTTGGATAAATTAATTCTTGAACTTGTTTTATTGAATTCTTATATCATTGTCATCATCCTCACGTTTATAAAATGTTAAAAGTCATCTGTGGCCTGTAGTGCATAGATGGACTTGGTATGATTATGACCAGGGATTATTCGGTATAATCATGACCGTAATGTTACAAATGATGTGGTAAAAGTCCTCATTGGCCCGTAGTGCGTTGATGGACAGTTGGCATGATCATGACCATTAATGAATACACGAATATCCTTGGCCGTAGTGCAGGGGTGATTCGATGATGTGGATTATTATATTAAGCTGAGTCCCAGCGATAACAGTGTTAAAAAACCTTTTAAATCATAAAAGATAGTAGAGTTTATTTTCTACTTGACTCTTTTAATGGATTGCTTGTTCCGCTACAGTTAAACTTAATGTCTATTATATTTTATCAGTTTAACATTTTTGAAGGCTAATGATAATTTATTCTGCATTATCTTAGTCATAATATTTCTTACTGGGCTAGTTGAGCTCACCCTTTCTTTCACTGTTCTCTTCAGGAAATGAGAACGTAGCTGGGGCAAGTCGGGGAATGGAGTGATGGTCCGAATGATAGTATTAGTTAGTAGTCCTCACTATTCTATGTAATAGTGTGTTAATAAATGTAATGAGGACTCCTTTTGAGTATGGATACTCTCTAGTAGACAATATTTGTATTCAAACTCACAGTTTATGTTTTGTCGTATTGTACACGACAGTTGTATTAGTAAGTTATATTTGTATGCTGTACTATGTATCTAACGACCCAAGATGGGTGATGTATACCTAATTTTGGGGGCGTCACAGTTGGTATCAGAGCTTAGGGATATGATCCCTGGCTAAGATGTGAGAATAGAACTAGGAGGGGAGAGACGGGGAATTCCTTCGCTAGTATGACCTACCTAAGTTTATTTGCATGGTATTTAATTGGTCGGTCATAATATAAGGATAATATATGACATATCAATTAACTTTTATTTTGTGGCAGTATCTGAAAATGACATCTGAGAATGTTGAGAATAGCAATAGAGCACAGGCGACTGTTGATTCACCACATATCAATAATCAGGATAATGTGCATCAGGAAGGTGACAATCCTCATGCAAACAACAACACTGACCAGATGATGAATGATGGAATGTTCAGAAACTTTATGCAGTTCATGCAACAGCAGGCGAGAGCGGCTCCTGTCCAAAATATAGGTGGAAACACTGAAAACTCTCGGACGGTCACCGCTAAACAGTTCAAGGAGCTGGAACCACCAGAGTTTAAGGAAGAGCCAAAACCACTTATAGCAGAAACATGGATAAAGCAGATTACCAAGATATTTGATGTCTTGGGATGCTCCGAGGAGCAAAAGGTTCCCTTTGCCGCCTTTATGTTGCGAGGAGAGGCAGATTACTGGTGGGAATCGATTAAGCGTACTCAACCTGCCGCACTGAAGATGTCTTGGGAGAAGTTCCAAGAGCTGTTCAATGACAAATACTTTTCCGAAAGTGTTCGTCACATGAAGGAGGTGGAGTTCATCAAATTGGAGCAGAATAATATGACCGTGTCGCAGTATGAGGCTAAATTTACTGAGTTGTCCCGGTTTGCGTCCCACTTGGTGGATAATGAAGAGCGAATGACGCGAATATTTTTGCGAGGTTTGAAACCTGAGATACGTCAACATCTTATTTCTCATAAACTGTGTTTGTATTCAGATGTTGTGAATAGGGCTCAGTTAGTGGAGCGCGATAACGAGTCAACGCAACCAAAAGAGAGCAGTCGGCAAAATGATAATACCAGTGAGAGCAGTCATCGAAGCGGTGACAACAAGCGTGGAGGGAATCAACAGGCCAGAAATGGTAACCACTTCGGTGGTAATCAGGGCCAAAACAATAAGAATGGTCATTTCAAGAAGAGAAGATTCAACAATGATGGAAAGACGTCAGCACCAGCACCCGTTGTTAAGGAAGGAGAACGACCACCTATCATATGTTTCAAATGCGGAGGGGAGGGGCACATCAGTCCAAACTGCGCGATGCCGTCTAAAGCATGTTATAATTGTGGAAGAGAAGGTCATTTAGCTCGATTTTGTCGTTTACCAAAAACAAGTTCAGCCAAGATGGAGACACCAAAGGCCGTCCCAAAAAGTCAAAACCGGTAGTGCAAGGGAGAGCGTTTGTTGTGACCTCCCAGAAAGCAAGGAACCCGAATGAGGTCATCACGGGTAAGCTTATCATAAACTCTAACGAAGTCTATACTTTATTTGATACCGGTTCTACCCATTCTTTTATTTCTCCTACTTGCGCTCATCGATTAAATTTGACTCCGGAGAAATTAGACTTTGATTTATCTGTTGAAACTCCATTGGGAGAAACCTTCATTACATCCACGGTTTATAAGTCTTGTTTGGTTCAAGTTGGTACTCACACATTACCTGTCGATCTGATTTCATTAAAAACTTGCATTTGACGTGATTCTAGGGATTGATTGGTTAACTACTCATAATGCAAAAATTGATTGTTTTCGTAAGGTTGTTAGCTTTCATATTCCTAATCGACTTATTATGCGAATTCAAGCAACCAAACCATTTAAATCAATCACTGTCATCTCAAGCTATAAAGCTATTCGTTTATTGAAAAACGGATGTCAAGCTTTCTTAGCTCATGTCACGGATCTAAACAAAAATACGTCAATTTTGAATGATATTTCTATTGTTAATAAATTCCCTGACGTATTCCCTGAAGAACTTCCTGGCCTACCCCCAGAGCGTGAAATTGAATTTTGTATCGACCTTGAACCCGGTACAAAACCCATTTCCAAAGCCCCATATCGAATGGCTCCTATTGAACTTCAGGAGTTAAAGATCCAACTGCAGGAATTGTTAGACATTGGCTTTATTCGTCCTAGTACTTCTCCTTGGGGTGCTCCTGTGCTATTCGTGAAGAAGAAAGATGGAAGTATGCGACTTTGTATTGATTATCGGGAGTTGAATCATGTCACCATCAAAAACAGGTACCCATTGCCACGTATTGATGACCTGTTTGACCAGTTGCAAGGAGCACAATTCTTTTCAAAGATCGATCTTCGTTCTGGATATCATCAGCTGAAGGTTAGAACTGAGGATATTCCAAAGACGGCTTTTAGAACTCGGTACGGGCATTATGAATTCCTAGTCATGTCCTTTGGATTGACTAATGCTCCTGCTGCCTTCATGGATATGATGAACCGGGTATTCAAGGAATATTTGGATCACTTTGTGGTCGTCTTTATTGATGACATCCTTATTTATTCCAAAAGTCGTGAAGATCATGAGCAACACTTGAGGCTGGTACTCCAAAAGCTTCGTGAATACAAGCTTTATGCCAAGTTGAAGAAATGCGAGTTCTGGCTGGAGGAGGTAGCATTCCTTGGGCACGTAGTATCAAGTCGTGGAATATCAGTTGACCCGGCAAAGATTGAAGCTATTCAAAGCTGGGAGCAACCTAAATCAGTGACCGAAGTACGTAGCTTTCTTGGTTTAGCTGGTTATTATCGGAGATTCGTGGAAGGATTTTCTCGAATCGCTACTCCATTAACTCAGCTGACTCGAAAAGATACAAAGTTCGGTTGGAGCGAAGAATGTGAGCAGAGTTTTCAAGAACTCAAGAGGAGACTCATTTCAGCACCTGTTCTAACAATACCATCTGGCTCGGAGGGATTTGTCATCTACAGTGATGCTTCGAGCAAAGGGTTGGGATGCGTTCTCATGCAACATGGAAAAGTCATAGCCTATGCATCAAGACAACTCAAGGAATATGAGAGGAATTATCCTACTCATGATCTAGAGTTGGCAGCTGTTGTCTTTGCACTTAAAATTTGGAGGCATTACTTGTATGGGGAGAAGGTGGAGATCTTTACGGATCATAAAAGCCTCAAATATTTCTTCACTCAAAAGGAACTCAACATGCGACAACGACGTTGGCTTGAACTGTTGAAAGATTATGATCATACCATTCAATACCATCCTGGAAAAGCGAACGTGGTAGCTGACGCATTGAGTAGAAGATCATATGCAAGTACGAGTGCGATATTGTCAACACAAAGGCCCATTTTGTGTGATTTGCAAAGGATGGAGATAGAGTTAAAGACTCCAGGGACCCATGTGATGATGGCGAATATACGAGTAGAACCGACTTTAATCGATAAAGTTAAAGCTGCTCAAGCTACAGACCTGGAGCTGATGCGTATGAGGAAGAAAGTGCAAGAAGGTGCTATGCCGGAAGCAAGAATCGATGAAGAAGGAATACTTCGAGTCAACTCCAGACTTTGTGTTCCTAACAACCCTGATTTAAAGTATGAAATCATGATGGAGGCGCACAACACACCGTTTGCAATCCATCCTGGAAGTACCAAAATGTATCATGATCTTCGTCATACATTTTGGTGGAGCAATATGAAGAGAGAGATAGCGTTGTTTATCTCAAGGTGTCTAACTTGTCAACGAGTCAAAGCGGAGCATCAAGTACCAAAAGGTCCATTGCAACCACTTGAAATTCCAGAATGGAAGTGGGAGCACATTACCATGGATTTCGTTACCGGTCTTCCTAGGTTTCTCAAGGTATTGATGCGATTTGGGTCATTGTTGATAGATTGACCAAGTCTGCTCATTTCTTACCGATACGAGAAACTTATACACTTGAACGTCTTGCTCGTATGTACATAAACGAGATTGTAAGACTGCATGGTATGCCAGTATCCATAGTTTCTGATCGAGACCCAAGATTCACTTCACGATTTTGGGTTAGTTTACAAAAAGCTATGGGCACGGATTTACGATTTAGTTCAGCATATCATCCTCAGACGGACGGACAATCAGAGAGGACTATTCAAACTCTTGAAGATCTATTAAGACTCTGTGTCTTTGACTTCAAGGGAAGTTGGGACAAGTTCTTACCATTGGTGGAGTTTTCCTACAACAACAGTTATCAAGCAAGTATTGGCATGGCTCCATTCGAAGCATTGTATGGAAGAAAATGTCGTTCTCCAGTATGCTGGGATGAGGTGGGTGAAGCAACGTTGTTGGGACCGGAGTTGGTACGTATGACTACAGAAAAGATTCAAACGATCCGACAACGTATAAAAACCTCACAAGATCGACAAAAGAGTTATGCTGATCTTCATCGAAAGGACGTGGAATTTGATGTAGGAGATCATGTGTTCTTACGTGTTGCTCCATGGAAAGGAGTTACGAGATTTGGAAAAAGAGGAAAGCTCAATCCTCGATTCATCGGTCCATTTTTAATCCTCGATCGAGTAGGAACTGTGGCTTATAGACTCGCTTTACCGCCAAGTATGTCTCGTGTTCATAACGTTTTTCACATATCCATGTTACGCAAATATGTGGAAGACCCGAACCACATTATTGAGTTAGAACCGGACGAAATAGCGGAAGATTTGACGTATGAAGAAGTTCCTGTTCAAATCTTGGATAAGAAGGAACATATTCTACGCTCCAAGGTTATACCTCAAGTCAAAGTTTTGTGGAGAAACCACGATGTTGAGGAAATGACTTGGGAGTTAGAATCTGAAATGAAATCAAGGTATCCTTACCTCTTCGACATACCAGGTACGTACCCTAATTTCGAGGGCGAAATTTCATAAGAAGGGGAGGTTGTAAGACCCCAACTTTTATAAATAAAGATGAATTTTCTATAAATATCATTTTTGAATATTATGGAGTTAATTTGATATAATGTTATAGTTGTGGGTAATATTTATAAATTTTGCAAAGTACGCAAGTTGTTATATAATATTCGATTGGTCGGGGAATATTCGTTTTAACAGGGAATATTCGTACAACGACACAATCATTGGTGGACCCCACAACGGAATTATTGTCGGATTGAGAAAACGACAAAAATATTTTATTAAAAATAACGGCGGAAGTTTTACCATTGATACTGTTGAACTACTCGGTAGTAAAAGTACAGTAATACGTGTGGTTGCATAGTAGCACACGGTATTGATTATTAATGCTTATGTGAGAAGTCACTCAGTTTGATTCAATTATTGTCAGTTAATAATATGAATTATTTAGCGATAATGACGTTTTGTTTTATTCGTATTATTAACGTAATAAAACAGAAACATCTTTTTATATAAAACAAAATACTTTATTAAAGTTATTCTATAAATAGAATATATTATATTTTATTTAAAAGATTTTTCTTTAAATATGGACCGTCAGATTAAAGTAATCAATCTGGACCGTTCATGGATTAGTTACTATGCATTCTATTTTTCTATAAATAGCAGCTCATTCCTTCATTATTTCTTACGAATTCACTGAACTCTAGAGAGAGAAACTATAGAGAGAAACTATAGAGAGAGAGAAGAAGAGTATTCTGCTACTTAACTACTTCCTTATTTCAGCTCTTCTTTAAAACGGTAAGGGGTGTTATTCTTTCTTATTCATGAAGAGAACTGTTGTTATTCCATTTATTATTATTCTGTTGGAATAACCTGTATACGCGGTCTACCCTATACTTGGTGACATTCTTCTATTATTCTGTTGGAACATCCTGTCTGTGTGTTTTACACCGGACCTGGTTCCGTTTTTATTATTATTCTGTTGGAACATCCTGTCTGTGTGTTTTACACCGGACCTGGTTCTATTTTTATTATTTTGTTGGAATATCCTGTCTGTGTGTTTACGCCGGACCTGGTTCCATTATTTATTATTCTGTCGGAATATCCTGTCTGTGCGTTTACGCCGGACCTGGTTCCATTATTTATTATTCTGTTGGAATAACCTGTCTGTGCGGTCTATCACATGCATGGTGATTTCTTTTGTTATTCCATTCTTTATTATACTCAGTTGGTTAAGTTTTGACTTCTATACTCCATGAAATTTGTGGAATATCCTTGATAATTGCGTTTCATCCAGTATCTTTTCATGAAAATATTCTTCTAAGCATTCTTGAATTTTACTCCACAAAGCAGTATCATGTTGACAATTTGGACGTTGTTAATTCTTGGATAAATTAATTCTTGAACTTGTTTTATTGAATTCTTATATCATTGTCATCATCCTCATGTTTATAAAATGTTAAAAGTCATCTGTGGCCTGTAGTGCATAGATGGACTTGGTATGATTATGACCAGGGATTATTCGGTATAATCATGACCGTAATGTTACAAATGATGTGGTAAAAGTCCTCATTGGCCCGTAGTGCATTGATGGACAGTTGTTGGCATGATCATGACCATTAATGAATACACGAATATCCTTGGCCGTAGTGCAGGGGTGATTCGATGATGTGGATTATTTTATTAAGCTGAGTCCCAGCGATAACAGTGTTGAAAAACCTTTTAAATCATAAAAGATAGTAGAGTTTATTTTCTACTTGACTCTTTTAATGGATTGCTTGTTCCGCTGCAGTTAAACTTGATGTCTATTATATTTTATCAGTTTAACATTGTTGAAGGCTAATGATAATTTATTCTGCATTATCTTAGTCATAATATTTCTTACTAGGCTAGTTGAGCTCACCCTTTCTTTCACTATTCTCTTCAGGAAATGAGAACGTAGCTGGGGCAAGTCGGGGAACGGAGTGATGGTCCGAATGATAGTATTAGTTAGTAGTTCTCACTATTCTATGTAATAGTGTGTTAATAAATGTAATGAGGACTCCTTTTGAGTATGGATACTCTCTAGTAGACAATATTTGTATTCAAACTCACAGTTTATGTTTTATATTTGTATGCTGTACTATGTATCTGACGACCCAAGATGGGTGATGTATACCTAATTTTGGGGGGCGTCACATTACTGTAACAATTATTGAGTAGTGCCTTCTTACGTAAGAATCAATAATTGAAAAAATACTATGCAATACCGTGTGCTACTGTGCAACTACGCGTATTACTGAATTTTAACCACTAGGTATTCCAATAGTGTTAACGGTAACAACTACGCCGTTATTTATAAAAACTCAAATTTGTCATTTTCTTCATCCGACAGTTATTCTGTTATGGGGCCCACAAATGGCTGCATCGTCGTACGAATATTCCTCGACTGAAAGAATATTCCACGACTAAATGAATATTCTCCGACAACAATGAATATTTTATAACCACTTGCGTATTTTAAATTTTTTTTTCATATATCACCCTTAACTTTAACTTTTATCAATTTAACCATTTACTGAATAGTAATTATAAGAAAAATTGAATACTTTTATTTCATAAAATTCGGGGTCTTACAATCTCCCCTCCTTATAAAATTTCGTCCCCGAAATTTACGTACCTGGTATTTCAAAGAGTTGAGAATATCTTGCTTTTATTTCAGATTCTATCTCTCCGGTCATCATGATTTCTCCATTGCTCATCTCCCGTGATAACTTCATTTGGGTTCCTCACTTGTTGGGAAGTCATGACAACCGCTATCCCTTGAACTACTCGGCTTTGACTTGTCTGGGGCAGCATTTGGCGTCATCACTACCGTTGGAATATACTTTTCTATAGGGCATATTCCTCCCTCAACTGCCTCGTCATACTCCTGATTCATGATTTGAATCATCAATCTTCGATCCATATCGAATTCAGGTTGACCACCATGTACAGGGTAATTCAAAACTCGATGTTGGGTTCTCCCAATTGCTGTCCAAAAAGAGAAATACATATCATCTATTTTAGCCTTCTTAGATCGGACATCTCTTTCCACAATATCAACGCGTCGTGTGGCTTTTACCCATGCATCACTCATTCTTACTCGTTCAGTTTTTTCTTCTTTCAGCTCAGATTCCATCTTTATCATCTTATACTCTGCCAAAGAATGCTTTTGTTCAAGCATCACATATCGGGTAACATAAGCTTGAATTGTTGCATCCTTTTGTTCCACGACCGCCTGTCGTTCTTCAGCCTGCTCTTCTAACTCATGAGTACGATTTTGAAATTCTACATTTTGATCATATAATACCTCTAATAAACTCTCCTCAGGTACCTCTTCTTCCTCACTCTTAGCTGTTACCTCTGCGACTATCTCGGGTGCAACTATCAATTCTTCACTCACCACATGGATATCTCTAATTCCTTCTTCGTCTGACATCACATTATCATGGTTAGTGATTAGAGGTATCCCCACAGTCTCATTCACTCCATTGTTAGTATTCTCAGCTGCCATTCTCAAATACTGCCATAAAACAAGGGTTAATTAAAAAAATTAACGTATCACATAATATCCGTATATTATGACCGACCAACAATTAAGCTTAGGTAGGATACACTAGTGAAGGATTTACTCATCTCTCCCCTCCTAGTTATATTTCCCGATCTCCGCCAGAGACCATATCCCTAAGCTCTGATGCCAAATGTGACGACCCCAAAATAGGTCCATTCCACCCAACCCATTCTGAGTCGCCAAATACATGGTACAAAAAACAACTACAGCTTCATTATCACAATTGTCGTGCAAAATACAACAACACATATACTGTGAGTTTTAATACCAACTGTGACTCATGTCCCAACTATGGACAGCACCTCACATTGATACATCACATAAAGGTACAGTCAATAACTGTTTTAGAAATTAAAATTTTTGGGAAGTGCTCAAGGAAACCTTCGTACATGGGAGGCCAAGCATCTAGGTTATGATAAATATTATATGTCCACATAATTATCTTTGGTTGACCCAATAGACCCCAAAGAAAAATAAGAAGATTACTATCATATTCTTTTCAATGGTAAGCCTTCTCTTGACATATTATTATCTCCACTGTCTCTAATTGAGAATTATACTTCAAACAAATACCAAGATTATATTGGTAGTGCTCGTAGATATACTCAGCAAGTAGATGTGCACAACCGTGTCTTATGATGACACGAGATTGTATGTCATTAGACATCTTGTATGATAGTGACAAAACACCCTTCCAACGTTGGGTTCGCCTCATCCTATTTGATTTACCAAATATAACTACTAAATGATGACCACCGTTCTATTCCCCTATTACCCCCGCTCGACCCAGCTACACTCGTATTACCTGAAAGGAATTTTGAAACAAAAGGGTGAGCACAACTAGCTCAGTAAAGAATATCATGACTAAAGATAAATAAATTATCAATAGCCTTCAACAATAATAAATCAAAGATTTAGGATATATGGTAGATGATAAAAAATTTCAAACATAGTTACAGCGGAACGAACAATCCATTAGAAGAGTCAAATAGACCATAAAGTCTATTATCTTCTACATGTTAAAAATTCACCAACAATATTTTATCCCTATAACATCACTCAACAGTTCATTTCCACAATCATATGAATAACTCATAATCATAAATGTGATTCTAAATTTTTCTTTGCATCCAGGACGAAGATAATTTTCATCACATGTCTTTACCTGAAACATCAAAAATCATGGTTATACCAAATCACAGTTCCTGTTTATAATCATACTAACAATTTCATCTTTGCACTACGACCAAAGATATTCATCAACAAGTCATCTTTGCACTACAGGCCAAAGATATTCAACAACAGGCCATCTTTGCATTACGAGCCAAAGATATTCATCAACAACTCATCTTTGCACTACAGGCCAAAGATATTCAATAACAAGTCATCTTTGCATTACGAGCCAAAGATATTCATTAATAATTCATCTTTGCACTACGGGCCAAAGATATTCGTCAACAGTTCATCTTTGCACTACAGGACAAAGATATTCATATCTCAAAGAAATATATAATCATTTCAGAATTTATATAAACAATAATTATAACCATGTTAATCAATTCATCTTTACACTTAAGCTAAAGATATTCAATTATAAATTCAATGGTCATGATCATACCAGTTAACAATTCATCTTTGCACTACAGGCCAAAGATATTCCTCAGTCACGATCATACCAATAATTTACCCATCTTTACACTCAAGTAAAAGAGAAATTTAACATCAGGATTATAAAAATATTATATATAATAATAAAAATAATATGATCAAAATATGGATTTAATTTCAAGAGTAATATTCATAAATCAACTATAATTTGGTTAGAAAAAGAAACCAATTTTATCGTAAATAGTAACTCGTGAATAGTAACTCATAAATAGTAACTCATGAATAGTAACCCCGACATGGGAAAGGTAGAAATTCCACAATAATATACATACCAATATTTCGGTATAATGATATTGAAAGAATAATATTTCTTAAGCTTATAAATAATTTATTTTAATTGTTTACACTTTACTAAATAATGCATTTAATCATCTTAAAATGCCAAACGTATAAGATTTTATCACCAATAACCAAAAACCCTCATCAAAAATCTGTATATACCTCATATAGGATTCTCAAGCCATAAAATTTTATTTTCCAATTTTCTTACTTCACATAACATATTTAATTCATTTTCTCACAACTAGTCTATTTTCATAAAAAATACCAAATTAGTTTCAAAAATATTTTTTTTCTGGGATTTAGCAGAATATAATCCCATATTGAACATATATTTTTCTCAGAATTTTTAAAACTCATTTACTATTTTTCATGTGGCCAAAACCGCCGAATATTTAGACATTTATCATAAATTGTACTTTTACCCAAAAATTCCGAAATTCACAGAGTACACTGATATTATATAGATATACTTCTAATAAATAATTCATCAATTTTAGAGTTAACCACAAGGAGTTATAAGCGGTTACTTTTAAAATAGTCTTTTTCCGTAAAATTCACAACTCTTAATATATACATCCAAAAATCACCATTTTTGGACACAATCAATAAAACTTATCAAAATATCATTTCAAATTTTTTCAGAATTTTTGAAGGTCAGAAAAATTACGAAACTGAAAAACATAACAACCCTTAAAATCTCTTACTATCCCTTACCTCAAAAGAGCAGCACTTCTGACTGGATATCGGATATGACGCTGAAGAAAACTTGCACTGATGAATAGCAACTCACCAAGTATCTAAATACTCACAAAATACACTCAATAATCTAGAGAGAAAAAGAGAGAAAACTTATGAATTTTGGTGTGATTTTTAATTCTAACTTAGCCCTCTATTTATAGGAAAATATTAGCACGCCGAAGCAGACTTGATCTGCTACCTGATGGCTTTACCTACTACTATTCTACTCACCAAAAATTAGCCATCTTCCCTAACAACCAAAAGTGGGTCCCACCCATTTCTAGAATTTTCCACCAAAATTATTTATAAACCTAATTTCCGAATCAGTCACCTCTTAAAATTCATAACAAATCATTCGTTCATTTTTAACGGTTCAAAATTTGTGAACATATACTCAACTTATATATGTATAACATATTCAAAAATCACAACGATCCAACGGTCAGATTAAAAATTATAACTCACACAATAAAGCTGTAAGAACACTGATTTGATCTTTTAATACCTCTAATCCGACAAAATACTGATAAAATACCTCAACCTTAATTCCTTCATTTATAACCATATAAATAAATCCATCATTTATATCTACATCAAATAAATATTTCATTATCATATAGATCAATAATTAATTATTCATAAATAATATTATAGAATCACAATTATGACAACTAGGCCGTTCCCAGGAAAAAGGGGGCTTTCCAATAAGGATTTCTCCTTACTGGCGCGCTATTAGATGACCAAATCTCTCCTTAGACAGAACTTTCTATACATTGCCAATAATGTTATCTAATAATATTATTCAGATAATATGAATTATTGCTTCGATAATGGAAAATATTGTGCAGTGACAATTATTGAATTAACAATAATATAAAATATCAACGCAGCAATTATTGAACCAATAAAATAAAATATTGAACAGTAATTACTGTAACAATTATTGAGTAGTGCCTTCTTACGTAAGAATCAATAATTAAAAAAATATTGTGCAATACCGTGTGCTACTGTGCAACTACGCGTATTACTGTATTTTAACCACCAGATATTCTAACAGTGTTAACGGTAACAACTACGACGTTATTTATAAAAACTCAAATTTGTCGTTTTCTTCATCTGACAGTTATTCTGTTATGGGGCCCACAAATGGCTGCACCGTCGTACGAATATTCTCCGACTGAAAGAATATTCCACGACTAAATGAATATTCTCCGACAACAATGAATATTTTATAACCACTTGCGTATTTTAAAAAAAAATTCAAATATCACCCTTAACTTTAACTTTTATCAATTTAACCATTTACTGAATAGTAATTATAAGAAAAATTGAATACTTTTATTTCATAAAATTCGGGGTCTTACAATTATCGTCTAGCTAAAACAAGTAGTATAGACTATTCTTTAAACCGTTCAAAAACTATTGTAATTCAGTTTTATCATCTCAATATGTAACGATGTGTCGGTGGCTCGAAGTCCACACATACACAATGATCACCAGAAGTTGAGAATAAAAATTCATTTCAAAAAGGCACATAGTGCTTATTTAGCTTGATGTCAAAAATTTTGAAGTCTAGCATAGCTAGGACATTTGGAAAACCTATATCTCCACTAATAATCAATTGCTTAATCAATCTATCTGTTCCTATTATCCTCAATATTCTATTTACACATAGTTCTACCCAGTTCGTCAAACTTACCACACTTATGAGTTCATGAACTTTCCACAATCATATGAGTTTAAGAACTTGTCCTAGACAGACCTTTGGTGTCCATTCGATGAGGGGTCCAAAAATATTTTATATAATTATGAGTCACAAACGTACCATAAGTATGAGTTTTAAGAACTCGTACTTAACCTTATATTCTCTACCTATACCCTATCTATCTGTTATACATTTGAGAAAAGAATCACCTTCTCAACAAGTATATAGAAAATAGCGCGACACAAACATTTCAATGATTATCAGTACTAGAAACTAAATGGTTTTTACACCAAGTAAAATTCCTCGTCCATAACAAGGAATCATACAACTCAGCTGCTGACATGAGTCCTCAATTGAAATCTCTACCTAATCTTAACTCCATTCTTAATACGAATTTTGTTTAATCCGTATTCATAATCCTTTCCTGAATCTGTACCAATTCATAGTACAACTGACACACAGCAAGCTTTGCTGTAAACCTTGCAATCATTTGATTGATCCTTATCAGATCATGGGGTGATCTCATCGTATATATTACGATTCATATCTATGCTTTAATCGTTTTGTTTTACGATCTCCTATTCCTGTATTTTTAGTCTTTTAGACTCTATCTATTTATCACTATTGTTCACCTTTATTATAAGAGTTGGGGAACTCCGTATCTTTTATAACTCGACGAGATTCGTCATTGAATCTTACTGACTCACTAACTCTATTTGAGTTAGTACTTATCATAATCATTGCGGTTATTAGTCTCAGGTAACCCTGCCTAAGGTTTATAACCTACAACTTTGATACCAACTGTGAGAGCCCCAAATTCGGGTCCCAAATCACCGCAGATCTGGTACAATCCTACTATGCCTATTGCGGAAGATATAAACATAAATTGTTTATACATTAAACTGTGCACACTATTTCTCAAGGTCGAGTAACCTTAACTTATACATAATTCATAACATAATTGACATACAATTTATTACCATATATTACTATAACAATTATCTGCACATAATCCAAAGCTTGACTTGTCTTTGACTTTTCCTGTATCCGACGTATTCGTCTTAATCTGCAATGTTTATCATGATATAGCAAGGGTGAGCAACAAGTTTGCCCAGCAAGTTTAAGTTCAATAAATTAATGATATATCATGATAGAAAGAATTGAATAACAAGCTGGCTAACATTCAACAATATATACATTGTGAACTAGCATGAATAAATTTTCATAGCTGAACGAACATGAACAACTGTATCTAGACCAAATGGTAATGAAGGTTATCAGCCTTACATACCTGATGAACATATACAATATGCACATAGTGCGATTCAACAATTCATAGACGTGATAATCATTAATGATTAATCACAAGCATATACGTAAAATTATAACTCAGGGTTGAGTTATAGAAAATTTGCATGTACCGTTGATTACCGTTACACAATTTATTAAGCTTTGTCTAAAGACCTAGTATTAATAATATCGTTTTTCCAAGTTAGAATAATATCATCACAATATAATACTATTATATATAATTATAAAATAACCTAAACACATAACCCTATCAGTCTATACAGCACATAAGACCTAGTATCAAGTCAGACTATTGCATTCTGAGTTGAATTCGACACAATTCTGACATCCTGACAGCCTAGTTGGACTATTCTCGTGCCTAATATTATTAAGACTCGGTCTAAACTGGTTCACACAATAACTTAAATATTTTACTGTCAGTCAAAATATTTTTCATAAGCTTGTAATAATTTTCAGATAATTATTACCATTTATCATGATTTTTCAATCATTAATATCATATTTATATGAATTAAATACCACTTAATTTCATTATCATTAATATTTATTAAATATTAAATATTTATGAAAATCATTACATAATATTATAATATATTTATAATATATCAAAGTATTTTTAATACCTTAAAATCATATTTATATGATTTTTAAACCCTTAAATCCATTATCCGATAATTGCTATTAATATTAAAATATTAATATTTTATTAACAAAATATCAAAAGTTATATTTTATAACTTAAAATATTTTTATAACCTTTAAACTATTTTTATATGATTTTTAAATCATTAATTCTATTTTTACACAATTTATTTAGTATATTTAATAAATAAATTAATTATCATTAATATTAATTAATTAATAAAATTCATCACAAAATAATAAAATTCATTAAAAATAACTTAAAATATTTTCTTATACCATAAATAATTTTTCATGATTTTTTAAGTATTAAAATCATTTTTAAATAATTTTTTTAATATTAAAATTAAATAATTTATTTAATACTAAAATTAAATACCATTAATATTCCAAAAATAATAAATATTAATGAAATATATTCAAAATTATTAAAAACCCATTTTTAGGCTTTAAAATAATTTTTAGTAATTTATAATGTATTTTTAATAATTTAAAACTAATTTTCTCTAATTATTTAATAAAATAATAATTTTCAGAAATTAAGTGTCGCTAAAGGGCCCTATATCGACAGAACCGTCGCTATAGGTGTTCTTGAGTGTTCTTCATCAAACCCAGAAACTCATGACAGTTTATCATGGTACTACCTTTGACTAGAGCTAGATATTTGATCGTGATGTTTCTATCCTGGCTAAGGTGTTATATATATAGTACTTATGCAATACTACAATGACCAAGCTCAGGGCTATTCAACATCATATGAGTGAGATCTAAGCGTCCCAAATCTTGTCAGTGGTTGTTCTTCAATTTCTGGGTTTTTCAGAAATGAAGAACAGTCCTTGGTGCTCCTTTTGAAGCTCTGAATCTTTGAGTTCCAGGTTTAGTTTATATGTTCTAAAGGTTCAATCCCATAGTTTTGATGTATAACCACATGTCATTAAATCAGTATAACAACATCACAAGTGCGAAATATAGGCCAGTCAAAGTACTGTCAGAAACGTGTTCTTGAACGAATTCTGGGTTTTCCAGAAATTCATAAGGCAGTCGGTCTACACTTGTTTGACTAGCCATAACTTTGATTCTGTTATGGATCTAAGTGATCTAAAGGCATGATCATGTAACCTACATGTCAGACAACAACCTTAAAACAACAACATGGTCTAAAACATGAACACAAGAAAAATCAAAGGCTTGCAAAACGTTGTTAGAGGCTTCCTGGGTTTCTGGGCTGCCCAGAAACTCAGTTGGTCATAGTCAGTCAACCATGTTTGACTTCTCATAACTTGTAATCTACACATGATCTGGGCTTGATTCAAGTTCCAGATCAAAACCCTTACAACATAGAACAGATCTATAACATAAAACACACTAAAAACAAACAGGTAAAGATCTATAGGCCCTGACATATGGCTGTCAGACCACTTTTTCCAACTTTTCCAAATTTTTGAAAACTTCTATTTCGTGCATATAGATGTTATGGATTCACTATAAAGCAACCCATATCACCTATTTACACTACATACAACATGCTTTAACACAAAAACTTAACATCTAATATAAGATCACATGATTTTTAAGTTTTAGGGTTTTATACCTTTTCTAGCTTGATCTTGAATATGGGGTTCCTGATTTGTTATGGAAGTAGTAGAGACCTGATTGGGGACTGATTTACTAATATATTTCATGGGTCTAGAGAGAGAGAGACTTGGTTGGGTGATCATGAACAAATGAGCTATTTTTATGTACTTTTGAAACAACCCCGGTCAAATCCCGAGTTCGGAACAAATCTCGAGTGTAAGACCCCGAATTATATGAAATGAAAGTATCCAATTTTCTTATAATTATTATTCTATTTAATAAATGGTTAAATTGATAAAATATTAAAGTTAAAGGTGATATTTAAAAATTTTGCAAAGTAAGCAAGTTGATAAAAAATATTCATTGTGTCGAGGAATATTCGATTGGTCGGGGAATATTCGTTTTAACAGGGAATATTCGTACGACGACACAATCATTGGTAGACCCCACAACGGAAGTATTGTCGTAGATAGAAAATGACAGAAATATCTTTTTATAAAAATAATGACGAAAGTTTTACCGTTAAACTGTTGAACTAACCCGGTGGTAAAAGTACAGTAATACGCGTGGTTACACAGTAGCACACAGTATTGATTATTGATGCTTACGTAAGAAGCCACTCCGTTTACTTAATTATTGCTACAGTAATTGTTGCATAGTATCTCACGTTATTTGATTCAATTATTGTCACAATATCAACTGCATAATATTTTATGTTATTAAATCAATAATTGAGACAACAAAGTTATTCATATTATTATTTGTAATATTGACGATGTTTAGAAAGTTCTGCCGAGGAGAGGTTTGGTCACCAAATTGCGCGCTAATAGGGAGAAATCCTTATCGAAAAGCCCCCTCTTTCCTGAGAATGACCTGGTTGTTAAATATTATGAGTTATAATATTAATAATGAATAATTGTTGAAGTATTAAGAATGTGTTTATTAAAGATAAGTGAATTACAAAAGTTAGAGGGGAATAATGTAAACTTGGAAAACTTTAGGGGTACTAAAGTGTAATAATTTAAATTAATCTGGACCATTGGTGGTGGTTTTAATAGTAAATCAATCTGGACCATTGGTGGTGGTTTTAATAATAAATCAATCTGGACCGTCGATGGTGGTTTTAATAGTAAATCAATCTGGACTGTCGGTGGTGGTTTTAATAGTAAACACTTGTGATGTGATGCCCCCAAAAAAGGTATACATCACCCATCTTGAGTCGCCAAATACATGGTACAAAATTCAAATACAACTTAATTATACAACAGTCCTGTAAAAGACGACAAAACATAATCTAAGAGTTTTAATAAGAATATTGTCATTTAGACAATATCCACACTCAATGGAGTCTTCATTACATTTATTGTCACACTATTTAACAAAATAGTGAGGACTACTAATGCTATCATCTGGACCGTCACTCCGTTCCCCGACTAGTTTCGTCTACGTTCTCATTTCCTGAAGAGAACAGTGAAAGAAAGGGTGAGCTAAACTAGCCCAGTAAGAAATATTATGACTAAGATAATGCAAAATAAATTATCATTAGCCTTTAACAATGTTAAATTGATAGAATATAATAGACAACAAGTTTAACTGCAGCGGCACAAGCAATCCATTAGAAGAGTCAAGTAGAGCATAAAATCTACTATCTTCTATGATTTAAAAAGTTTTTCATCAACTTTATCGCTGAGACTCAACTTAATAAATAAAATCGAATCATCCCTACATCACGGCCAAGGATATTCATGTAATCATCAATGGTCATGATTATACTGAATATTCACTGGTCATAATCATACCAACAACTGTCCATCAATGAACTACCCACCAATGAGGACTTTTACCACATCATTCGTCACATTACGGTCATGATTATACCGAATAATTCCTGGTCATAATCATACCAAGTCCATCTATGCACGTAAGCCAAAGATGACTTTAATCACAATATAAGCATGATGATGATGACAATGACATAATAATTCAATAAAACAAGTTCAAGGATAAATTTTAAAGATTTATAGTTTTAATTTATCCGGAAATCAATAACGTCCAAATTGTCAACATGACACTTCTTTGTGGAGTAAAATTTAAGAATGCTCAGAAGAATATTTCCATGAAAAGATACTGGATGAAGCGTAAATATCAAGGATATTCCACTAATTTCATGGAGTATAGAAGCCAAAACTTTAATCAACATAGTATAATAGAATATATGAAACCGCAAATGGATTTTTGCCCGCCATGCGGTAATCCACATAGACAGATCATTTCCACAATTTAATAAGGAATGAATACGAAGGATCATTCACCATGCATGCGGTAATCCACATAGACAGGTTATTCCAACAGAATAATAAAGAATAGAATAACAGAAGAATTCACTAGGCGTGCGTATTCCGCACAAACAGGTTATTCCCACAGAATGATAAAGAATGGAACTAGGTCATGCGTACCCCGCACAGACAGGATATTCCAACAGAATAATAAAGAATGGAACCAGGTCATGTGTAATCTGCACAGACAGGATATTCCAACAGAATAATAAAGAATGAAATAACAACAAAATTCATCAGGCATGCGATAGACCGCACACACAGGTTATTCCAATAAAATAATAAATAATAGAATAACAGAAGAATTTCTCTATGTATGGAGTACTTCGCATAGACAGGTTATTCCAACATAATAATAAAGAATGGAATAACAACCTTTACGAGTATTGAAAGAAAATAACTCTCTTCGCGAATACGAAAGAATAATACCCCTTACCTTAGAATAAAACTGAATACTGGAATAGAGAGGTAGCGGACTTCTCTTCTTCTTTCTCTCTATAATAATTGCTCTATAGCTTTTGTGAATTGGTGAGAATGAAGGAAGAATGAGCTTCTATTTATAGAAAAATATAGTTTCGATAATTGCACGTTTTGGGGCTCGAAATATTATAGTATAATACCTTCCTCTTTTTCTTCATTTTTAATTTAGTCCTGCAAGTATTATTAAACTTGCAAACCTCCCCTAATAGTAAATCATGTGACTCAATAGTATAATCATGTGAAAAAAATTAATTACAGTATAGTACCTTCAACTATACCTCCATTTTTAATTTAGTCACGCAAGTATTATCAATCTTGCACTAACTCCCCTAATAGTAGATCATGTGAATCAATAGTACACACATGTGAACACATAGTTATAAGCATGTGAATTAATAGCAATTAATTGCTCATTTATCCGGTTAATTACCCGATTGGTCAATATAACCTCCAGACATCAATTATTATCGAAATAAATGTTGATTTTTACTAACACTAATACTTCCAACACAATGGAACTATCAATTTTATCTTTATTCAACACGAACTTATTCATCATTAATATTATAATTCACAATATTTAACAACCAGGTCGTTTCCAGGAAAGAGGGGGCTTTTCGATAAGGATTTCTCCTTATTGCCACGCAATTAGGTGACCAAACCTCTCCTTGACAGAACTTCTAGATATTATCAATATTGTAAATAATAATATGAATAACTTTGTCGTCTTAATTATTGATTTAATAATATAACATATTATGTAGATGATACTGTGATAATAATTAAATCAATAATATGAGAGATATGATGCAGCAATTACTGTAGCAATAATTGAATATAACTAAGTGACTTCTCATGTAAGCATCAATAATCAATACCGTGTGCTACTATGCAACCACGCGTATTACTGTACTTTTACTACCGGGTAGTTCAACAGTTTTAACGGTAACATTTTCGTCGTTATTTTTATAAAAAGATAACTCTGTCGTTTTCTAACTACGACGATACTTCTGTTGTGGGGTCCACCAATGATTGTGCCGTCGTACAAATATTCCCTGTTAAAACGAATATTCTCCGACCAATCGAATATTATATAACCACTTACTTACTTTGCAAAATTTATAAATATTACCCACAACTATAACATTATATCAAATCCACACAATCATATTCAAAAATATATTTCGAGAAAATTATTCCTTATTCATAAAAGTTGGGGTCTTACAACCTCCATTTCTTATGAAATTTCGTCCTCGAAATTAGGGTACGTACCTGGTATATCGAAGAGGTGAGGATATCTTGACTTCATCTCATATTCTAACTCTCAGGTCATTTCTTCCACATCGCGGTTTCTCCACAAAACTTTGACTTGAGGTGTAACCTTGGAGCGTAGAATATGATCCTTCTTATCCAAGATTTTAATCGGTAACTCTTCATACGTTAAATCTTCCTCTATCTCGTCTGGTTCTAATTTAATAATGTGGTTCGGGTCTTTCACATATTTACGTAACATAGATATGTGAAAAATGTTATGAACACGAGACATACTTGGCGGTAAAGCGAGTCTATAGGCCACCGTTCCTACTCGATCGAGGATTAGAAATGGGCCAATGAATCGAGGATTGAGCTTTCCTCTCTTTCCAAATCTCGTAACTCCTTTCCATGGAGCAATACGTAACAACACATGATCTCCAATATTGAATTCCACGTCCTTTCGATGAAGATCAACATAACTCTTTTGTCGGTCTTGTGAGGTTTTTATATGTTGTCGGATCGTTTGAATCTTTTTCGTAGTCACACGTACCAACTTCGGTACTAACAACGTTGCTTCACCCACCTCATCCCAACATACTAGAGAACGATACTTTCTTCCATACAACGCCTCAAATGGTGCCATGCCAATACTTGCTTGATAACTATTGTTGTAGGAAAACTCCACCAATGGTAAGAACTTGTCCCAACTTTCCTTGAAGTCAAGGACACAGAGTCTTAATAAGTCTTCAAAAGTTTGAATAGTCCTTTCCGACTGCTCGTTTGTTTGAGGATGATATGCCGAACTACATCATAAATTCGTGCCCATAGCTTTTTGCAAACTGACCCAAAATCTTGAAGTGAATCTTGGGTCTGAATTAGAAACTATGGATACTGGCATACCATGTAATCTTACAATCTCGTTTATGACATACTAGCAAGATGTTCAAGTGTATAAGTTTCTGGTATCGGTAAGAAATGAGCAGACTTGGTCAATCTATTAACAATGACCCAAATTACATCTATGCCTTGAAAAACTTTAGGAAGACCGGTAATGAAATCTATGGTAATGTGCTCCCACTTCCATTCTGAAATTTTAAGTGGTTGCAATGGACCTTTTGGCACTTGATGCTCCGCCTTGGCTCGTTGACAAGTTAGACACCTTGAGATAAATCCCGCTATCTCTCTCTTTATATTTCTGCACCAAAATGTATGTCGAATATCACGATACATTTTGGTACTCTCAAGATGGATTGCAAACGGTGTGTTGTGCGCTTCCATCATAATTTTATACTTCAAGTCAGAATCGTTAGAAACACAAAGTCTGGAGTTGACTCGAAGTATTCCTTCTTCATCCATTCTTGCTTCCGAAATAGCACCTTCTTGTACTTTCTTCCTCATACGCATCAGCTCCAGGCCCGTAAGTTGAGCAACTTTAACTTTATCAATTAAAGTCGGTTCTACACGTATATTCGCTATCATCACATGGGTCCTTGGAATCTCTAACTCTATTTCCATCTTTTTAAAGTCATACAAAATGGGCATTTGCGTTGACAATATTGCACTCGTACCTGCATATGATCTTCTACTCAATGAGTTAGCTACTATATTTGCTTTTTTAGGATGGTATTGGATGGTATGATCATAATCTTTTAACAACTCCAGCCATCGTCGTTGCCGCATGTTGAGTTCCTTTTGAGTGAAAAAATATTTGAGGCTTTTATGATCCGTATAGATCTCTACCTTCTCTCCATACAGGTAATGCCTCCAAATCTTAAGCGCAAAAACGACTGCTGCCAACTCTAGATCATGAGTAGGATAATTTCTCTCATATTCTTTGAGTTGTCGTGAGGCATAGGCTATGACTTTCCCATGTTGCATGAGAACACATCCTAACCCTTTGCCTGAAGCATCACTGTAGATGACAAATCCCTCCGAGCCAGATGGTATTGTCAGAACAGGTGCTGAAATGAGTCTTCTCTTGAGTTCTTAAAAACTCTTCTCACATTCCTCGCTCCAACCGAATTTTGTATCTTTTCAAGTCAGTTGAGTTAATGGAGTAGCGATTCGTGAAAACCCTTCTACGAATCTCTGATAATAACCAGCTAAGCCGAGAAAGCTACGTACTTCAGTCACTAACTTAGGTTGTTCCCAGCTTTGAATTGCTTCAATCTTTGCTGGGTCAATAGATATTCCATGATTTGATATTACGTGCCCAAGGAATGCAACTTCCTCAAGTCAAAACTCGCATTTCTTCAACTTGGCATATAGCTTATTTTCACGAAGCTTTTGGAGTATCAGCCTCAAGTGTTGCTCATGGTCTTCACGGGTTTTGGAGTATATGAGGATGTCATCAATAAAGACGACCACAAAGTGATCCAAATATTCATTAAATACTCGGTTCATCATGTCCATAAAGGCAGCAAGAGCATTAATCAATCCAAAAGACATGACTAGGAATTCATAATGCTCGTACCGAGTTCTGAAAGCAGTCTTTGGAATGTCATCAGTTTTAATCTTCAACTGATGATATCCGGAACGAAGATCAATCTTTGAAAAGAATTTTCTCCTTGCAATTGGTCAAATAGGTCATCAATGCGAGGCAACGAGTACCTATTTTTGATGGTGACATGATTCAACTCCCGATAATTAATACAAAGTTGCATACTTCCATCTTTCTTCTTCACGAATAGAACAGGAGCACCCCAATGAGACGTACTAGGATGAATGAAACCGTTGTCTAATAATTCCTGTAGTTGGGTTTTTAACTCCTGAAGTTCAATAGGAGCCATTCGATATGGGGTTTTGGAAATGAGTTTTGTACCGAATTCAAGGTTGATACAAAATTCAATTTCACGCTCTAGAGGTAGGCCAGGAAGTTCTTCAGGGAATACGTCAGGAAATTTATTAACAACAGAAATATCATTCAAATCTAATGTATTTTTATTTAAATTCATGACATGGGTTAAAAATACTTCACATCCGTTTTTCAATAAACGAATAGCTTTATGGCTTGATACGATAGTGATTAATTTTAATGGTTTGGTTACTTGAATTCGCATAATAGGTTGGTTAGAAATATGAAACCTAACAACCTTACGAAAATAATTGATTTTAGCATGATGAGTAGTTAACCAATCAATCCCTAAAATCACATCAAATACAAGTATTTTCAAAGAAATAAGATCGACAGGTAACGTGCGGTTACAGATTTGAATCAAACAAGACTTATAAACAGTGGATGTAATGAAGGTTTCTCCCAACGGAGTTTCAACCGATAAGTCAAAGTTTAATATCTCCGGAGTCAAATTTAAACGTTGAGCGCATGTAGAAGAAATAAAAGAATGGGTAGAACCGGTATCAAATAAAGTATAAACTTCGCTACAGTTTATGATTAGCTTACCCGTGATCACCACGTTCGGATTCCTCGCTTTTTGGGAGGTTACGACAAACGCTCTCCCTTGAACTATCGATTTTGTCTTATCTGGGAAACCTATTTATGCCTCCATCCCAGTTGGACTTAACTTTGGTGCTCGACAAAATCGGGCTAGGTGACATTCTTTTTCACAATTGTAACACGCTTTGGACTGCACCACGCAGTTTGGACTGATATGTCCCTCCCCTCCACATTTGAAATATACGATCGGCGGTCGTTCTCCTTCCTTAACATCAGGTGCTGGTGCTGACGTCTTTCCATCATTGTTAAATCTCCTCTTCTTGAAATGTTTACTCTTATTGTCATAGCCATGATTACCACCGAAGTGATTACCATTTCTGACATGTTGATTCCCTCCACGCTTGTTGTCACTACTTCGATGACTGCTATCATTGGTATTATCATTTTGCCGGCTACTTTCTCTTGGTTGAGTCGACTCGTTATCGCGCTCCAATAACTGAGCCCTATTTACAAAATCTGAATATAAACATAATTTATGAGAAATCAGATATTGACGTATCTCAGGTTTCAAACCTCTTAGAAACATTCGCGTCATTCTTTCCTCATTATCAAACAAGTGGGACACAAACCGGGACAACTCGGTAAACTTATCTTCGTACTGTGACACGGTCATATTGTTTTGCTCCAGCTTGATAAACTCTACCTCCTTCATGTGACGAATACTTTCGGGAAAGTACTTGTCGTTGAGTAGCTCTTGGAACTTCTCCCAAGACATCTTCAGTGCGTTAGGTTGAGTACGTTTTACAGATTCCCACCAGTAATCTGCCTCTGCTCACAACATGAAGGTGGCAAAGGGAACCTTTTGCTCCTCGGAGCATCCCAAGACATCAAATATCTTGTTGATCTGCTTTATCCACGTCTCCGCCTTAAGTGATTTTGGCTCTCCAAAAAACTCCAGTGGTCCCAGCTCCTTGAACTGTTTAGCGGTGACCGTCCGAGAGTTATCAGTGTTTCCACCTGTATTTTGGACAGGAGCCGCTCTCGCATGATGTTGCATGAATTGCATAAAACCTCTGAACATCCCATCGTTCACCATTTCATCGGTGTTATTGTTTACATGAGAATTATTGTCTTCCTGTTGTACATTACCCTGGGTATTGATCGTTGGTGACTCAACGGTCTCATGTGCTTCATTGCTTATCTCAACATTTTCAGATGCCATTTTCAAATACTGCCACAAAACAAGGGTTAATTAACATATCACATATTATCCCTATACTCTGACCGACCAATTAAATACCAAATAAACATAGGTATGTCATACTAGCGAATGAATTTCCCGTCTCTCCCCTCCTAATTCTTGTCTCACATCTCAGCCAGGGATCATATCCCTAAGCTTTGATACCAACTGTGACCCCCCCCCCAAATAGGTATACATCACCCATCTTGAGTTGCCAAATACATGGTACAAAATTCAAATACAACTTAATTATACAACAGTCGTGTAAAATACGACAAAACATAATCTAAGAGTTTTAATAAGAATATTGTCATTTAGACAATATCCACACTCAATGGAGTCCTCATTACATTTATTGTCACACTATTTAACAGAATAGTGAGGACTACTAATGCTATCATCTGGACCATCACTCCATTCTACGACTAGTCCCGACTACGTTCTCATTTCCTGAAGAGAACAGTGAAAGAAAGGGTGAGCTCAACTAGCCCAGTAAGAAATATTATGACTAAGATAATGTAGAATAAATTATCATTAGCCTTTAACAATGTTAAACTGATAGAATATAATAGACAACAAGTTTAACTGCAGCGGAACAAGTAATCCATTAGAAGAGTCAAGTAGAGCATAAAATCTACTATCTTCTATGATTTAAAAAGTTTTTCATCAACTTTATCACTGAGACTCAGCTTAATAAATAAAATCGAATCATCCCTGCATCATTGCCAAGGATATTCATGTAATCATCAATGGTCATGATTATACTGAATAATCCCTAGTCATAATCATACCAACAACTGTCCATCAATGAACTACAGGCCAATGAGGACTTTTACCACATCATTCGTCACATTACGGTCATGATTATACCGAATAATCCCTGGTCATAATCATACCAAGTCCATCTATGCACGTAAGTCAAAGATGACTTTAATTACAATATAAGCATGAGGATGATGACAATGACATAATAATTCAATAAAACAAGTTCAAGGATAAATTTTAAAGATTTATAATTTTAATTTATCCAGAAATCAATAACGTCCAAATTATCAACATGATACTTCTTTGCGGAGTAAAATTTAAGAATGCTCAGAAGGATATTTCCATGAAAAGATACTGGATGAAGCGCAAATATCAAGGACACTAATTTCATGGAGTATAGAAGCCAAAACTTTAACCAACTGAGTATAATAGAATATATGAAACCGCAAATGGAATTTTGGCCGCCATGCAGTAATCCACGTAGACAGATCATTTTCACAATTTAATAAGGAATGAATACGAAGGATCATTCACCATGCATGCGGTAATCCACATAGATAGGTTATTCCAACAGAATAATAAAGAATGGAATAACAGAATAATTCACCAGGCGTGCGTAATCCGCACAGACAGGTTATTCCCAGAGAATGGAACTAGGTCATTCGTAACCCGCACAGACATGATATTCTAACAGAATAATAAAGAATAGAACTAGGTCATGCGTAATCCGCACAGACAGGATATTCCAACAGAATAATAAAGAATGGAACCAGGTGATGCGTAATCCGCACAGACAGGATATTTCAACAGAATAATAAAGAATGGAATAACAACAGAATTCACCAGGCATGCGATAGACCGCACAAACATGTTATTCCAACAGAATAATAAAGAATGGAATAACAGAAGAATTTCACCATGTATGCGGTACTTCGCATAGACAAGTTATTCCAACATAATAATAAAGAATGGAATAACAACCTTTACGAGTATTGAAAGAAAATAACTCTCTTCACGAATACGAAAGAATAATATCCCTTACCTTATAATAAAACTGGATACTGAAATGGAGATGTAGTAGACTTCTCTTCTTCTTTCTCTCTATAATAATTGCTCTATAGCTTTTGTGAATTGGTGAGAATGAAGGAAGAATGAGCTTCTATTTATAGAAAAATATAGTTTCGATAATTGCACATTTTGGGGCTCAAAATATTACAGTATAATACCTTCCTCTTTTTTTTCATTTTTAATTTAGTCTTGCAAGTATTATCAAACTTGCACCACCTCCCCTAATAGTAAATTATGTGAATTAATAATTCATTCCTGTGACTCAATAGTATAATCATGTGAAAAAAAACTAATTACAGTATAGTACATTCAACTATACCTCCATTTTTAATTTAGTCACACAAGTATTATCAATCTTGCACCAACTCCCTTAATAGTAAATCATGTGAATCAATAGTACACATATGTGAACACATAGTTATAAGCATATGAATTAATAGTAATTAATTACTCATTTATCCGGTTAATTACCCGATTGGTCAATATAACCTCCAAACATCAATTATTATCGAAATAAATGTCGATTTTCACTAACACTAATAATTCAACACAATGAAACTATCAATTTTATCTTTATTCAACACGAACTTATTCATCATTAATATTATAATTCACAATATTTAACAACCAGGTCGTTCTCAGGAAAGAGGGGGCTTTTCGATAAGGATTTCTCCTTATTGGCGCGTAATTAGGTGACCAAACCTCTCCTTGACAGAACTTCTAGATATTGTCAATATTATAAATAATAATATGAATAACTTTGCCGTCTCAATTATTGATTTAATAATATAACATATTATGTAGATGATACTGCGACAATAATTGAATCAATAATGTGAAAGATATGATGCATCAATTACTGTAGAAATAATTGAATATAACTGAGTGACTTCTCACGTAAGCATCAATAATCAATACCGTGTACTACTATGCAACCACGCGTATTACTGTACTTTTACTACCGGGTAGTTCAACAGTTTTAACGGTAACTCTTTCGCCGTTATTTTTATAAAAAGATAACTCTGTCGTTTTCTAACTACGACAATATTTCTGTTGTGGGGTGCACCAATGATTGTGCCGTCGTACGAATATTCTCTGTTAAAACGAATATTCCCCGACCAATCGAATAGTATATAACCACTTACTTACTTTGTAAAATTTGTAAATATTACCCACAACTATAACATTATATCAAATTCACACCATCATATTCAAAAATATATTTCGAGAAAATTATTCTTTATTCATAAAATTGGGGTCTTACATGTGAGCTTGTGTTTTGCTATATTTTACTTGTGGAAACCGAGTATTCATTCATTTAAAGCTATCTGAAGTCTTCTTGGCAGCCCTCTGGAAGACATCTCAGATTTCTTTAAGCCTTTCCTCACTTCCATTCACACATACTTATTCACGTTGAGAGTCGTGTTATATGTGTATTCCCGGATCGTCGATCTGTGGCTGGCTTTTATTGCTTATATATATATATGTATGTATAGGGAAATGATCCATAACATGTATTTGCTATGGATGAAAAATGGGCAAATAGCATCATAACCGTACATTACATAAATTAAGGGCGGAGATTAAAAATAAAATTACGTCGTCCACTAGTTGAACTAGCGGACACTGCTCAATAAATTTTTGGACAGAATTGCCCCTATTTCTCAGTAACCTTCAACTAGCCTACGAGCACCCTCCCTCCTGCTGCGATTTCAAAATCAAACCCTCCCACCTGCTGCGATTCCTAAATCAAACTCAAACCATCCCTCCTGCTGCAATTCCTAAATTAAACCCTGCGATTTTAGGTACTGCACCCTCCTTCTGTGATTTCAAAAACCAAACCCTCAAACCCTCCCTCCTACTGCTATTCCTAAATCAAACCCTGCAATTTCGAAATCCAAATCGAGTTGCGATTCCCTAAACCAAACCCTCCCTCCTACTGCGATTTCAAGTTCAACTAGCGTACACGCACCCTCGATTCCTACGATGATTCCCTAAACCAAACCCTTCCTCCTGATGCGATTGATCAGGTATTTTTGCTTTTGTATCAGGTTCAGCTGATTTTGCTACCAAGTAGTTTGTATCAGTGTTTAGTTTTGCTTATCTGATTAATCTTATGGTATATATTTTCTAGTTTATCCCTAGGTGGGTTTTCGAGATTTGGTAGTTTTGGTTATTTTTAGTTATCAAATCTGTTAATTTATTGTTTGTCATGTATCTTATTTTCAATTTACTGTATAGTTGACTACTTTCAGAAAAGTAATTGGCCTGATATTAGTATTCAGATAATACTGTTCTAAGACATTTGTCTAATCTTCTGGCTTTTGGTAGCATTGGAGGAACTTGTTTTCAAAATTTGGAATTTCTTAATTTTTGGAAAGCCTTAAAATCAGCATTGTTTGAGTTGTGAAAGACTTCCAAGTGAAAAGTCATATGATAACCAAAGTCATTCATCTTGATCTATACAGACGTTAATTGATCGGTCTATGGTGAATGCTATTACAATGGTTTTTATACTTGTATGCACATGATTTTTTTCTCCTCCCAAAGGTTTGCCAGCTCTAACTACTCAAAATGTATCAGCATTATTGACGATGACCGTTTTATGTGGCAAAAAGTTTAGTTTAACTTTATTGAGGTCTTACCTTTCTTTATTTGCTAGGATTTAGAATAAAACATCAAAGTTACATTACCATTGTAGACAGACATGTTGAAAGACCTTCATGCAGAATGGTACAACATTTTGCTCTATTTGTTTTTCATATAAATGAATCTTATAAATAGCATTATTTTCCCTAAAAATATGATAATAAATCTACTACTATGAATTGGCCATAAAAAACTAATTGAATTTTTTTTTGCAGTGCAACCTGGCTTATGTTACCAATGTATTGGCAGTAAACCTACAGGTTCTTCCCACTTAACAACTTTAAGGACTGGAATTTGACAGCAGTATGTAACTGTATAAATAATCAACATATTGGCATGTTCAATTAGGTAAAAATTGTTGTAATTACGTATTTATTAAAAAATGGAATTTAGGGTATTATCGCAATTAGGGTTGTAGAAGAAAAGATTAGAAGGAAAAGAAAAGGAGAAAAACTGATTCCGAGGATTCTTTTTAATATTATCTTGATTTTATGTTTTAAAATCTTAATATGTTATCAATACTATTTCTTTTTCCTTTTATCAAGATAATGTTGTAATGGCAAGGAATTATTGTGATGGTCAAACTCCTGAGATGCATTTCACTATTTTGTAGATAATAACGATTGTAATACTTGTTGATTTTATACATGGATCTCAAATTTCCATCCTGGAACACGAGTCGAATGTTTATGTCGACTTTGAGTAGTTATGTAGATGAGTACAAGTTTATTGCAATACATCGCAGGATTCTAAAATATGCAAGTTTGTAAAACTCGTGGTTTCTTTTGAAAGGTTTTCTGAGTTCAGTTATTTTTCAGACTTATCCTACAAACAGAATTACCAAATTGGTGCGTGCTTGATAGTTTTCGTGTACCAGTTGATACTTTGTAGCTTATGAGTAAACCTTCTATGGATTTGTAACCCATTACTTATAGTCTTTAGTGTAAGACCCCAACTTTTATGAATAAAGATTAATTTTTCTCGAAATATATTTTTGAATATTATGATGTGGATTTGATATAATGTTATAGTTGTGGGTAATATTTACAAATTTTGCAAAGTAAGCAAGTTGTTATAAAATATTCGATTGGTCGGAGAATATTCGTTTTAACAGAGAATATTCGTACGACGACACAATCATTAGTGGACCCCACAACGGAAGTATTATCGTAGTTAGAAAACTACAGAATTATCTTTTTATAAAAATAACAGTGAAAATTTTACCGTTAAAACTGTTGAACTACCCGGTAGTAAGAGTAAAGTAATACGCGTGGTTGCATAGTAGCACACGGTATTGATTATTGATGCTTACGTGAGAAGTCACTTAGTTATACTCAACTATTGCTACAGTAGTTGCTGCATCATATCTCTCATATTATTGATTCAATTATTATCACAGTATCATATGCATAGTATTTTATATTATTAAATCAATAATTGAGACGACAAAGTTATTCATATTATTATTTGCAATATTGATAATGTCTAGAAGTTCTGTCAAGGAGAGGTTTGGTCACCTAAATACGCGCCAATAAGGAAAAATCCTTATCGAAAAGCCTCCTCTTTCCTAGGAGCGACCTGGTTGTTAAATATTATGAGTTATAATATTAATGATGAATAAGTTCATGTTGATTAAAGATGAAATTGATAGTTCCATTGTGTTGGGATTATTAGTGTTAGTGAAAATCGACATTTATTTCGATGATAATTGATGTCTGGAAGTTATATTGACCAATCGGGTAATTAATCAGATAAATGAGTAATTAATTGTTATTAATTCATATGCTTATAACTATGTGTTCATATGTGTGTACTATTGATTCACATGTATGTACTATTAGGGGAGGTGGTGCAAGATTGATAATACTTGCATGACTAAATTAAAAATGAAGGTATAGATGAATGTACTATACTGTAATTATTTTTTTCATATGTATAGAACTATTGAGTCACATGATTGTACTATTGATTCACATGATATACTATTAAGGGAGGTTGTGCAAGTTTAATAATACTTGTAGGGCTAAATTAAAAATGAAAGAAAAGATGAAGATATTATACTGTAATATTTCGAGCCCCAAAACGTGCAATTATCGAAACTATATTTTCCTATAAATAGAAGCTCATTTTTCTCTCATTCTCACCAATTCACTAAGTCTCACAAGAGCAATTATAGAGAGAGAAGCTATAGAGAGAGAATTGAAGCTATAGAGAGAAAGAAGAAGCAAAGTTTGCTACTTCACTATTCCAGTGCCAAGTCTTCTTCTGAGGCAAGGGGTATTATTTCTTTCGTATTCGTAAGGGATATTATGTTTTTCAGTATTCATAAGGAATAATATTTTCTTCCATACCCTGTAGTATGTGAGTAATATTATTTCGTTGCGTATTCTTGATTATACCTTCATTTTTGTTAAAGTATTTCTTCTATACTCTGTGAAATTAGTAGAATATCCTTGAAATTTACACTTCATCTAGTATCGTTTCACAAGGATATTTTCTACACATTCTTGTAAAATTTTAAGTTTTTCATGTCGGAGTACTGTCCATGAGTAGTATTCATTTATACGATACTATTCACGAGATACTATTCCTAAAGTACTATTCACGGGTACTAGTCACGAAGTACTATTCACAAAGTACTATTCATGAATACTATTTACAAAGTACTATTCACGGGATACTATTTTTGAAGTGCTATTCACTCGGGTACTATTCACCCAGAGTACTATTCATGACACAAATTGATTTTTTTCCGGTCCAAATCATTCTTGATACAATATTATTCTTGAATTTTACTCCACAAAGTAGTATCACGTTGACAATTTAGACATTATTGAAATCTGGATAAATTAAATTATAAATCTTTAAAATTTATCCTTTGCTTTCATTTAATTGAATTCTTATATCATTTTCATCATCCTCATGCTTATATTACGATGAAAGTCATCTTTATCTTACCTGCATAGAAGGACTGTTGATTGGTATGATTATGACCAGGAATCATTCGGTTTCACCTTCTGACATGTCAAGAATTTTGCAACGCATTCTGCAACACCTCTTTTCATGTTCGGCCACCAAAAATGACGCCGCAAATCTTGATACATTTTTGTACTTCCTGGATGAATCAAATATCTTGTGTTGTGTGCTTTGGTCAAGATTTCGTCTTTAAGCTCTGGCACTGCTGGAACCCAAATTCTTTCTTCGAATCGTAGTAATCCTTTGGCATCGATCTTGTATTTTACATCACTACCGTCAATCACTTTCTCTTTGATCGCTTTGCATTCTTTATCTTGTAGTTGAGCACTCTTCACTTTGTCCACCAAAGTTGGACTGGCATCTATCTGGAATAGTCGTTCATCGGATTCCTTTGGAAATTTGATTTCCAATTCTAGCTTTGTCATTGCTGAAATAAGCTCCTCCGGAGTGGTTATCAGCATCAACTTCTCCCGACCTTTCCTGCTCAAAGCATCTGCAACCACATTCGCTTTGCCCGGATGATAAAAGATCTCACAATCGTAATCCTGTATCAATTCCATCCATCTCCTTTGACGCATATTCAGACCCTTCTGCGTGAAAATATACTTCAGACTTTTATGGTCTGTGTAGATTTCACATTTCTCTCGATAGAGATAGTGTCTCCATATCTTGAGAGCAAATACTACTGCAGCCAATTCCAAATCATGAGTCAGACAACATTTCTCATAATCCTTCGGTTGTCTTGATGCATACACAATTACTTTGCCGTTTTGCATAAGAACACGACCCAATCCCTTATGTGAGGCATCACTATACACCATAAAGTTACCTGTACTATCTGGTAATGACAACACAGGTGCCATGCTTAACTTCTTTTTTAGTTCTTGGAAACTTTCTTCACATTTCTCCGTCCAAACAAATTTTACAGCTTTCCTTGTCAAATTTGTTAATGGAGTGGCTATTTTAGAAAAATCCTGAGTAAACCGTCTATAATAACCAGCCAGTCCCAAGAAACTCCTCACCTCCGACGGTGTTCTTGGTTGTTCCCAATTGATTACAGCTTCCACTTTTGATGGATCCACTGAAATCCCATCTTTGTTAATCACGTGCCCTAGAAATTGCACACAATCTAACCAAAATTTGCACTTAGAGAATTTTGCGTATAACTTCTCCTTTCTTAGTGTCTCCAATGTCAAACGTAAGTGTTCCACGTGTTCTTCTTGAGTTTTGGAAAACACCAGAATATCATCGATGAATACCACTACAAACTTGTCTAAAAATGGTTTAAACACCCTATTCATCAAATCCATGAATGCAACAGGTGCATTGGTTAAACCAAAAGACATCACCAAAAACTCGTAATGTCCATACCGAGTTCTGAATGCCGTTCATGGTATATCCTCCTTCCTTACTTTCAACTGGTGATACCCACTTCTTAAATCTATTTTCGAGAAGTATTTTGTACCCTTCAACTGATCAAACAAGTCATCTATTCTTGGCAATAGATATTTGTTTATAATAGTGACTTTATTTAATTCTCTATAATCAATGCAAAGATGCATTAACCCATCCTTCTTCTTCACGAATAACACTGGCGCTCCCCACGGTGATACGCTTGGTTGAATATATTTCTTGTCTAACAACTCTTGCAACTGTACCATCAGTTCCTTCATTTCTACTGGAGCCATTCTGTACGGGGCCTTCGATATCGATGCTGTTCCCGGCGCTAAGTTGATCACGAACTCAATTTCTCTGTCAGGCGGAAGTTCTGGCAAATCCTCAGGAAACACGTCTTCAAATTCCCTCACCACTGATATCTCTTCCAGTTTCACACCCTTCTTCTGAGTATCAACTATGTAAGCTAAATAGCCCACACAGCCTTGACTCAACAATTTCTTGGCTTGCATAATCGTCAGACATTTCATTTGTCTAAGCGACTTGCTACCAAAGAATACTACCTTTGACGGAGTCATAAGGTTTACACACTTCTTTTGGTAATCAATTACCGCTCCATATTTGAACAGCCAATCCATTCCCAAAATAACATCAAATTCACCAAGTCTAATAGGAATCAAATCTACCATCAAGATATTCTCCTTAACGTTCATCCTACAGTTCTTGTATACGAATCTAACAGGGATTACCTCCTTATTCGTAATTTCTATGTTCAAAGGGAAATTCAGTTCTTCTCTAGGCAATTCTAACCTCCTAGCAAATTCCTCAGAGATAAACGAGCAAGTAGCACCCGAATCAAATAATACATATGCATTTATATCATTGACTGGGATAATACCTGACACGACATCTTTTGATTGCACAGCATCTTACACAGTCATGTTGAAGGTTCTAGCTGTGAGTTTGTTTGATGTTGTACCTCTACTGATACCTCCATTGCTTCTGACTATCACTCTATCCTTCTTCTTAGGGCATTCACGAGCAAAGTGATCCTTGGATCTGCACGTGAAGCACACGTTCTTCTTCGGTTGAGTGCAATTTACGGCGATGTGACCCTCCTGGCTACAATTGAAGCATACTCGTTTCCCCATCAAGCATCCACCCTTATGAAATTTTTCGCATGTAACACATGCTCCAAACTTTTTGTTTTATTGGTTACCCTGCTGGTTTCTAGCACCCACGTTTCCATTCCACTTCCTCTTCAAGTTGTTGTTGTTGTTGTTTCCACCACTACCACCTCCATTCTTGATTTCCACCTCGTTCTTCTTCTTCTTCTGTTCCTGATTGAACTTTGTCACTGCCTCGCCTCCACCTTCAGCGAGTATTGCTTTCTCCATCACTACTACGAAAGTCTTCAACTGGAATAGGGAAAACCTACTGTACAACCAGGGCTTTAGTCCCTATTCAAATCTCTTCGCCTTGCGTTCATCCGTGCTGACCTGATAAGGCGCAAACCTCGCCAACTCGTTGAATTTAGCGGCATACTCGGATACCTTCATCGTTCCCTGCTTCAGGTCCAGAAATTGCACTTCCAGCTGACCCTTCGAACTCTCGGGAAAATAGGTCTCGAAGAATATCTCCTTAAACCTATCCCAGGTCATCATCCCTGGTCCTTCTCGAGTTTTATTGGACTGCCACCAATAACTACCTTCTGCTTTCAACATGAATGTTGCGAAAGCAGTCTTCTGATCATCCCTTACCCTGGCGACATCGAACACCTTTTCTATCTCCATAATCCAAGTCTGTGCCTCAACTGGATTCACTGACCCACGAAATTTAGGTGGTCCAACCGCCTTGAACTCCTTAAACGTTGTTCCTTGGTTCTGTGGTTGATTCTGCAACGCTCCTGTCAGTAACATCACTAATTGTTGAACTGGGTTAGCATCAATATTGTCGTTATTGTTGGTTCCTTCGGTGGTTCTCTGTCTTGGTGGTTGGCGTCTGGGAGGCATGTTCTGTTAAAAATACACCCATTAGATTATTATTCAACTCTTTTAAGTAATTTCTACTTAACTTGCCTCCACAAAAGAAATAACCACATAATCACTTAACACTTTGAATAAAATAACAACTTTTATTTATTCATAACCTCTTTAAAAATATAAAACAATATCATCACTGCTATTTACATTACTTTCCTGAATCACAAAAGTTTCAGGACAACATCATCATCATATCCCATAGGTTACATAACACTTGGGATTTATAATTTATTTAATATTTATAACTCGCATAACAACTACGATGTTCTACTAAGATACTGCTTAGCCTTACTACGCTCTTCCTCCATAATTCGGAACATTGTTCTGCGATCTAATACATACGATGGCAGCGTCTCGAACTGAATCGGATACCCCATGACCCGATCTTGAGCTCGATTAATCATGATGTTGAATATTTATCCATCTCTTCCATCTTCATCATCTTTGCCTACGCGTCTCTTGTTGCTATTCCGATTCGTTGAAAAGCTTCCTCGTAGGCATCTTCAGCTCTTGCCCTCTTAGTAGCTTTTTCCCTCAGCTTGTTCTTCAACTCAACTACCTCCTCGATCAGTTATTCTTTCTCTCCTTCAGTCTGTTCTAGCTTCTCCTCGACATTAGTCAGTCGTTCCTCACGATCTTGGATCTCATCATCTTTCTGTGTCATTGCAGTCTGTTGTTCAGCTACTATCTCTTACAATTCTTCGACTGTATCCAGAAGTTCCACGTTACGGTCGTAGACTTCATCATATATGCGAGCAGCTACCGAGGTTAGTGGATCTCCTCCTCCTCGTCCTAGTCATCCTCATCCTCCTGTGGCAACTCAACGGGGTCCTCCTCATCCGTCTCCACATCATCATCCTCATCTTCAACCACTGTGACCAACGGAGTTGACTCCCGTGGCAGTAGTTGTTCCCAAATAACCTGAATGTCGTGAGGCTCCTCCTTTATAGGCATCTGAGGTCTATCCTCCCTAGCCTGTGTGACAACCCGAGAATTTAGAATTTTTTTTAAAAATTTTTATAAATTGATTTAAGGTTCAATATTAGAATCTAGACAGAAAATAAATGAATGGATTTGACATTTTTGAGAAGGAATTTTAAGGATTTCAAAATTCTGTGAAGGATTTTGGTAGGTTTAAAATCTTTTGGTGAATTATTCAGGGTTAAGTATATAAGTGAATATGTTCTGTGTATATGATATTATATGTGTACAGTATGTGGTTAAGGGTCAAGGGTTGTCCAAACAATGACAAACCCTAATATTATATTAAGAACGTAAACGTTCAGTTAGAAAATTCTTACGATTTCTAAGAAACCCTATTATATTTTAAGAACGTCAACGTTCAGTTAGAAAACTCTAGCGAATTCTTTGAGAACCCTAATGCTAAGTATAAAACCCTAAGGGTTAAAAGTTATGTGAGTAATGAATATGAAAATTATGTGATGGTTTATATTTGTTTATTATATAAACAAATAAAAGAAACTAGGGTGATCCTAATTATATATTAGGAATGAAAAATTTATTTAACTTAAGGGTTATGGTATGCGAGAATATTGGTATTTAAAATTTATACTAATTTCAATAGATTTATTTTACACATTTCAATTAATTAATTTTATAACCTAATTATAGCAATTCTAACTGAGTTAAGGAAATAATTGTGCATGAGTAAGGATTTTTGTAATTACTAAGAGTAAATGAAAACCTTAATTAAATAATTAGGAAAGGATAGGAATTAAAGGTATTGGACTATGTAAATTTTAAAAACCCAAGAGATTAGATATGGTGGCCCAAGTGTTGGCCCAATCAAATTATTAGAGGCCTAATCAATTAATTTAAGAAGCCCAAAACTTGATCCAAGTATAGAAGGACACAATGGTCATTTGGTTCGTAAAATAAAAGCAATTAAAGAAAACAATATGGGTGAAATAAGGCCACATGGCCGGTTTTATTGTAAGAAGAAAATGAGGCCACATAGTTGGCTAGTGAGTGGTAGAGGAAATAACCACAAAGAAACTAAAATGTGGTGGAAAGAGAGGCCAAGTGGCTGAATATACAAGGAGAAAAAGAGGAAGTGCATGTCACCAATATAAGCCACAATTTTGAAATAGATAGTCCACCAATCAAGCTATGTGTCCAATTAGCATTCAACCAACACTTATAATTAAATGGGTGGGAGAATAAGAGGCCACTTGGCCAAAATGAGAGGAAGAAGAAGTAGCCACATGGTTGGCAAACAAAGAAGAGAAAAAGGAGTGGACAATAATTGGCCACAAGGAAATGTTAGTGGAGGAACATGTGGGACAACTAATAAAACATTAACTAAGGAACTAAACCAAATGTGGTGGAGGAATTAAGGGCCACATGGCCGGATGAAGCATGAGGAGGAAAAAGGAGAATGAATATAGATAATTGATATATATCTATATCTAATAAAAGGCTATCTTATTTTCTCTTTCATCTCTTTTATTATTCTAGCAAAACTAAAAAGAACTAGAGAGAGGGAGAGAGAAAGAAGAGGTTCGGCAGCCATGGAGGAGGGGAAGGGAAGTTTTTGGTGAAACATCAAAGCTCCATAATCAAACAATGAAGAAGAAGAAGAAGGAGAGCATGTTGATCAAAGGTATAAACACCTTTTGTTTATGTAATTTTTGATTATTATAAATCAACTCTTGAATCTATATTTCTAAACTCAAAAACCATGAATATACATGTTTATGAGTGTTTCATGTTTAGATATACCCATATTGGGTGGAAATCAAAAGTAAAGAAAAGTGATTTTCCTAGTTTATAAACCCAAAAAATTTCTATGTACTTTGGATTTTCACCGTTTGTGATCTACACCTTCTTTTTGTGATCTGTCAAAGAGAGGTACTAGATATATAAGTTAACTACTTAACCCAAGTGGTAGCACTCAAAAATGTTGAGTACACAAGTTTTAGTGACTGTTTTACCAAAAATAGTTTTGTGTCTTTTATGGAAAACTGGACTGTTTTGGACAGTCAAAGGGTAGGGGCAGTTTAGTCATTTTTCGGAAATTTAAAAATTCAAAAAAAATTTGGGAGGATAATATGATAAGTTATCTAACATCTCCAAGTGGAATCACTTAAAAAGGAGTTGTAGATTTCCATATGGAATATTTTTAACAAAGTAGGAAAAGTGAAATTTTTTCAAAAGTAAGCTGCGAAGAACTTTCCAGGGGCTGTTTCGGCCACTTAGTGTGTGCGAAAAATTTCGGCCTTTTGGGACATGAAAATATATGGTATTAAGTACCTCTTTTCCAAAAATGAGCTCATTCCGACATAAAATGACCAAGTTATGATCATTTCAAATTTTGTGATTTTCTGACGAAAATCGCTATAACCGGAGTTCTATAATTCTGATGGCCACGAAATTTAAACTGGAGTGTCACGTTAACATGTATAAGATTGTGTCAAGAGATGGGAATTTCTAGAGTTAAGCACGAGGTAGATAATTTCTTAAGGAATTAACTAAAAATGATTTTTGAAAAATACTAAAGGAAGTTGGAAAATTATGGAAAAATACTTTTTGTGTATAAAATATATGTATATGTGTTTGGGCAAATGATAGAAAAATAATAAATTGATTTGGTATTTTCGTGTTAAAGATATGGAATCCAGTTTGCTGGATTGAGTAATCTGATGAATCCAGCTTGCTGAATTGAAAAACAGTTGACTGAATTGAATATATGTTGAATCCAGTTTGCTGGATTGCAATCTAGTTACTGAATGCGATATCCAGTTTGCTGGACTGCATTTTAGTTTACTGGATTGGCCATCCAGATACTTGATCCAAATCTGGGTTGCTGGATTGGTATTTGACTTTGTGTTCAAGAAACACTTTTAATATATGAGATTAAAGTATTTAAATCATAAATATGATAGTAATGATTGAAAAATCAGTTTAAATAGTAATAATTATTTAAAAATTATTACAGGCCTACGGAAAATAATTTGACCGTTAATATAATTATTTAAGTTAATTGTTAAGTGTTAGGTCAGAGTTTAATTGAACTTAGACTCGAATAATTGTCCGGCTAGACCGTCGGGACGTTAGAACTTTGTCGAACTCAAGTCAGACTGTAATAGTTTGACTTGATACCGAGTCTTATGTGTGTTGTAGACTGATAGGGTTATATGTTATGTGTTTAGGTTATTCTATGTTTATATATATAATAGTATTATACTGTGATGATATTATTCTAATATTGGAGATCTATATTACTAATATTAGGTCTTTGGATAAAGCGATATAAATTGCGTAGCGGTAATCAACGGTTTAGGCAAGTTTATTTTACTTAACTCTATTAAGAGTGTTTTATTCGGATAAGCTTATGGTAAATCATTGCTGATTGCCATGTAGAATTGTACTCTGTACATATTGCATGTATAAGTCATGTATGAAAGGCTGATCACCTTCATTACCAGTTGGTTCAAATATATTTGTTTATGTATAATACTTGTTCAGTCATAAATTTGTTCCTGCTAGTTCTCAATTATATTGATGAATTATAGCCAGCTTATTGTTCATACTCTTTCAATCATGATATATCGTTATATTATTGAATTTAAACTTGCTGGGCAATCCTTATGCTCACCCTTGCTATATCATGATAAAATATTGCAGATTAAGACTAACGCGTTGGATACAATGAAAGGTTAAAGACAGTTCCAGCGTTAGGATATGTGTGCAGCTAAATTGTATAAGTGTTGCATTTTAAGGTTGTGTGTTAAGTAAGTTATGAAATGTGTATTAAGTTAAGGTTACTCGACCTTGGGGAAAAATGTGTAAGTTTAATGTATAAATAATTTATGTTTATATCTTCTGCAAATAGTAATAGTTGTATAGAATGATCGAACCGGATCCGAGGTGATTTGGGACCTGGATTCGGGGCCCTCACAGCCTGACTGGATTCTTCGACATTAGTCATCATGACAACATAATTTTAAGTTTTAATCATTAATCATTCCTACTCGACACTCACGAGCACATAAGTTATAAACACATAAGCACATAAGTGTTTTATTACTCCTTCCTTAAAACTCGATAAGAGTTAATCACCACTATCTTTTTAAAGGTTACTTCCTAAGGCTTTTCCCCACCTAAGGTTCATAACCTAAAGCTTTGATACCAACTTGTGACACCCCCAAATCTCGGTACTTCATTACCTCAAGATTTGGTGTTCACGCAATCAAATCATTCATATCTAACTACCCAATCATAATATAATTGAATATTAAAACCTTCCCATACAGGATTACTTTAATAAAAACATTATCTCCCAGGTTCTCTAACCTTTAATACAATCATTCAAGTGCGGAAATTTAAATTATTACATTACGTCATTATTAAAAGTCTATCATCATAACGATAAAGCAAAATTACAAGTCTTCATCACTTGTACATATTTTCCTTTCCTTTGCTAGTTGTAGGTTTATCTACCTTCTCAACCATAGCTGCAATAAGTGTATAAATATGCAAGAGTGAGCAAACAAAGCTCACTTGAATTAAGAATAAATATCTTTACAACATTTGCCAAATAATAGGCTCAATAGAACTGAATGATATGTTCTATTAACATTACAACATTTGCCAACTCATAGCTTAATAGAACTGAATGATATGTTCTATTAACATTCTTAAATATACTACTGAGGGTCAAATGACCATGAACCATGTCCACAGTTATAAGTAATCTTTCAACTTTAACTTTAATAGTCATATGACTATAAGGACTCCACGTACTTAGGGGGATCAATCCTTCGTACAATGTATTGTGCACAACCATTTCAACGCTAAGCATAAACCCCTAAACATAGGGTTGTTCATCTCAGTATTTAGAGTACAAGTCCGCACCAAAGAAAGTTTGGTTTGGATAAGTTTTCAAGGGTAATTGAAGTTTAATGATCATCAACTAGGGAACTAGTTGAATCATCAACGTTTGATAACACAACAGTTGTTTAATAGCAACATAACTTAGAACGTTTGAGAATCATAAATGAACTGATTCCACATATCAATCTCATGCTTGAAATAACTATAAAGCATAAGCACTCAATAAAATGAAATAAAATGGTTAACCATTGCTTGAACAGTAAAATAAGCTAAGGTTCGAGTCTTATAACATTAGAAATGATATTCCTGAACGTACATTTAACTGATAGCAAGCTGGAAACTAAAACTTGACCAACAATGTATTAACTCATGCAAGGAATTAAAACAGTTCAATAATAGAGACGAGAGTTCAAAACTACGTTCATTATATAATAATAGAACTTAAGAAACTTGCTCAACTGTAAACAAGTTGGAATGAATCAATCAATAAGAATTTCCAATAACATTAGAGTTAAAGTTTGCTAAAATGAATTTTAGGACAATTGCTTTATTCAATAACATTTAAGATAAGACGTTTGCTCAATCAACAACATGAAGTTATACAATATGATAATAAACTAACTCAACGAAACTGTAGAGTTAGAAAACTTACCTCGAGCGTAAGCTATAAAGTTAAACTCACGATCACCTACACATAATTTTAGAACCACAATACCTATTAGACATGCTAACATATCATAACATGTTCATTACCATTCACATTTTAGAAACTCTAAGTGTTTTACTTCACAACACTTGTCTAACTTTCATTATGTATACTAAATCACCACATAACACATTCTTGATTTACTAATCAGTTTTACAATTTTAAATTCGTAATCCACATAACATGACTCTATTTAACCTTGTTGTTACATGATTCTAACATTCCATAACCTTAAGCTAAGCTAAAACGAACAACCAAAGTCTGCAGAATAAACATACTTCAGTGTCTGAAAATGGCCATTCTCGCAGCCGCGCGAGTTTTATATGGGAATGCTGCGCGCCCGCGCCTAAGGGCTGCGCGCCCGCACGACTTGCAGAACCCAATTTTTTCAAAATAGAGCTTCGACACATTTTATTAAGCCAACCAACACGAATTTTACCCACCAAACAGTGATACTAACACGCAAGATAATTATAACAGTATCAGAAACACGTTTGCTAACATTTACAACCGATTAGCACAATTTATCAACAACTAGTACTATTTTAATTTTCTCAAAATTCATATTTTTCATAAAAACTCAATTTTCTTGATATTCATTCTAAAAACCATCACTGTGATTTCAAAACATGACCAAATCATCTCATTCAAATTATGTTATGTTCGTATCTCAATGAACTATCATATACAAGCGTAAATTTACAGTTTAACATAAGAATTAACCACTAGAATTGATACTTTTCATGAACATATGAAAATTCCATATACTGACAAATATTTCTACTGATATCCGAAATTAGCATGCAATTGTTGTTTAAACATAATCTCTAATCATAACTATAACTAATTATCATCAACAAATTACATAACCACAATTCACAGAAAACTCGAATTCATAGAGTTTGAAACTTTATGTCGTAAATTCATACATGTATATATATATATATATATATATATATATATATATATATATATATATATATATATATTATGAACATACCTTCAATTTGCTAATATAATCCTGCTAATTGCTGGAAATTGCTTACGTTCTCTCTCAAATTCTCTCAAGCTCCTTCTTAATTCTCTGTGTCAAGCTCTCTTCTCTTCTCTCTTCTCAGTATATTGGCTAGACTAACTTAAGCGTAAACAAATAAACTGATAAACCTTAATACTAATACTAATTAGGATATCAGTTATAACGTATAAGTTATAATTACATTATATTTATTATTTTAATTTATTTTATTTAATTTAAATAAACTAGAAATCTCAAAAGCCATAAGGCTTTATTGGCAAAACCCTTTAAAAATTAAAGAATTAGTATATTAAGCCTTGTTTGTTAAAAAACTAAATTAAACTACTTTAATTTATTTTAATAACTCCTTATAATATAGTTATTTGTCACACTATATCTAATCAAGCTTTCATATTTATTTTAATTAATGCAAATCATAATTAATTAAATAAATCCTTTAATCACATAACATAATACAAGTAATTAATCATTTAAATTGAAAAATCAATAAAATAATAATTTCCTTAATTCATCAATTATTTATTTAACAAATAATTCTCCAAATAAAATTAAATCAATTAAACAAATATTTATTTAACGATAAACACATCCATTAAATATTTATATAATTCGATAAATATTTAATATTGCAATTAAAATTCTGAAATGTTACATCATTCCCTCCTTAAAAGGATTCTGTCCTCAGAATCACAATTCAAACAATCAAATCGTCACATCATTGAATTAAAACTAAGAATCCACAATTGAATAAACAATAAAAGACAAAGATAGAAGAAGATGAGAAGATAGAATCTATTATCTGTAGATTTGAAGCTCCCTCCTTGCTCTTACTTTGAATCTTCAATGATCTCCAAGTCGTTTCATTCTCCAAAACTCATTAGAACTAGTGTTATCTCCTATTCTACTCTACTCTAATCTAATGGAATCCTCTCTCTAGTCTAATCTCCCCCTCAATCCTTATGAATCTCCTCTGTTTATAAGCCTTTTTATCTGTCTTTAAGTCCTCTTGGAAGTCCTTGAGTCAATCGAGTCGAAACAATCCTTCTCCAACTTAAATTCAGGCAAAAATAGCTTTTCTACGCATACCCCCACCTCGGCGGGGGTTTATACACTAAAAGAGCCCGCCCTGGTGAGGGTCCATTCTATTTTCCAGCTTCTATGCCCCCCCCCGACGGGGGTTTTGTTAAGGAAACGCCCGCCCCGGCGGGGGTCCATTTCCTGCCACAGTGTCCTCTGGTAAAACAACCATAACTTTTGATCCGGGAGGAGTTACGGGGCTTGCCACCTATCAAATCGAAGCTATCGACGAGCTCTACAACTTGCATTCTTTGAGATTTGACAGATTCTGATTAAATGAAGGTCGAAATTGGGCTAGAAGTGGCTGCTATGTAAATTGCAAACATGAGAACTCTTAGCTTTGATCTTCGTTGATAAAAAGACCATAACTCTCGAATCCGAACTCCGATTGGGATGATTCAAGATGTTTAGAAAAGCTAAGAAGAAGCTTTACAGTATACCCTAAGTTCCAAGCCAAGAACATGCATCCAACTTGATGTTAAAAGTCCTTCAATCTTCTCTTCTTGCATTTACTTGCGTATTTTGGTCCAAAAGATGTCTGAATTGCTTTCCCTTGCTTCTTCATGCCAATGTTATGTCATAGCCTACAAAATAACATAAAATATATGAAAAGTAACTAAGAAACATAGGTTTAAGCAACTCATTTAAGTAACAGATACTGGATAAGTAGGTATAAAACCTACTTATCAAATACCCCCAAACTTAAACCTTTGCTTGTCCTCAAGCAAAAATATAATACAACAATGCTATGCAATGCAACTAATCTACATGCCTATGAATCCAACAGTAATAACAGAAACAAGTCTATTCAACCGAGCTTACAGAAATCAAGTAAACATGGTAATACATCATATCAAAACAAATCATTAACTTCCCAATCAATTATCAAATCTTAGACTGTTATCACTAATATAGTGCGTGTGTGCTCCACAACAATGTTAACTGATATAAAATCAAATTTAACACATAATAAGTCTCTTCGAAGGCATCATACAGTGTAAACTCAAGAAATCCAAAAACAAGCTAGATCCAACTAAAATTAAACAATTACCAATATTGAGGGTCAACATGAGATACTTATGCTTTATTTTTCATCTACGGGGGCTTTTTGCTCTTATTTTCTATTTTATTCATTTTTTTCTTTTTTTATATACACATAGCTATGCAATGTCTTATTCCCTTAGGCTTTTCAATGCTACCTTAACGAGCTTTCGACCAACGACTCCCAGACCATTAAGACCTTAGGGCGCTAGGTGTAAAGACAATCCCCTCGGGCTTACTTACTCAAATAACAAAGACCACAAAACTAGATAAGCACGCCACAGTGTTTATTCATACTTACTTTATTTTCTTTTTCTTTTTCTTTTTTTTATAGCTTATATACCCCAAATATTCCCCCAAACTTAGGTTCTTGTCTAACTTTAGTCATCACTACTTATTCTTGTCATTCTTTTATTCAAGCTAGCATTATCCTTTAGAATCTCATTATGTATCAATTTAAACTCAAACAATAAACAAGTTATTTTTACTGTGCTATCCTTATTATACCAGTTTCAAACAGAAAAAGACTCAATTCATAACAAGAAATCACATCAAAGCTCTAATAGTTAGTACTATACTTGTCTACCCAATTCCAATCTCATCATTGGCCAAAATAAACTGTAACTATCTAACAGCTGGAATCGTGCAAGATAAACATAGTAACTAACTATTATTTTTGAATTTTTAAAATTTTAAATTTTTTAATTTTTGAATTTTTGAATTTTTGAATTTTTGATTTTTTTTCTTTCAAGAAACTGAATATAATGCTATTCAAACTATACTACTATGCAACTACTTATGCAGTTGTACTACATGAATGCAAACCTAATGAACCTAAACTAAACAAACATGACAACTTATGCAAAACTAAAATAACTACATTAAACATGCAAAACTAAACTAATTAACTCCCCTAAACTTAACAATTACAATGTTCTCATTGTAAAATAAAGCATGAAGTGGATGAGAACTTCCCTGTAATCATTTAAGCTTGTGGTGATGGTGGCGTGGCACAAAGACTGAAAACTCCTCCACATTAGAATTTGAAGAAGGACACTGTGTTATGGGCTCAGGCTGGTGGCTTCCCTTTCCATAATCTTTTGCCTATCCAATGAACCTCCAATACCTGTAATGAAGAGAGACAACATGGATTAGAATAACACTTTGGATTTATAAGAGAACTTAATAAGCAAATTAATTCCAATCTACTAAATAAACTAGTAAAGCAAATAAATATAAAAATTCCTGGGTTGTCTCCTAGTTAGCGCTTGAATTACAGTCTTTCAGCCTGACTTTGTCTAGTCAACGCTATCCAATTCCTCTTCGATAATTGAGGAACCCTCCATCCATTGAAAATAATATAGCTTTTGGTAGGTTCCCATTTGTGATGGCCAATGCATCAAAGTCACCTAGCATACTTTGATTTGGTATGATCTCAATCAAGAACGTCCCACAGCTAGGTGTTTTCTCCATTGTGTATGTGATCACTTTGGGGCATGGAAGCTTGTCACACACAATGGGCTTTTCGTCTATCTTCTCTTTCTCGTCCCACCATGGATTCAAAATTGTACTCGCTCCTATGTCATCAAGAGCTTCGCCGACGACATGACTACCAAGTGGGCATGATTTTGCAAATCTGACTGACTCTTTGATCTTTGGTGGAGACCCATTCAGATCTTCGTCGACCTCTATGTCATTATCTCCAATTGTCTCCACACTTTCGATAGCTTGTGGCTCATCCAGTGGCAGATTTGGTTCGGGATCTTTGTCAATTTTGTCATCCATGTCATAAAGCCAAGTGTTTGGAGGAAGGTTGCTTACGGCTTTGGTCATTTGATCTATCTTATTCTGAAGATTTTGAATTGACCGTTCTTGATTAATCATTCTCTCCTCATTTGATGCTATGAACTTGGACAATATTCCCCTAGCCTTGAATTTTCTGTTTCAGTCTCGGAAGCCATGTATTGAGGACCATTGGTTGAGGTAGTGACAAGTTGTTCCATCCGATTATTGAAATTTTGGGTTGACAGCTCTTGGCTAATCCTCATCTCCTTTAGGTTTGCTATGCCCTTCAATATTATATCCCTTGAATTTGGCTTTTCTTCTTGTGGTAATGGAGGTGGACATGAAAATTTTGGTGTGTATGATGGATTTGGAGCGTAATATTGGTCATCATAAATGTAGCTCCTTGACGAATCCGGGTGATACCCCCAAACTTGATGATAATTAGCATATGTATAATCGTTGACGTATTCACCACCGTGTTGTCCCGGCCCAAAACTAACGGTGCATTGATGACTCAGATGATTACCATCACAATAATTGCAATTAACTGCTATCCTTTGATTACGTTGGGCTGAAACAACGTCCAACCTCCACGAAAGTGTCTCAAGCTGCATTGATAATGCAGAAAATGCATTGAGACCATCAATCCCGGCTCCCCTTGGCTGAGTCATTCTCATATACGGCCATTGATACGCAAAGTCATCCATGGTACCTGAAAAGAGAGAAATATAGGAAGAGAATTAAAAATAAAAATAAAAATGTTTAAATTAAGACTAATTTGATTGAAATTAATATTGGTAAAAATATATTAACTAATTCCCCGGCAATGACGCCAAAAATTTGTTGGGTAAAATCTAATTACGCACAACACGCAAGTATACGTGGTCAATAAGTAATAAAGTGAAAGTAGAGTATCGTTCCCACGAGAAATTATTTAATAAAAATCACCAAGTACTAATCCGCAACCAACTCAATCTTATTTAAAAGAATGAATTTCAAATTATATAAATTAAATTATTTAATTACACTAATTCTAATTACCACTAATTCAAAATTAGATTACGAAGATTTAAGATCACAGCTTTACTTATTGCTTCATTTAAGTTAACACACTTCTCATCAATTATTTTTTATCCTGAATTGTTAATCAAGAACACTAAAGCAGATAAAACCACCTCTCGATGCATAATACATATACTCACTTAAATCCACAGATGATAGAATTAAGCAAGACACCCTAATTAACTAATCCATTATATCTCTATGTGAATTACAATTAAAAAAGATTTTAAAGCACAAGTTCTTTATAAGATTACATATGGCGTAAAGGCATATCTCTATCCTAAACACGAATCATGAATTCCATCTATGCAAAAATTACAAACACATGCTATCATGATCAGATCTATATCTAAACTTCATCTCTCGAGTTCATATAGATTATCACGGTAATTGATGGCCAATCAATTAAACAATTAAGTCCAAATCACAATAGACAATCCTCACATTAGAACATAATAATTAATTGCGAAGCATATTAAAATAAACTACACAATAAGATCCATTGTAATCTCAAACAAAGAATTAGTTCATTGAATTAAAACTAAGAATCCATAATTTAATAAACAATAAAAGACAAAGATAGAAGAAGATGATAAGATAGAATCTATTGTCTGTAGATTTGAAGCTCCTTCCTTGCTCCTACTTTGAATCTTCAATGATCTCCAAGTCGCTTCATTCTCCAAAACTCATTAGAAATAGTGTTTTCTTCTATTCTAGTCTACTCTAATCTAATGGAATCCTCTCTCTAGTCTAATCTCCCCCTCAATCCTTGTGAATCTCCTCCTTTTATAAGCCTTTTTATCTGTCTTTAAGTCTTCTTGAAAGTCCTTGAGTCAATCGGATCGAAACAATCCTTCTCCAACTCAAATTCGGGCAAAAAATAGCTTTTCTACGCATACCCCCTCCCCGACGAGGGTTTATACACTAAAAGGGCCCACCCCGGCAGGGGTCCATTCTATTTTCCAGCTGCTATGCCCTCCCCGGCGGGGGTTTTGTTAAGGAAAAGCCCGCCCCAGCGGGGGTCCATTTCCTACCACAGTGTCCTCTGGTAAAACGACCATAACGTTTGATCTGGGAGGAGTTACGGGGCTTGCTACCTATCAAATCGAAGCTATCGACGAGCTCTACAACTTTTATTCTTTGAGATTTGACAGATTCGGAATGGATGAAGGTCAAAATTGGGCTGGAAGTGACTGCTATGTAAATTGCAAATATGAGAACTCTTAAGCTTTGATCTTCGTTGATAAAAAGGCCATAACTCTCTCATCCGAACTCTGAGTGGGATGATTTAAGATATTCTGGAAAGCTAAGAAGAAGCTCTACAATATACTCCAAGTTTCAAGCCAAGAACATGCATCCAACTTGGTGTTAAAAGTCCTTTAATCTTCCCTTCTTGTATTTACTTGCGTATTTTGGTCCAAAAGATGTCTGAATTGCTTTCATTTGTTTCTTTATGCCAGTGTTATGTCATAGCCTACAAAATAACATAAGATGTATGAAAAGTAACAAAGAAACATAGGTTTAAGCAACTAATTTATGTAACAGATACCGGATAAGTAGGTATAAAACCTACTTATCATCTACCACTTCTAGTAAAAGAAGAGAAATGTCCTATGTGATTCGATAAATGACAACCCAAGAATTCTTGGCTAAGGTGGAATGAAATTAGAAAGTAATTTCTAATTTGTATTCATTAGGAGTTGTGCATTTTGGAATCGAAATACATATAATTAAATAAAATAAGACTTGATAGTAATTTCATGTCTTATATTTAATTAGGACATTGTATGGTGGAAGGATTGAATTGTACGGTAACTATTAACTCAAAGGTTCTTTTATGATTAATGTTGAAATCTATATTATTTGAAAAGTCGTTAATCGCTAGGGAGGCTTATCCCTATTGTAGAATAAATATTATTTATTTAAATAAATTAATCGTTTAATTAATTTATTTAAATAAGATTAGAATTGTTCTAATTGATTTATTCACAACCGGTTTAATATGGAGAACCTAAAGGGTTACACCATAAAAGGAAGAATAATTATTTAAGAAGTTAATGGCATAATCGTAATAATATGTTAAGTATATTTAATTTAATCTATGGCGATAAAATAAATTAAATAGCTTAATATTTATTATTTAATATTTTAGAAATATTAAATATAAATTAATAAGAGGAGTCTTATTAATATTATTATAATTATTATTATTTTAATTTCTAAAAGAGGTTAGGAATTAATTTAATATAAGTACTCTTATTTATTCCTAATAGGATTAGGAGGGAAAATTAGTTAAAGGAGTTTAATTAATTATCTCTAATAAGATTAGGGAGCCCATTTAATTAAAAGAGTTTAATTAAATAAATAATACCTTATTTTTTAATTAAATAGGGTTACCTGATATCTTTATAAGATTAGTCTTATATCAGATATCAACATATACGTAATTCTAATTGTTGGAGAGTACGCCCCATTTTTTCTATAGAGATAGGAAAAACTAGAGTTTGAGCCAATACACCCTTCTTCTTGAAAATTCTTCTTCCTTGGTGGATCAGCTCTAGAGGCCATACACTTGGGTGGCTAACATTGATTAAAGGAAGGAATCTACCCGAAGATTCAAGGAGATCGCGGAGAAGTAGGAGGTGAGCTCGTACCTGTGGAAGCTCGCATCTACAAGGGTATGATTCCATAACTTCTTGTTCTTCGGTTTAATTAATAATATGCATAAAGGATGATCCGGGTAATTGGTTTGTGAAATTTTTTAAAATATGATTTTATTATGCTTTCGCTATTTTTGCAATTTGATTGCTACTTTGATTTTCACAAAACCTAACAGTGATATCAAGAGCCAAACTTTATGCAAATTATTAATTGTTTTGATTCCATATATGTATGGGTATGTATTTTGAATAATTTATTGGGCATAATTTGTTGTATAAAATTATTATTTTATATAAAAAAAAATATCTTTAGCGAAATCTGTTAACTAATCCTGCTATAAAAACAGGATATCCAACGTGACTGATTTTGTTTACTAATCCTGTACATACTCCTAATTACAAATCATGTTAATAATATTTATATATATATATATCTGGTGTGGCCTGTTTTTTTTTTAAAATAAAAAAAACGCGAATTAAGATATAACCTTGTTAATAGGATAATCAAGCCTACACGTTAACCAGGTAATACCCTTCAGGATTACATATGATATTATCATATTTACATGATAAGTTACATAGGGGCGCAGAAGTTACTTATATATATATATATATATATATATATATATATATATATATATATATATATATATATATATATATTATTATATATTTTTATAATTAAAATAAAGAGTTTATTTTAATCTTGAAATTGGATTTCATGCAACATAAAATTGCCCATTAAATGATATTCATATATATATGGAATAATTTTATTTATTGATACATATGATGATATGTATGATAATAAATGGGATTGATTTTGGACTATTGACCAATGTGATTGGATTTATTTTGGTTGGATGTTTGAATGAATGGATTTTATTAAATGGGGTCTGCGTACCTCGTCTTTTTTGATTTTTTTCTTGATATAAATTCTATCTCTCTCCTATGTACTTCCCCTTGACTGCTGATCAAGGTTTCTATTTAACTTAAATAGTTTATGTAATAGGATTAGTTAGAATTTTTTCGAAGAACTGGCGATCAAGGAGCTCTCGAAGACCCGTTTGTAATAGAGCCCGAGTTTAAATGTAATAATTATATTTAAATATTTATTTTTGCACCCTAGGGTTTGACCTTTTGGTTCACTTGGTGGCTCTAGTGAACCAAACTAGAATAAAAGTCCATAATCAATCCGGGTAGAATATAGTATTCTATATGTGCATGCTAGTATTATATATATTATATATTATGCAAACATGCTTCACATGTTTAATAATATGACAAATATTTTATATATATATTTACATGCACGCTAAATAAGATGAGACTAATAATAACAAACCCCTTAATGAAATTATATTAAGTTGTAACGTTCAAAGATATTTCGAATATTGAACGTCGCCTTCTAGCATGATAAAAATAATAGAGCATTGAATATTTAATATGAGTTTGTTGTGCACACACAAGGCGAGTATTAAATATTTGAGATGTTATTTTTATTACATTTGATGTTTATAAGGAATTGAACATTACCGCTTTGTTGTGCACACACACGGGCTGTAGTTTTCTCTTCACTTATATGGAAATGCTGGGTATGACTTAACTTAAATCATTTTAGTTCGGATGTGCACACACTTGACCATTATGATTTAAGAGGTAAAATATAGGGAATTACATGATGATGTAATTGACAAGAGTTGTCTACCTATTTATTTATATATAGTTTATTGTGCACACACAATACTATATACATTTGAAATGGGATCCTTAATCTCACTAGCAAATCTTTAATTAGATATTGTCGAACTATATTCATGAGGGTAATATAGTTTGAAGAAAATAGTGGGATATACCAATATAAAATAAGACCTAATTTATTTCGGTAATTAATTAAATGAATGTTTGCTAAAATATTGTCTTTTTACATGCAGAATTTTGAAAATATCACATTCACTAATTTCAGTGCGTAGCATACTTGATGCTAACGAACTGACCGGACCGAATTACACGGACTGGTTAAGAAATCTGAGAATTGTTCTCACTGCTGAAAAGATTTCTTATGTCCTAAATTCGCCTTTACCTGTAAAAGTTGTAGAAACAGCCTCTGAGGAAGAGATTGCTACTTTTAAATAGTGGCAAGATGATGCATCAGTGGCTCAATGCATCATGCTCGCATCCATGAGTAACGAGCTTTAGCGTCAGTATGAAAACATGGATGCTCCTACTATGCTACTGCACCTTCAAGAGTTATATGGTGAGTAAAGTAGGACTGCTAGATATGAAATATCTAAGGAGCTCTTCCGATCTCGGATGACCGAGGGCACTACCGTTGAGACTCATGTCTTAAAGATGATCAATCTGATTGAACGTCTTAGATAACTTGGGTTCGTCATGAATGGGGACTTGAGTCAAGATTTAGTCTTGCAGTCACTCTTAGACACCTTCTCACAATTTGTTGTGAATTTTCACATGAATAAGTTAGATGTCAGCTTGCCTGAATTACTTAACATGTTGAAAACTGCTGAAGGTCACTTCCCATCCAAGAAGAACCATGTCTTACTGGTGGATGATTCTTCCAAGAAAAGGAAGAGGCCCAAGGTATCTTCTGAAAAGATGAAATCCAAGAAGGCTAAGGGAACGACGAAAATGAAGGATCAAATGAAACATAATCCAGCTAGCAAAGGAATTTGCTTCTATTACAACAAGTCGGGTCACTGGAAGAGGAACTGCAAGGATTATCTTGCGGAACAAAAGCAGAAGAAGCTTGGAGAAGCTTCAAATCTTAATCAAGGTTTGTTTATGATTGAAATTAATTTTTCTGAAAGTCAATCTTCTACTTGGGTATTGGATACCGGCTGTGGTTCTCACATATGTAATAATATACAGGGACTAGTCAGAAGTAAAAAGCTGAGCAAGGATGAGGTCGTCCTATGAGTGGGAAATAGAGCAAAGGTTGCTGCATTAGCTGTAGGGACTTATTGTTTAGCACTGCCTACGGGCAAATTCATTAGTTTAAATAATTGTTATTTTGTTTCGTCACTTATTAGAAACATTATTTCAATATCTGTATTGGATATGGATGGTTTTGACGTTATAGTAAAGAACAATAGTTGTTTTATTTATAATAATAATATTTTATATGGTGTTGGTAATTTACGAAATGGACTTTACATTCTTGACTTGAATGAAAATATACTTCAAATTGAACAAACTAAGAAAAGGAAAAGAGATGATGTTAATTATACCTATATGTGGCACTGTAGACTTGGTCATATTAATGAAACAAGATTATCCAAGTTATATAAAGATAGGCTCCTAGAGCTATCGGATTATGAATCATATCCAACTTGTGAATCTTGTCTCATGGGAAAAATGACTAAATCTCCTTTTAGTGGAAAAGGAGAAAGAGTTACAGAGTTGTTAGCGTTGGTGCACACGGATGTATGTGGACCTATAACAACGAATGCATGGGGAGGGTATTCTTATTTTATTACATTCACTGATGATCACTCAAGATTTGGATATGTGTATATAATGAAATACAAATCTGAATCATTTGAAAAGTTCAAAGAGTTCAGAAGTGAAGTAGAGAAACAAACGGGCAAAAGTATTAAGATTCTTCGATCAGATCGAGGTGGTGAATACTTAAGCAGTGAGTTTCTCAATTATCTCAAAGAAAATGGTATAATCTCACAATGGACTCCACCAGGGACGCCATAGCTGAATGGTGTGTCTGAAAGGAGAAATCGAACACTGTTGGACATGGTTCGTTCTGTGATAAGTTTTACCGATCTTCCGGTATCATTCTGGGGATATGCCCTAGAAGCGGCTACATATCTACTAAATAAGGTTCCCTCGAAATCCGTCCTTAAGACTCCATATGAGATGTGGACAGGGAGGAAACCTAGTCTTAAGCATGTTAAGATTTGGGGATGTCCAGCTTATGTGAAAAGGTTTTAAAATGATAAGCTTGGGACAAGGTCTGATAAGTATACTTTTGTGGGATATCCTAAAGAAAGTTTAGGATATTATTTCTACAATCCTACTAAACAAAAGGTGTTTGTTGCCAAACATGTTGCCTTGTTGGAAAAGGAGTTTATCCTTGAAGGGGTAAGTGGGAGGAAAATAGATCTTGAAGAAATTCAAGAACCACAAACCACTACAGATCAAATGGATGAACCTGTCCAAGTAGAGATTCCTTCTGTACCACACCCTACTCGTAAATCTGGAAGAGTACCAAAGATACCTGATAGGTATGGACTTGTCATAGAAGATAACAATAAGGTACGCATCATAGATGATGATGATCCATTGAATTACGAACAGGCTATGAGTAGTAAAGACTCAGAAAAGTGGCAAGAAGCCATGAAATCCGAGATGAACTCCATGTATGAGATCCAAGTATGGACTTTGGCTTCACCACCTGAAGGCATTAAGCCTATTGGGTGTAAATGGGTCTTTAAAAGAAAGACTGGAGCAGACGGCAAGGTATAGACCTATAAGGCCAGACTGGTCTCAAAAGGTTTCAAACAAAGACAAGGAGTTGACTGTGACGAAACCTTCTCACCAGTAGCAATGCCCAAGTCCATTCGGATTTTGCTTGCAATTGCAGCTTACCATGACTACGAAATTTGGCAGATGGACGTGAAAACAACCTTCCTCAATGGGAAACTTGAGGATGATGTGTATATGACACATCCAAAGGGTTTTATTTTAAAGGTTGGAACAAATCAAGTCTGTAAGCTACAACGATCCATTTATGGATTGAAGCAAGCTTCTCGTAGGTGGAACATCCGTTTTGATGAGACAATCAAACAGTTTGATTTTATAAAAAATGAAGATGAACCATATGTGTACAAGAAGGTTAGTGGGAGCGCTGTTTCATTCCTCGTATTATATGTTGATGATATATTACTGATAGGGAATGATATTCCTATGCTACAATCAATTAAAATCTGGTTATCTAAACACTTCTCCATGAAGGACTTGGGAGAAACATCCAATATTTTGGGGATAAATATCTATAGAGATAGATCTAAAAGGATGCATGGCTTGTCCCAAGGAACGTACATTGACACGATGCTAAAGAGGTTTAGCATGGAAGATTCTAAAAGAGGTCTCATGCCGATGAGCCATGGAATACATCTCTCTAAGAAACAGGCCCCAAAGACACCTGAGGAGAGTGACCGTATGAGTAAGATTCCTTATGCTTCAGCAATAGGATCTATCATGTACGGTATGATATGTACTAGACCAGATGTTGCTCATGCACTTAGTGTAACAAGTAGATATCAGTCGAATCTAGGAGAAGAACACTGGAAGGCAGTGAAAAATATCCTAAAGTACTTAAGAAGAACTAAGGATGTTTTCTTGTCTACGGTGGGTCTGAATTGAAACTAGAGGGCTTCACAGACTCAAGTTTTCAAACATACCAATATGACAGTAAATCCATTTCGGGGTATGTGTTTACCTTAAACGGTGGCGTAGTGAGTTAGAAGAGTTTTAAACAGCAAACAGTTACTGATTCAGTGATAGAGGCAAAGTACATAGCTGCAAGTGAAGCTGTAAAGGAAGCTGTTTGGATGAAGAAGTTCATTACCGAACTTGGTGTGGTTCCTAGTATTACAGGACTAGTGCCTTTATTCTGTGACAACACTGGAGCTGTTGCGCAGGCTAAGGAACCCAGGTCTCATCAGAAATCCAAACACATGTTGTGGCGATTTCATTTGAACAGAGAGATCATTGGAAGAGGAGATGTCACCCTGAAGCGTGTAGACTCTCAAGACAATATTGCAGATCCATTTACTAAAGCGTTAATACATCAGCAGTTCGATCGTCTCTTATAGAAGATGGGTATGAGATACCACGACGATTGGCTTTAGTGCAACTGGGAGATTTAAAGTAGTATGTATACAAGCCAATCATGTATGATGATAAAACATATACTTTGTAATCAATCTTATTTGTTTATTAATAAAAGAATTATTTATTAAAGGCATTTATTATCTACATGGTGCTATTTTAATAATATGTGATAAACTCATAGTTTTAAGCAATGCTTTAAAATCATGATGAAATTATACTAATGAGATCTAAATTCTTAGATAGCTTAAAACTAAAATGTTCCCAATCAATGGATTACTAAAAAGGGGATTAGTGAATCCGGATAGATTGGTACGTACGTTGCTTGCTCATTGAATGAGGATGATTGATCTTATGATCATTTGTGTGGAGACACTAAAGCAAGTATGTAGGTGCTTATTAGAGAATAAGTTCACTGAACGTGACTCGCCAAGGAATACCTAACGGAGTTTTACTTGCTTGTCAATAGAAATTTCTGTAGTGATAGTAGTACAAATGATCCTTAGACTTGAGATCATTATTGTAACGAATGAGTGGCTTGAGTTGTGATTCTGAGGACAGAATCCTTGTAAGGAGGGAATGATGTAACAATCCAGATTTTTGTTATAATATTTAAATATATATTGAATTATAAATATTTATTGATTTATATTAATATTTATTGGATGTGTTTGTTATGGGATAAACAATTATTCAATTTGATTGATTTGATTTAGTTAATTATTTATTTGTTAAATAATTAATGTGTTATGTGGATTGAGTTATGTGATTAAGTGAATTATTTAATAAATTGTTATTAAATAAAGTGTGACAAATAACTATGTTATAAAGAGTTATTAAAATAAATTAAAGTAATTTTAAGTTGGTTTTTGCCAAACAAGGCTTACGTATATTAATCCTTTAATTTTAAATGATTTGCCAAACAAAGCCGTATGGCTTTTGGTTTTAAAATTTTGAATTATTGTTATATAAATATAATACGTATAATATATATAATAGTTTTATAACTGATAAATTAATAAGGGGTAATTAGCATACGACGGTTTTTAAAACGTTTTGGAAAGCGTACGTTGATTTGTTTTAAGTTTTAGCTATAGCCTGTTGTCTGTATTGTCTAAACCTAAGCATAAGAAAAACTACAGAGAAAGAAAAGAGAAGAAAAGTGTCTGAGAATTTGTGACTGAGAGAAAAGGTTATGTGTTCGTCAAAAGTTATTCTCAGTGAGAGGTTTTCTAAAAGCAACAAAAAGGTATGTGTTATAATCTTAACATATGTTTTATAGTATAACTATTTAGCCTCTGTGTTTCTTGAAACTCAACTTCACTGTATATGAGTTTTTACAAAGGTTGTCTGTAAATCATGTTTATGTAATTGATTTTGAAATTCTGAATAATTATAATTGTAATTGATACAACTAGCATATATATATATATATGTATATGTGTTGCATGCTAAATTAAGTTCATTGAGAAAGAGAACTTGATTTTACAGTGAAAAATAAATATACTAATATATGTTTTTCATAATAACAAAAAAATTCGTGTATGCTAGTTATGAAGTTAAAGGTCATATATGTTTATTTGGTATGAATTTCAGAAAAATCGTAGTTTAAAGGAATCAAATTGGTTTTAACCATGAAATTACAGTTTATTGTATTTTATATATCGATAATGGAGTTTTGGTTTTTAAAACAGTGTTTTCAAAGATTTAGTTTCCTAGTATTGTTGATTAGTTGTGTTAAAATTAGTATATGCATGTTGGGTAGTGTGTATATGTGTAATTTATATAAGTTAGCATGTTAATTGGGATTAATTTTTCTGTTCTTCGTAGTTGGGTTCTGCAAGTTTCGGCGCCCCAGCGCCAAAATTTGAGTCCCAGCGCCAAAAATCGCGCCCCGGCGCCAAAATTCGCGCCCCAGCACCAAAAGTTGGCTCCCCAGCACTGCAATTCACGCCCCAGCGCCAATCTCGCGCCCCGATGCCACTGTATAGCCTAGTCCTCGCGCCCTAGCGCCGGATTTGTAGTTTGACTTGGACAGTTTTGACCTCCTGTAGTAAAATAGCCATAACTTCCTCATACAAACTCCGATTGTGGTGATTCAAGATGATCCGAAACGAGGACGAGTAGACCTACAACTTTTGTTCTTTACGGTTTTCAATTTGAGGTCATTAGGATGGGTCACAATGGTCATCTTTAGGACTGTTGTGTTTTCGGAGGCAATCGGAGGGCGTCGGGCATGCACATATGCATGTGTTGTGCTCTTGACCATAAAAGATGATGTCCTAAGTTATAAAACATAAATATTAGTAATTATAATGATGCTTAACATTAATACATGATGTATTAGATGAGTTATAGAAGCATAGTAAGCATACACAAGAGAGGCAAATCGGGTGTGTGACGAATGAACGTCGAAACGCCGTGCCATGTGTTAATGAACTTAAAAAGTGTTTCAATTCAATTAAAATGGATATTATAAGATATGGAATGAGTTTAATATAAAACCAATAAATAGTCCTAGCAAGACTTAAGCACTTGAACTTCGAGTTTGACTAAGAAGAAATATAGTGAGTCATAAGTCGAAAAGTTAGCACCATCTAATTGACCATTGTGTGCTAATTAATAGGAAAGATTATGAGATGTGGAGTAGAGTTTACATTACAATTGTTATGTGTTGTTATGTGACTAATAGTTGATGTGTATGATTATATAATTGTGAAAGGCACGTGAAGTGCAGATAACTATAAGCTGTTAAGCTATTATTGGTAAACAACGATCAATGCAAGTCTTTCGGTTCCTATTTTTTACGTGGACTTGATGATCTATTTTAAATTGCATGATATGTTATGCATGTTGAAATCATGAAATGTTAAAGTCAATATATGACTGCATTGTTTTGGCTAAGTAATGATGATTGAGTAAGGAACTCAATCTTTATATTTGTTATGTGAATTAAAAGAATGTATGCCATGTTACTTTAATGAGATGTATGTCGAGCATGTTATTATGTGCTATGTGATGCATGAAAACTGTTAGACTTTGCTGGGCTGTCGAGCTCACTCTTGCAAATAACCACTTTTGCAGGTCAAGATTTTAAGGTAAAGATACGTGCTATGTGAGTTATAGAGATCTATATTCACGAAGATTACTTATGTTTTATGAGAAATGTATTTCATATTTTGAACGTAACATGTTGTTGAAATGTAAGTTGAGCCAATGTATATGGATATTTAGTTATAATGTAAGACTTTGTATAGTCATTTTGTTGTAACGATTCATGATATAAGATTGAATCAAAGAGATGTAGTGTAAAGGTTGCGATTCAGGGCAAGAAACAAGGATATGTATAAACGTTTTAAATATTCCTCTATTTTAGTGTTTTTAATATCGAATAATGATGTAAAATTTGAGATTTAATGTATGGTTAACGATCGAAGTTGAGATTTTAAATTGTATAGATTTTGGGGTCGTTACAGTCATAGTATCTTATATATAATGAATTACACTTTGATTTATTCCTTAAGACTCTTAGAGTATATCAAAGGGTATGCTTGGGTGTAATAAGTTATATATGGAGATAATGAATGATCAATAAAGAATCTACCACTTTTAGTAAAAGAAGAGAAATGTCCTATGTGATAAATGACAACCCAGGAATCCTTGGCCAAGGTGGAATGAAATTAGAAAGTAGTTTCTAATTTGTATTCATTAGGAGTTGTGCATTTAGGAATCAAAATACATATAATTAAATAAAATAAGACTTGATAGTAATTCCATGTCTTATATTTAATTGGGACATTGTATGGTGGAAGGATTGAATTGTATGGTAACTATTAACTCAAAGGTTCTTTTATGATTAATGTTAAAATCTATATTATCTGAAAAGTTGTTGATCGCTAGGGAGGCTTATCCCTATTGTAGAACAAATATTATTTATTTAAATAAATTAACCGTTTAATTTATTTATTTAAATAAGATTAGAATTATTCTAATTGATTTATTCACAACCGGTTTAATATGGAGAACCTAAAGGGTCACACCATAAAAGGAAGAATAATTATTTAAGAAGGTAATGGCATAATCGTAATAATATGTTAAGTATATTTAATTTAATCTATGTTGATAGAATAAATTAAATAACTTAATATTTATTATTTAATATTTTAGAAATATTAAATATAAATTAATAAGAGGAGTCTTATTAATATTATTACAATTATTATTATTTTAATTTCTAAAAAAGTTTAGGAATTAATTTAATATAAGTACTCTCATTTATTCCTAATAGGATTAGGGAGAAAAATTAGTTAAAGGAGTTTAATTAATTATCCCTAATAAGATTAGGGAGCCCATTTAATTAAAATTGTTTAATTAAATAAATAATACCTTATTTTTTTAATTAAATAGGGTTACCTGATATCTTTATAAGAATAGTCTTATATCAGATATCAACATATATGTAATTCTAATTGTTGGAGAGCACGCCCCCTTTTTTCTATAGAGATAGGAAAAACTAGGGTTTGAGCCAATACACCATTCTTCTTGAAATTTTTTTTTTCTTGGTGGATCACCTCTAGAGGCCATACACTTGGGTGGCTAATATTGATCAAAGGAAGGAATCTACCTGAAGATCGTGGAGAAGTAGGAGGTGAACTCGTACCTGTAGAAGCTCGCATCTACAAGGGTATGATTCCATAACTTCTTATTCTTCGTTTTAATTAATAATATGCATAAAGGATAATCCGGGTAATTGGTTTGTGAAATTTTTTAAAATATAATTTTATTATGCTTTAGCTTTTTTTGCAATTTGATTGCTACTTTGATTTTCACAAAACCTAACAGCTTACGTAAGAATTCACTCAGTTTCATTCAATAATTGTCACAGTAGTTGTTGCATAGTATCTCATATTCAATTATTGTCACAATATTATCTGCATAATATTTTATATTATTAAATCAATAATTGACATGACACAATTATTCATATTATTATTTGTATTATTGATAATGTCTAGAAAGTTCTGCCGAGGAAAGGGTTAGGTTATTTAATTGTGAGCTAATAAAGAGAATTCCTTATCGGAAAGCCCCTTCTTTTCTGGGAACGATCTGGTTGTCAATATTGTGAGTTATAATATTAATGATGAATAATTGTTGAAAGATTAAAAATATGTTGTGGTAATTATTTATTTAATTTTTGATATAAATAGAGGAGTTTGTCATGAGGCGTTGTAAGTTTGGCTTATTATCCCATAGGGGGATGTGCTAACTTTTCAGACCGTTGGTTGAAGTTTTAATAGTAAATCAATATGGACCGTCAGTTTAAGTTTTAATAGTAAATCAATATGGACCGTCGGTAGAAATTTAATAGTAAATCAACATGGACCGTGAGTTGAAGTTTTAATAGTAAATCAATATGAACCGTTTGTTTTAATAGTAAATCAATCTGGACCGTCCGTGAATTAATTAGTATTTAGTCAATTCTCATATAAATAGAAGCTCATTTCTTTCTTCTTTCTCACCAATTCACTAAAACTATAGAGAGAGAAACTATAGAGAGAGAATAAGAGAGGAAGAAGAAGAATATTCTGCTACTACACTATTGTAGTATTTAATCTCCTACTAAGGTAAGGGGTATTATTTATTTCATATTCGTAAATGATGTTATTTTTTTTATACTCATAAGGGTTGTCGTTCTATTCCTTATTAATCTGTGGAAATAACCTATCTACACGGATTACCGCATGCCTGGTGAATAACCATTTATATTCATTCTTTATTTAGTTGTGGAAATGATCTGTCTACACGGATTACCGCATGACGATTAAAAATCCATTTACAGTTTCATATATTCTTTAATACTCGTATTGGATATCATTTCTTTTGTACTCGTCAAGGGATATCATTTTCTTTCATATTTCTCCATTTATGGTACAAAATTATTATTTGTTTCCATAACCTTATTATTAAATGGTGAAAATTCCTAAAATTAGTTGAATATCCTTAATAGTTTGCACTTCATCTAATATCATTTCACTGGAATATTGTCTGAGCTTGCTTATTAAATTTTAATCTATTCATTCGGGGTACTATTCATTTGGGATACTATTCATTCGGGGTACTTTGCATGACGGGGTGCTATTCATTCGAGTACTATTCATTCAGGATACTATTCATGCCAGAGTACTATTTACGATGGAATTTAGTTTCTTTTCTTTGTCCAAATTATCTTTGAAATTTGAATCTTAAATATCATTTTTGAATTTTACTCCACAATTGGTGATCATGTTGGCAATTTGGACATTCTTGAACTCGGGATAAATTAAATTATAAATCTCTAATATTTGTCCTTGATCTCACTTGATTCATTTTTTGTATCATTGCCATCACTCATGCTTATATTATGGTAAAAGTCATCTTTGGCCCGTAGTGTAAATATTAACTTTGATTGGTATAATTATGACCAAAAATTGTGTATTGGTATAATCATGACCTTTAATGTTACAGATAAATGTTTGTGGTGAAAGTTCTATTTGGCCCGTAGTGCATAGATGGACAGGTGTTTGGCATGATCATGACCACTGGTGATACAAACGAATATCTTTGGCCCATAGTGCATAGATAATTTATTGGTTTGAAACATTTATTGATTGGTGTTACAAGGATAAAATATTGATGATGGACTTTTAAATCATAGAAGATAATATACATCATGCTCTACTTGACTCTTCTAATGGATTGCTATTTTCGCTGCAATTGTTGATCTAAAACTTGTTGTCCATTATATTTTATCTGATTTATTATTGTTGAAGGCTAAAGATAATTTATTCTTCGTTATCTTAGTCATAATATTCTTTACTAGGCTAGTTGAGCTCACCCTTTTCCTTTTTATTCTATTATTTTTCTCAGAAAATGAAAGTGTAGCTGGGACTAGTCGGGGAGTGGAGTAATGGTCCGAGATAGTTACTATAGAAGTCTTCACTATATTGTGAAATAGTGTGATAATAAATATAGTGAGGACTTAATTTGATTTTGGATATTGTCGTATTATGTACGGTGCAATATTTGTATTCAAACTCACAATATGTGTGGTCGTATTTTGAACAACAATTTAATAGTTATAAATATGGAAGTTTGTATTTGAATTCTGTACCATGTATTTTGGCGACTCAAAATGAGTTGTGTGGATCTATTTTGGGGGCGTCACAGTTGGTATTAGAGCTTAGGGATATGGTCTCTGGTGGAGATCTGTGATTAGAACTAGGAGGGGAGAGATGAGTAAAAACATTCGCTAGTGTGTCTTACCTAAGCTTATTTGTTATTTAGTTAGTCGGTCGGAATATAAGGATAATATGTGACATGTCAATTTCTTTAATTAACCCTTGTTTTGTGGAACTATTTGATAATGACATCTGAAAATCTAAGCAATGGAGCATATGAGACCATTGAGACACTGGCAATCAATAACCATGATAATGTACATCAGGAAGGCAATAATCCTCCTGTAAACAACAACACCGACCAAATGGTGAACGATAGGGTGTTTAGGAGCTTTCTACAATTCATACAACACCAAACGAGAGAGACTCATGTTCAAAATACAGGTGGAAACAATGGTAACTCACGGCTGGTCACTCCCAAGCAATTCAAGGAGTTGAGACCACCGGAGTTTTTGGGAAAGCTAGAGCCACTTAAGACAGAAACTTGGATTAATCAGATTACCAAAATATTTGATGTCCTGAGATGCATAGAGGAGCAAAAAGTTCCCTTCTCCACCTTTATGTTGCATGGAGAGGCAGATTATAGGTGGGAATATGTAAAACATACTCATCTTTTCGCACTTAAGATGACTTGGGTCAAGTTCCAGGAATTGTTCAACGACAAGTATTTTCTAGAAAGTATTTTTCATATGAAGGAGGTGGAATTTATCAAACTGGAATAGAACAATATGACTGTATCACAATACGAGGCCAAGTTTGCTGAATTATCCCGGTTTGCATCCCATTTGGTGGATAATGAGGAATGAATGACATAAATATTTTTGAGAGGTTTGAAACTTGAAATTCGTCAATACCTCATTTCTCATAAACTTTGTTTGTATTCAGATGTTGTGAATATGACTCAATTATTATAGCGAGATAATGAGACTTTTCAACCGAAAGACAACAACCGACTGCACGATAATAGTCGTACAAATGGCAACAATCATCGGAGCAATGATAACCAGTATGGAGGAAATTATCATGCCAGAAATGGTAACCACTTTGGTGGTAATTCTGGCCAAGATAATAGAAGAAGTGAGTGAATTAAAAATTTCAAAAAGAGAAGATTCAACAATGTATGAAAGATATCAGCACCAACACCAATACCAACACCCGTTTCTAGGGGAGGAGAACGACCACCGGTCGTATGCTTCAAATGCGGACTAGAGGGACACATTAGTCCAAACTATACGCAGCAATCTAAAGTATGTTATTATTGCAGAAAGGAAGGTCACTTAGCTCGATTTTATCATGCAGCAAAGTCAAGTCTAGCGGTAATGATGACATCAAAGGTTGTCCCGGACTAGTCAAAGTCGGTGGTTCAAGGAAGAGCTTTTGTCGTAACTTCCCAAAAAGTAAAGAACTCGAACGAAGTTATCACGGGTAAGCTAATGATAAACTCTTGCGAAGTCTATACCTTATTAGATACTGGTTCTACCCACTCTTTTATTTCACATACTTGTGCTCAACGTTTGAACTTGACCCCTGAGAAATTAGACTTTAACTTATCTGTTGAAACTCTATTGGGAGAAACCTTCATTACATCCACCGTTTACAAATCTTGTTTGATTCAAATTGGCACCCTCACATTACCTGTTGATCTCATCTCTTTGAAAATACTTGCATTTGATGTGATTTTAGGAATCGACTGGTTAACTACTCATCATGCTAAAATTGATTATTTTTTGTAAGGTCGTTAGCTTACATATTCCTAACCAACTTGTTATGCGAATTCAAGCAACCAAACCATTAAAATTAATCACTGTCATTTCAAGCCATAAAGCCATTTGTTTATTGAAAAACGGATGTCAAGTTTTCTTAGCCCATGTCACTGATTTAAACAAAAATACGTCATATTTGAATGATATTTCTGTTGTTAATAAATTTCCTGATGTATTTCCCAAAGAACTTCCTAGTTTACCCCCAGAACGTGAAATTAAATTTTGTATTGACCTTGAACCCGGTATAAAATCCATTTCCAAAGCCCTATATCGAATGGCTCCTATTAAACTTCAGGGGTTAAAAGTCCAACTTCAGGAATTGTTAGACATTGGTTTCATATGTCCTAGTACATCGCCTTGGGGTGCTCCTATTTTATTTGTAAAGAAGAAAGATGGGAGTATGCGACTTTGCATTGACTATCGGGAGTTGAAATATGTCACAATCAAAAATAGGTATCCGTTACCTCGCATTGATGACTTATTTGACCAGTTGTAAGGTACTAAATTTTTCTCAAAGATCGATCTTCGTTCTAGATATCATCAGTTAAAGATTAAAACTTATGACATTCCAAAGACTGTCTTCAGAACTCGATACATGCATTATGAATTCTTAGTCATGTCTTTTAGATTGACTAATGCTCCTGCTGCCTTCATGGATATGATGAACTGAGTATTCAAGGAATATTTGTATCATTTTGTGCTTGTCTTTATTGATGACATCCTAATTTTCTCCAAAAGCCATGAAGATCATGAGCAACACTTGAGGCTGATACTCCAAAAGCTTCGTGAAAACAAGTTATATGCCAAATTGAAGAAATGCGAGTTCTGGATTGAGGAAGTAGCATTCCTTGGGCACGTGATATCGAAGCATGAAATATCAGTTGACCTAACGAAGATTAAAGCAATACAAAGTTGGGAGCAACCTAAGTTAGTAGCCGAAATACGTAGCTTTCTAGGCTTAGCTGGTTCTTATTAGAGATTCATGAAAGGATTTTCTCGAATCGCTACTCCATTAACTCAGCTGACTCGAAAAGACACAAAATTCAGTTGGAGCGAGGAATGTGAGAAGAGCTTCCAATAACTTAAGAGGAGACTCATCTCAGCACCTGTTCTGACAATACCATCATGTTAAGAGGGATTTGTCATCTACAACGATGCTTCTGGCAGAGGTTTAGGATGTGTTCTTATGGAACATGGGAAAGTCATAGCCTATGCCTCACGACAACTCAAAGAATATGAGAGAAATTATACTACTCATGATCTAGAGTTAGCAGCAGTCGTTTTTGCGCTAAAGATCTGGAGACACTACTTGTCTGGGGAGAAAGTAGAGATCTATACAGGTCATAAAAACCTCAAATATTTCTTCACCCAAAGAAAACTCAACATGCGGCAACGACGTTGGCTTGAGCTGTTGAAAGATTATGACCATACTATCCAATACCACCCTGGAAAAGAGAACGTGGTAGCTGACGCGTTGAGTAGAAGATCATATGTGGTTATGAGTGCGATATTGTCAACACAAAGGCCCATTTTGTATGACTTACAAAGGATGCAGATAGAGTTAAAGACTCTAGAAAACCAAGTGAAGATGGCAAATATACGCGTAGAACCAGCTTTAATTGATAAAGTTAAAGCTGGTCAAGCTACAGACCCGGAGCTGATGAATATGATGAAGAAAGTATAAGAATGTGCTATTCTAGAAGTAAGAATTGACGAAGAAGGAATACTTCGAGTCAACTCCAAACTTTGTGTTCCTAACGACTCAGATTTGAAGTATAAAATCATGATGGAAGCACACAACACATCATTTACAATCCATTCTGGGAGTACCAAAATGTATCATAATCTTCGACATACATTTTGGTAGAACAATATGAAGAGAGAGATCGCGAAATTTATCTCAAGGTGTTTAACGTGTCAACTTGTCAAGGCAGAGCATTAGGTGCTAAAAAATCCATTGCAACCACTTAAAATTCCAGAATGGAAGTGGGAACACATCAACATAGATTTCGTTATAGGTCTTCCCAAGGTTTCTCAAGGCATAGATGCAATTTGGGTCATTGCCGATAGATTAACCAAGTCTGCTCATTTCTTGCCGATACGAGAAACTTATTCACTTGAACGTCTTGCTCGTATGTACATAAATGAAATTGTAAGACTGCATGGTATGCCAATATCCATTGTTTCTGATCGAGACCCTTGATTCACTTCACAATTTTGGGTCAGGTTGCAGAAAGCTATGGGCATGGATTTACGATTCAGTTCTGCATATTATCCTCAAACGGACGGGCAGTCAGAAAGGACTATTCAAACTCTTGAATATCTATTGAGACTCTGCGTACTAGACTTCAAAGGAAGTTGGGATAATTACTTACCATTGGTGGAATTCTCCTATAACAACAGTTATCAAGTAAGTATAGGCATGACTCTATTCGAAGCATTGTATGGACCAAAGTGTCATTCTCCAGTATGCTGGGACGAGGTGGGTGAAGCAACATTGTTGGGACCAAAATTGGTACGCATGACTACTAAAAAGATTCAAATGATCCGGTAATGTAAACAAACCTCATAAGATCAACAAAGAGTTGTGTCGATCTTTAATGAAGGAACGTGGAGTTTAATGTCAGAGATCATGTATTGTTATGTATTGTTCCATGAAAAGGAGTTACGAGATTCAAAAAGAGAGGAAAGCTCAACCCTCGATTTATTAGTTCATCTGAAATCCTCGATCGAGTACGAATTGTGGCCTTTAGACTCGCCTTATGGCCAAACATGTCTCATGTTCATAACATTTTTCACATATATATGCTACATAAATATGTGAAAGACCCAAACCACATTATTGAATTAGAACCAGACGAGATAACAGAAGATTTAACGTATGAAGAGGTGCCTATTAAAATCTTAGATAAGAAGAAATATATTCTACGCTCAAAGGTTATACCTCAAGTCAAAGTTTTATGAAGAAACTATGATATTGAGGAAATAACCTGGGAGTTAGAATTTGAAATGAAAATAAGGTATCCTCACCTCTTCGAAATACTAGGTACGTACATCAATTTCGAGGACGAAATTTCATAAGGAGGGGAGGTTGTAAGACCCCAACTTTTTATGAATAAAGATTTAATTTTCTCTAAATATTATTCTAAATAGTAAGGTGATAATTTAATAAATGTTATAATTATGGGTGATATATGCAAATTTTACAAAGTAAGCAAGTTGTCATAAAATATTCATTTTATCGGGGAATATTCCTTTGGTTGGAGAATATTCTTTTTATCGAAGAATATTCGTACGACGGTGCAATCATTGGTGAACCCCACAACGGAATAGCTGCCATATATAGAAAGCGACAAAAATAACCTTTTTATAAAAATAACGACAAAACTTTTACCGTTAAACTCTTGAAATACTCGGTGATAAGAGTACAGTAATACGCGTTGTTGCAAAGTAGCACACGATATTGCACAATATCTCTGATTATTGATGCTTACGTAAAAAGTTACTCAGTTTCATTTAATAATTGTCATAGTAGTTGCTGCAGAGTATCTCATATTCAATTATTGTCACAGTATCATCTGTACAATATTTTATATTATTAAATCAATAATTGACACGACACAATTATTCATATTATTATTTGCATTATTGACAATGTCTAGAAAATTCTGTCGAGGAAAGATGTTAAGTTATTTAATTACGCGCCAATAAGGAGAAATGCTTATCGGAAAGCCCCCTCTTTCCTAGGAACAATCTAGTTGTCAATATTATGAATTATACACTACAAGAAAAAGCCTTATTTCCAACGGAACATTCCCTCGAAAATAAGCCTATTTCGTCGGAGGTAGGTTATTTCCGACGGGATGTTCCGTCAGAAATTTGGTCGTATATATACGGGTCGAAGATAACGTCTGTCACAAATTCCATTGTACCTATCTAATATACGATGGACTTATCTCCGAAAGAATTTCGTCGAACATAATCTATTTACGACTGAACAAAAAAGACAAAATAGTATTGTCGTGTATAAAATTACTTTATTTCTGACGAAAAATTCCCTCGGAAATAGGCCGACTATTTCCGACTGAAAATTATAATATACTAATAATTATTGAAATTTGGCTGATTATTAAATCCGACGGAATTTTCGTCGAAGATATCCTATTCCGTCGGAAATAACAATTTTTTTAAATGTAGATTCTTAAAGTGCAATTTCTAGGTGTTTAAACCCATTTATTTACTTGTAACCTATTTTATTCCAATACAAATAGTAATATAAACATGTATCACACATTTAAATATTCAACCTGTTTTATCCCAATACAGACAGTAATTGTAAGACCCCAACTTATTAATGAATAAAATCAAATTTTCTCTAAATATTATTGTGAATAATAAGGGGTTAATTTGATATAATACTTTGGTTATGGGTGAAATGTGCAAATTTTACAAAATAAGCAAGTGGTTATAAAATATTCATTTTGTCGGGGAATATTCGTTTGGTCGTGGAATATTCTTGCTGTCGGGGAATATTCGTACGACGGCGCAGCCTTGTGTGGGCCCCATAACGGAAAGCGATTGGATGAAGAAAACGACAAGTATAAGTTGTTTATTAATAACGGCGTAGTTGTTACCGTTAACACTGTTGAAATACCCGGTGGTTAAAAATACAGTAATAACGTGTGGTTGCACAGTAGCACACGGATTGCACAGTATAGTTGAATTATTGATTCGTACGTAAGAAGGCACTACTCAATAATTGTTACAGTGATTACTGTTCAATATTTTATTTTATTGATTCAATAATTGCTGCATTGATATTTTATATTATTGTTGTTTCAATAATTGTTGCTGCACAGTATTTTCCATTATCAGATCAATAATTCATATTATTTGAATAATATTATTAGATAACATTATTGACAATGTCTAGAAAGTTCTGTCTAAGGAGAGGTTTGGTCATCTAATTGCGCGCCAATAAGGAGAAATCCTTATTGGAAAGCCCCCTCTTTCCTGGGAACGGCCTGGTTGTCATAAATGTGATTCTGTAATATTATTTGTGAATAATTAATTATTGATTCATATGATAAGGAAATATTTATTTTATGTGGATATAAATGAGGGATATATTTTTTGGTTAAAAATGAAGGAGTTAATGTTGAGGTTTTTATCCATATTTTTGTCGGAATGGAGGTATTAAAAATCAGGGTTTTTGAGATATTTTGCGGGGGTTATAATTTTTAATCCGACCGTTGGATCGTGGTAATTTTTGGATATGTTATACATATATAAGTTGAGTATATGTCCACAAATTTTGAACCGTTAAAAATGAACGTATGATTTATTACGAATTTTACAAGATGACTGGTTCAGAAATTGTTGAATTTTCGGAGTTTATCATTTTGGTGGAAAATTCTAGAATTGGTGGGCCCCACTTGTGGTTGGTGAAGAAATGTGCTGAATTATATTTCAAATGTGGTGGGTGGGAATAGTAGCAGGTAAAGCCATCAGGTTGCAGGTCAAACCTACCAAAATTTTCCTATAAATAGAGGGCTAAGTTAGAATTGAAAATCACACCAGAAACAAGTTTTCTCTCTTTCTCTCTCTAGATTATTGAGTGTATTTTGTGAGTATTTAGATACTTTGAGAGTTTCTATTCATCAGAGCAAGTTTCTTTCAGCCTTATACCGGTATTCCGACCAGAAGTACTGATATTTTGAGGTAAGGGATATTATTTTCTTCTTAATGATATTATTTTCTTCAATATCATTATGCTGAAATATTGATATGAGTTTTTATCAAATTTGGAACTTTTTGTGTCGGGGGTTACTATTCACGTATACGGCACTATTCACGTATACGGCACTATTCACGAATACGGCACTATTCACCGAAAAATAAAATTTTCCCTTTTTGTCCAAGATGTCTATTATGGTTACTATCTTTGATTGTATCCATGTTTTGATCTTTATTTTTGAATTCTGCTTCACAATTGATTATTATGAAGTATTATTGATCTTGGATAAACTGTTATACGAATCCCTACTATTTGTCCTTCTGTCTCATTGGATTCGTTCTCTTTAAGATATTTTTCATCATCCTCAGTCCTAAATGATGATATTACTGAATATCTTTGGCCTGTAGTGCAAAGATGTATAATTACTTGATGAATATCTTTGGCCTGTAGTGCAAAGATGAACAGGTGTTGAGATGAACATGACCGACTGATGATACAAATGAATATCTTTGGCCTGTAGTGCAAAGATGAATATTTGGTTAAAGATGATTATTAATTGATGTTACAGGGATAAAATATTGATGATGGACTTTTAAATCTTAGAAGATAGTAGAATTCTTTCTCTACTTGACTCTTCTAATGGTTTGCTGTTTCCGCTGCAGTTGTTGATCTAAAACTTGTTGTCGATTATATTTTATCAGATTTTTCCCTGTTGAAGACTAACGATAATTTGTTGTATATTATCTTAGTCATAATATTCTTTACTGGGCTAGTTGAGCTCACCCTTTTCCTTTTTGTTCCATTTTTCTTCTCAGGAGGTGAGAACATAGCAGGATCTAGTCGGGGTATGGAGTGATGGTTCTAGAAAGATGTATTAGCAGTCCTCACTATTTCTGTAAAATAGTGTTTGAATAATTGTAATGAGGATTTATTTGAGTGTGGATATTGTCTAGAAGACAATATTTGTATTTAAACTCACAGTATGTGTTGTCGTATTTTGCACGACAATTGTATTATTGAAGTTGTAGTTTGCTTTCTGTACCATGTATTTGGCGACTCAGAATGGGTGTTGTATACCTATTCTGGGGGCGTCACAGTTGGTATCAGAGCTTAGGGATATGATCCCTGGCTGAGATGTGAGACAAGAACTAGGAGGGGAGAGACGGGGAATTCCTTCGCTAGTATGACCTGACTAAGTTTATTTGGTGTTTATTTGGTCGGTCAGAGTATAGGGATAATATATGACATGACTATTAACCCTTGTTTTATGGCAGTATTTAAGAATGGCAGCTGAGAACGTTAATAATGGAGTAAATCAGACCGTGGAGACACCTTTGATCACTACCCAGGGGAACGTGCAACAGGAAGGCAATATTCCTCCTGTAAACAACGTTACCGAGCAAACGATGAATGATGGAATGTTTAGGAGCTTTTTGCAGTTCATGCAAAATCAGACGAGGGAGACTCGTGTGCAGAATACGGGTGGAAATGATAACAACGCGCGGTTTGTCACAGCTAAGCAGTTCAAAGAATTGGGACCACCAGAATTTAAGGGAAAGCCGGATCCGATCATGGCGGAAACGTGGGTCAAGCAAATTACCAAGATATTTGATGTCTTGGGATGCACGGAGGAACAGAAGGTTCCATTCGCCACATTTATGTTCCGCGGTGAGGCAGACTACTGGTGGGAGTCTGTGAAGCGTACCCAGCCTGACGCACTCAACATGTCCTGGGAAACATTTCAAAAACTGTTCAATGACAAGTACTTTCCTGAAAGTATTCGTCATATGAAGGAGGTTGAGTTTATTAGACTGGAACAAAACAACATGACGGTGTCCCAGTACGAGGCGAAGTTTGCAGAGTTATCCAGGTTTGCACCTCATTTGGTCGAAAATGAGGAACGAATGACACGGATGTTTCTGAGAGGTTTAAAACCTGAGATTCGTCAATACCTTATCTCTCATAAATTTTCTCTGTATTCAGACGTTGTCAACAGGGCCCAATTATTAGAGAGAGATAATGAGTATACTCAACCGAGGGACCACAACCAGGGTCATACCGGTGACGGCAATCATCAGAGCGATGATAACCAACGAGGAGGGAAAAATACGAACAAAGGCGGTAACCACTCGGTGGTCATCGTGGCCATGATAATAGGAGAGGTGAGTCAAGTGGAAATTTCAGAAAGAGGAGATTCAACAATGACGGGAAGACATCAGCAGCAGCACCAGCACCAACAACAAATTTTAGGGGAGGAGAACGACCACCAGTTAGATGTTACAAATGCGGGAAAGAGGGACATATCAGCCCAAACTGTCCACAACAATCCAAGGTGTGTTACAACTGTGGGAAGGAAGGCCACATCGCTCGAGATTGTACTATAGCGAAACCAAGTTCAGCGGGAGTGGTGATTCCAAGGGCTGTCCCGGATAAGGCGAAATCAGCGGTTCCTGGAAGAGCGTTTGTCGTAACTGGCCAAAACGTGAGAAACCCGAACGAGGTGATCACGGGTAAGCTAATCTTGAATTCTTGCGAAGTTTATACTTTACTAGATACCGGTTCTACCCATTCTTTTATCTCTCCTGCTTGTGCTCAACGTTTAAACTTGACTCCGGAGAAATTGGACTTTAACTTATCTGTTGAAACTCCGTTGGGTGAAACCTTCGTTACATCTACAGTTTATAAATCTTGCATGATCCAAGTTGGCACTATCACATTACCTGTTGATCTTATCTCTTTAAAGATACTTGCTTTTGATGTGATTTTAGGAATTGATTGGTTAACCACTCATCATGCTAAAATTGATTGTTTTCGTAAGGTTGTTAGTTTTCATATTCCTAACCAACCTGTCATACGAATTCAAACTACTAAACCACTAAAATCAGTCACTGTCATATCAAGCCACAAAGCTATTCGTTTATTGAAAAACGGATGTCAAGCTTTCTTAGCCCATGTTATGGATTTGAACAAAGACAAGTCAGATTTGAATAATATTTCTATTGTTAGAGAATTTTCCGATGTATTTCCTGAAGAACTTCCGGTCTACCCCCGGAACGAGAAATTGAATTCTTTATTGACCTTGAACCCGGTACAAAGCCCATTTCTAAAACCCCATATCGAATGGCTCCTATTGAACTTCAGGAGTTAAAAGTCCAACTACAGGAGTTGTTGGACATCGGTTTTATTCGTCCTAGTACGTCTCCTTGGGGTGCTCCTGTTTTATTCGTAAAGAAGAAAGACGGGAGTATGCGACTTTGTATTGACTATCGAGAATTGAACCATGTCACCATCAAGAATAGGTATCCGCTACCTCGCATTGATGACCTGTTTGACCAGTTGCAAGGAGCACAATTCTTTTCAAAGATCGATCTTCGTTCTGGATATCATCAGCTGAAGATTAAAACTGAGGATATTCCAAAGACTGCCTTCAGAACTCGGTACGGGCATTATGAATTCTTAGTAATGTCTTTTGGATTGACTAATGCTCCTGCTGCCTTCATGGATATGATGAACCGTGTATTCAAAGAATATTTGGATCAGTTCGTTGTTGTCTTTATTGATGACATCCTCATCTATTCCAAAAGCCGTGAAGATCATGAGCGCCATTTGAAGCTGGTACTGCAAAGGCTTCGTGAAAACAAGCTATATGCCAAACTGAAGAAATGCGAGTTCTGGCTTGAGGAAGTAGCATTCCTTGGGCACGTGGTGTCAAAACATGGAGTATCTGTCGACCCGGCGAAGATTGAAGCCATACAAAGTTGGGAGCAACCGAAGTCGGTAACCGAAGTACGTAGCTTTCTGGGCTTAGCTGGTTATTATCGGAGATTTGTGGAAGGATTTTCTCGAATCGCTACTCCGTTAACTCAGCTGACTCGGAAAGATACAAAATTCGTATGGAGTGAGGAATGCGAGAAGAGTTTCCAAGAACTCAAGAGGAGACTCATTTCGGCACCTGTTTTGACAATACCATCTGGTTCGGATGGATTTGTTATCTACAGCGATGCTTCAGGCAAAGGGTTAGGATGTGTTCTCATGCAACATGGGAAAGTCATAGCCTATGCCTCACGACAACTCAAAGAATATGAGAGGAATTATCCTACTCATGATTTGGAGTTGGCAGCAGTCGTTTTTGCGTTGAAGATCTGGAGACACTACCTGTATGGGGAGAAAGTGGAGATCTATACAGATCATAAAAGCCTCAAATATTTCTTCACCCAAAAGGAACTCAACATGCGGCAACGACGTTGGCTTGAGCTGTTGAAAGATTACGATCATACCATCCAATACCATCCTGGAAAAGCAAACGTAGTAGCTGACGCATTGAGTAGAAGATCATATGCGGGTACGAGTGCAATGTTTTTAACACAAAGGCCCATTTTGTATGACTTGCAAAGGATGGAGATAGAGATGAAGGCTCCAAGTACCCACATGATGATATCAAATATACGAGTAGAACCGACTTTAATCGATAAAGTTAAAGCTGCTCAAGCTACGGATATAGAGCTGATGCGTATGAAGAAGAAAGTGCAAGAAGGTGCTATTCCAGAAGCAAGAATCGATGAAGAAGGAATACTTCGAGTCAACTCCAGACTTTGTGTTCCTAACGATTTTGACTTGAAGCATAGAATAATGATGGAGGCACACAACACACCGTTTGCAATCCATCCTGGGAGTACCAAAATGTATCACGATCTTCGACATACATTTTGGTGGAGCAATATGAAAAGAGAGATCGCGGAGTTTATCTCGAGATGTTTAACTTGTCAACGTGTAAAAGCGGAGCATCAAGTACCAAAGGGTCCATTGCAACCACTTGAGATTCCGAAATGGAAGTGGGAACACATTACTATGGATTTTGTTACAGGTCTTCCCAAGGTTTCTCAAGGCATAGATGCGATTTGGGTTATTGTTGATAGATTAACCAAGTCCGCTCATTTCTTGCCGATACGTGAGACTTATTCCCTTGAACGTCTTGCTAGTATGTACGTGAACGAGATTGTGAGATTGCATGGCATGCCAGTATCCATAGTTTCGGATCGTGACCCAAGATTCACTTCACGATTTTGGGTTAGCTTGCAGAAAGCTATGGGCACGGATTTACGATTCAGTTCAGCATACCATCCTCAAACGGACGGACAATCAGAGAGGACTATTCAAACTCTTGAAGATCTATTAAGACTTTGTGTCTTAGATCTCAAAGGGAGTTGGGATAAGTACCTACCATTGGTGGAATTCTCCTACAACAACAGTTATCAGGCGAGCATAGGTATGGCTCCATTTGAGGCGTTGTATGGAAGAAAATGTCGTTCTCCAGTATGCTGGGACGAGGTGGGTGAAGCAACATTGTTGGGACCAGAATTGGTACGCATTACTACAGAGAAGATCCAAACGATTCGACAACGTATACAAACGGCACAGGATCGACAAAAGAGTTATGCGGATCTTCATCGGAAGGACGTGGAATTTAATATTGGGGATCATGTATTGTTACGTGTTGCACCATGGAAGGGAGTTACAAGATTTGGGAAGAGAGGAAAGCTCAATCCAAGATTTGTTGGTCCATTTGAGATTCTTGAGCGAATAGGAAATGTGGCATATAGACTCGCATTACCTCCAAGCATGTCTCGTGTTCATAATGTTTTTCACATATCTATGCTTCGTAAATATGTTAAAGACCCGAACCACATTATTGAGTTAGAACCAGACGAGATAGCTGAAGATTTAACGTACGAGGAGGTACCTGTTAAGATCTTGGATAGGAAAGAGCATGTCCTACGCACGAAGGTTATACCACAAGTTAAGGTTTTGTGGAGAAACCATGCTATTGAAGAAATGACCTGGGAGTTGGAATCAGAAATGAAAGCGAGGTATCCTCACCTTTTTGAAACATCAGGTACGTACGTCAATTTCGAGGACGAAATTTCATAAGGAGGGGAGGTTGTAAGACCCCAACTTATTAATGAATAAAATCAAATTTTCTCTAAATATTATTGTGAATAATAAGGGGTTAATTTGATATAATACTTTGGTTATGGGTGAAATGTGCAAATTTTGCAAAATAAGCAAGTGGTTATAAAATATTCATTTTGTCGGGGAATATTCGTTTGGTCGTGGAATATTCTTGCTGTCGGGGAATATTCGTACGACGGCGCAGCCTTGTGTGGGCCCCATAACGGAAAGCGATTGGATGAAGAAAACGACAAGTATAAGTTGTTTATTAATAACGGCGTAGTTGTTACCGTTAATACTGTTGAAATACCCGGTGGTTAAAAATACAGTAATAACGCGTGGTTGCACAGTAGCACACGGATTGCACAGTATATTGAATTATTGATTCGTACGTAAGAAGGCACTACTCAATAATTGTTACAGTATTATTGTTCAATATTTTATTTTATTGATTCAATAATTGCTGCATTGATATTTTATATTATTGTTGTTTCAATAATTGTTGCTGCACAGTATTTCCCATTATCAGATCAATAATTCATATTATTTGAATAATATTATTAGATAACATTATTGGCAATGTCTAGAAAGTTCTGTCTAAGGAGAGGTTTGGTCATCTAATTGCGCGCCAGTAAGGAGAAATCCTTATTGGAAAGCCCCCTCTTTCCTGGGAACGGCCTGGTTGTCATAAATGTGATTCTGTAATATTATTTGTGAATAATTAATTATTGATTCATATGATAAGGAAATATTTATTTTATGTGGATATAAATGAGGGATATATTTTTGTGGTTAAAAATGAAGGAGTTAATGTTGAGGTTTTTATCCATATTTTTGTCGGAATGGAGGTATTAAAAATCAGGGTTTTTGAGATATTTTGCGGGGGTTATAATTTTTAATCCGACCGTTGGATCGTGGTAATTTTTGGATATGTTATACATATATAAGTTGAGTATATGTCCACAAATTTTGAACCGTTAAAAATGAACGTATGATTTATTACGAATTTTACAAGATGACTGGTTCAGAAATTGTTGAATTTTCGGAGTTTATCATTTTGGTGGAAAATTCTAGAATTGGTGGGCCCCACTTGTGGTTGGTGAAGAAATGTGCTGAATTATATTTCAAATGTGGTGGGTGGGAATAGTAGCAGGTAAAGCCATCAGGTTGCAGGTCAAACCTACCAAAATTTTCCTATAAATAGAGGGCTAAGTTAGAATTGAAAATCACACCAGAAACAAGTTTTCTCTCTTTCTCTCTCTAGATTATTGAGTGTATTTTGTGAGTATTTAGATACTTTGAGAGTTTCTATTCATCAGAGCAAGTTTCTTTCAGCCTTATACCGGTATTCCGACCAGAAGTACTGATATTTTGAGGTAAGGGATATTATTTTCTTCTTAATGATATTATTTTCTTCAATATCATTATGCTGAAATATTGATATGAGTTTTTATCAAATTTGGAACTTTTTGTGTCGGGGGTTACTATTCACGTATACGGCACTATTCACGTATACGGCACTATTCACGAATACGGCACTATTCACCGAAAAATAAAATTTTCCCTTTTTGTCCAAGATGTCTATTATGGTTACTATCTTTGATTGTATCCATGTTTTGATCTTTATTTTTGAATTCTGCTTCACAATTGATTATTATGAAGTATTATTGATCTTGGATAAACTGTTATACGAATCCCTACTATTTGTCCTTCTGTCTCATTGGATTCGTTCTCTTTAAGATATTTTTCATCATCCTCAGTCCTAAATGATGATATTACTGAATATCTTTGGCCTGTAGTGCAAAGATGTATAATTACTTGATGAATATCTTTGGCCTGTAGTGCAAAGATGAACAGGTGTTGAGATGAACATGACCGACTGATGATACAAATGAATATCTTTGGCCTGTAGTGCAAAGATGAATATTTGGTTAAAGATGATTATTAATTGATGTTACAGGGATAAAATATTGATGATGGACTTTTAAATCTTAGAAGATAGTAGAATTCTTTCTCTACTTGACTCTTCTAATGGTTTGCTGTTTCCGCTGCAGTTGTTGATCTAAAACTTGTTGTCGATTATATTTTATCAGATTTTTCCCTGTTGAAGACTAACGATAATTTGTTGTATATTATCTTAGTCATAATATTCTTTACTGGGCTAGTTGAGCTCACCCTATTCCTTTTTGTTCCATTTTTCTTCTCAGGAGGTGAGAACATAGCAGGATCTAGTCGGGGTATGGAGTGATGGTTCTAGAAAGATGTATTAGCAGTCCTCACTATTTCTGTAAAATAGTGTTTGAATAATTGTAATAAGGATTTATTTGAGTGTGGATATTGTCTAGAAGACAATATTTGTATTTAAACTCACAGTATGTGTTGTCGTATTTTGCACGACAATTGTATTATTGAAGTTGTAGTTTGCTTTCTGTACCATGTATTTGGCGACTCAGAATGGGTGTTGTATACCTATTCTGGGGGCGTCACAGTAATATAAACCTATATCACATATTCAAATATTCAACGTAGCGCTAAAAACGATAGCAACACAACAACTAAAACATAATCTACTAACTGATTATCATCAACATTACTAAGCTAACAATTACAAATATAAGCTAATGTTCTATAAAATATAAATAATATAACTTATAATACTTATACAGATGCAATTAGACACTACAATATATATAAATGTTCTACAATAATATGAATACAAATAAACCATAAACTAGTAAAAGTATCATCATCGGGCGGAGGTAAACGACGTTGCTCTAGTTCATGGAAATCAATGTCGTCATCTTGGTCTCCATCGTCAGTCCGCTCGTCATCGCCACCATGTTGATAGAATTAAAAATAAAAATTATTAGTCCGTATATATGTGAAAATTAAAAAGATACTGTTAATTGAAAATAGCATAAACATGCAAAATACCTGAGTAGGCGGAGGCTGACGAAAAGCCTCCTCTAGGAGGGTAATCACTATCCAGAGCATCTCGCCGCTGAACGCGTCGAACTATTCCTGCGGTAATCCCGTACTCTCTGCGGAGGCCCCTGATATAACCTCCTGAGCAAGCTGATGAAGACGAGAACTGCTAGGCAACTGCTGACGAAAAAAGACCGGATCGATATGGAACCTATCCAACACGACCGCTATTAGCCTCTGGAATAACTCCTCATCCAAGCCAGTGCCCATATAAGATGCGCTAGCTTGTGCTCTCGGACGCTAGCGTTGACTAGAGCCTAGAAAATGGAGTTGGTCCATTACTAGAAATAATTTATATAATGTGATAAATTATGATAGTTTTGTAAAATATAAACAATATTATTACCTCTAGGTAGTGTATATGCGGGTATCCTCGGTAGACCCACCACTCGATACCTGCCGATAATACTAGTAGGGGGATCCTGAGACTCGAACCATAGCCTCAACTCCTCATCTCAAGATAACTCAATCTGGAGAGTGGGGATGGTAGAATCTAATGGCTCAGAACCCCCTTTAGCAGCCTCCAACTCAGTTATATGCTGGTCCCGAAGCTTCTGAAATCGGTCCTGTAATTTATCTTGTATACATGAGTTAATTATATCATTTTATTAACGATTAAATATTATTAAAAGCTAAATAGTTAGAAGAGTTTTACCTGTATAGCTAATGCTGCCTGAGATAAAGGACGCTCGCCCTTAGGCGTGTGGGCTCTATCCCAAAACTCTAACATGGTTGGATCTCCACCCAAGGTCCTCCCCAAGACCTAATAAAGACATTCATTAAACAGATATTTAGTATTTGTGACCGAACTTGATAACTAAACAACTAAATAAAGCGCACTTACCATCTTCGCCTCCTCGAATGACTGCGAACCAGCGTATAGCTTGCTCAGACTTCTTCTTGAAGTCATCAACATCCTAGTGCACACACATAGCCTGCCATGCGGGGTTAGAGACTATGCGGGGCTGGTGATCTCTGATGGTGGTCTCGGGCTGGTCCTCAACTGCCCGGGCTGCCCTCTGTCACATCTCATATAGCCAACCTGAGTAATTCTTAGCGACATATGTCATAATCACATCGTTACCAGCTGACTGAGAGATACTCGGGTCATATCTATAATAAGTCTATAACAAAAGTTTAAAAGTTAGGAACAATGAATTTCGCAGGCAACAACTATGTACTAATATATAACTGCCTAAGATAAACTTATTAACTTATGTGAAAATCCTGCAAGACAGTCTACATAAAAGTGGCATTGTACCGCGCATACTAGCTGTAGCGCATGCACCCGGTCGGGAGGTGCGTCAAACATATAGCGTGTAAGGTGTAAGATCCCAAATTTTTAGGAATAAAGATTAAATTTGTCTAATTATTATTTTGAATAATAAGGTGTTGATTTGATATAATGCTTTAGTTATGGGTGATATGTGCAAATTTTGCAAAGTAAGCAAGTTGTCATATAATATTTGTTTGGTCGGGGAATATTCTTTTTATCGGGGAATATTCGTACAATGGAGTAATCATTGGTGGACCACATAACAGAATAAATGTCGGACATAGAAAGCGAAATAAATAACCTTTTTATAAAAAATAACAGCAAGACTTTTGCCGTTAACTGTTGAAATACCCGGTGATAAAAATACAGTAATACGCGTGGTTACATAGTAGCGCACGGTATTGCACAGTATCTCTGATTATTGGTTCTTACGTAAGAAGTCACTCAGTATTCAATAATTGCCACAGTAGTTGCTGTATAGTATCTCATATTATTGATTCAATTATTGTCACAATATCATCTGCACAATATTTTATATTATTAAATCAATAATTGACACGATACAATTATTCATGTTATTGGTTAGCATTATTGGTAATGTCTAGAAAATTCTATCAAGGAAAGAGGTTATGTTATATAATTGCACGCCAATAAGGATAAATCTTTATCGAAAAGTCCCCTCTTTCCTAGGAATGATCTGATTGTTAATATTGAGAGCTTATAATATTAATTGTGAATAATTATTATGGGGTGGATATTAGTTCAATTTTGATATAAATGAAAGAATTTAGCATGAAATAATTGTTGAAAGTTTGGCATATTTTTATGGAATCACAGTTATCTTCTCCGATAAAATATTCATTCAAATATATTATTATAATATATTATAATTTTTTTAAATAATAATATTATATATATATAAGCATGTGATTAAAGAGAAGAAGTGAGCAAATTATATTTGAATACATTGTTCAAAAGCAGTATAACTTGTCCTTTGTTTTTCCTAAGTTCGTTGGTGAGAAATTCTCCGACAAACTAATTTTTCCAAATGTGTGGGCCTTTTCCTATAAGAAAATAAGAGTTAGGCGAATAGTTAGGCAGGGTTGCTTGATTTTTCCTCTGTGCCCCTCCTTCCTCAACACACCATTACAATATCAAAAATTCTTATTCTATAGTATTGTGAGTATTTCTCTTGAGTATAAGGATACTTTGAGTGTAGCTTTTTATGCAAGATTTTCTCAGAATAATATCCGATATTCCAGTCAAATCTAGTTTCTACTAAGGTAAAGAATATTATTTTATTTCAATACTCATAAGAAATATTATTTTCTTTCATACTCCATATTTTGTAAGTGATATAATTTCATTTCATACTCCTAAATTTAAACTTACTATGGTAAGTATTATTTCTATAATTCCTGAAATGATTAGAAATTTTTTAAGTTTTGCGCTTCATCTAATATCATTTCATTAGAATATTGGTCTGAACATTTTTATCAAATTTTAATCTTTTCATGTTGGGGTACTATTCATACGGTACTATTCATACAGTATTATTCATGAGTACTATTCACAACAGAATTTAATTTCTTTTCTGTTCAAATTATTTTTGATACATGAATATCATTCTTGAATTTTACTTCACAAATAGTTATCATGTTGACAATTTAGACATTTTTGAACTCTGGATAAATTAAATTATAAATATCTAATATTTATCTTTGATCTCACTTGATTGAATCTTTATATCATTGTCATCATACTCATGCTTATATTGTGTTGAAAGTCATCTTTGACCCGTAGTGCAAAGATGGACTTTTGATTGATATGATTATGACCAAGAATTGTGTATTGATATAATAAAAACCTTTAATGTTACAGATAAGGTTTGTGGTGAAAGTCCTCTTTGGCCTGTAGTGCATAGATGGACGAGTGTTTGACATAATCATGACCACTGGCGATGCTAACGATTATCTTTGGCCTGTAGTGCATATATAATTCGTTGATTGGAAATAATTATTGATTGATATTACATGGATAAAATATTAATGATGGACTTTTAAATCATAGAAGATAGTAGACATCATGCTCTACTTGACTCTTCTAATGGATTGTTGTTTCCGCTGCAATTGATCTAACACTTGTTGTCTATTGTATTTTATCAGATTTTTCCTTGTTGAGGACTAATGATAATTTGTTCTACATTATCTTAGTCATAATATTCTTTACTGGGCTAGTTGAACTCACCCTTTTCCTTTTGGTTTTATTGTTCTTCTCAGGAGGCGAGAATGTAGCTGGGATGTGACGCCCCCAAATCGGGGTATCTTCCAACTCGACAGATGGTGCTACACGGTGCTACTGTTCACACATACATTCAGTTGAAATACCTCAACTGAGTGAATATGTCTTCTATTATTATATAATAATAATTCCCTTCCCAGGTTCTTTGTAACCATTACATATGTTCTTCGTCATAGTATCAAATTAATACAAAAGTAATACTATTCTATTACAAAGATAACTACTTGTCTGCCTTAGCCTTCCCTTTATCCTTACTAGATCTTTCGGTCCGTTCATTTTTAGCTGCATTCATATGGTTCAAGCAAGGGTGAGCATAACTAGCTCAACAAGTATAATAATGATGGTCAAGCAACATGCATGAATCAAATGAATATATATCTTCTATAACTGAATCAATAGTCATAAAGTACTATAGATGAATCAAAATAGCACTTCTCTTTTCTTTAAAAGGTTTAATGATGAACACCATTTGTTAAACCTTGACTTTGGTCAAAGACCTTGATCATTTCATTCTTTCTTTCTTTGAAAAAGGATAACCCGACACTAAGTCCGTAAGTTTAGCATTTCTTATGAGCACGTCTAGGTGATCAGCCTATAGTACTTTATGTTGTACAACACTACTACATTAAACGTATCTACGTTTAAGTTTTGGCAACCTCATGTGCCAGTCGCTTTACGACAAAACATTTGTTTGTTCACACTCAGTCTTTCTTTGAATCTATACAAAAATAGTTGGCACAAGGTAGCAATATCAATAATATTTTGATAGATTATAATAAAATCCACAAAATACTCTACGTTTAGTCTAGCCGAAGGAAATGGCTTCGACTTCTTTGTATGTCAATTCATCCGTATGATACATGAATCATAAAGCTTGTCCAAAATAAGTATAGACAAGGGTTTAGAACACTTGCCTTTAGTGTCTTCTACTGTAAATTTAGTTTACTGGTGAGTCTTTAAAGATTCTACATCACATAATTACATAGCATATCACATTAGGTCATAAACAATCAATATGTATTGTAATTAACCTGTCTTCTCCTTCTTCTCTTTCTAACTATCCGCTTGCTTAAGTTATTACACTCGTTAGTTTAGTTAACGTTCCTTACGGCTTTATAACATTTTATTATTATAATTGACCTTACTTATTTAATGTTTAAGTAACTACATTTCCAGCAATCTCAAACATCCATTCAACGTGCGTACAGTTACCGTCTTATTAAACTTGCTTTGTGTTTACGGTTTATAACTTTTCGTTAACTTTTAAAATTTAAACTTAAGGTTTTAATCATCCTTTATGATGTTACTTTAAGTTTAATTAAGGTCATAATTCACCTTCAATCAACTTATCTTTCTTTTGTATTCATTGTCATTCTTCTCTGCTTTGGTTTAAAACAGGCGCCGCGACACCCTGTCCTTTGTTGTAAGCTGCGCTGCAGCACAACTCTCCAGTGTCTTGGATCTAGTTACGACGCTGCGGCGCCACTTTCATAGGCTTGGGCGGCGCTGCGGCGCCGACCCTGAGCCTTTGATTTTTTTTTAAGTTTTTCATTTCAAATTCTTTTCAAGCTCGTAACTTAATCGTTATATGTCAGAATTGGCTCGTTCAAAAGCTGTTATCTCACATATCTTGCATACTTCAATTTCATTAGGACAATTTAAGTTTCCGAATCCGTTAACATTAAATTGACTATTTAAATTTTTTATTACGCGTTTGTTAAATGTTCGTGAACGTTCATAGCTAGTTTCTTCATTTTAAGTCGGAATTCGACCATTCTTGAGTCCACAACTCTTAAATGCAATGTTGTACGATACGCCATCAAAAACTAAGGTTTTCGAGTTAAACGTCAACTTTTGACTATCATTCCGAGAATTTTACGATTTCGACAATTATCGCCTAATCTCGTAAATTTCGCTATAGCTTCGTTACTTGATATTTTTACTCTGTTCAAAATGGATTCATTCCATTATTCATATATCTATCATCCTAACCAAGCATATAACATCTAATCCTATACACAATGGTTTTAAACTTGTCCATCAACAACATGTGTTAAATATTTATGTTTTCTTCATTAGTTCTTACTTCTTTGATTATGATTCCTCTTGTAACATGATTATTAATGTTTAAAATCTACTAATAGCCATCCTTGTTACTTCTTAAGACACATGCTCCACCAATAATCACTTCTCTATCAAAGTTATAATTGAAGAGATGAAGATTAAAGGTTAAAGTTTCCTTACCCTTTGATGTTCTTGAATTACCTAGCTTCTTTCTTCTTTGATTCCTTGTTTATAGCTTTCTCTTATCTCTTTCTCGATATAAGGCTTAAGATATTGGTGAATTCAAACAACCACAAATGACAATCTAAGCTCTCTATTTATAGAATTTGCAAGGTGGGGGTACAATGGTCAAAAGGTCACCCAACCTCCTTACTATTCCAAACTTGCAAACTAAGCCACTCCTCTTGCTTGCCCACCAAGTGGCAAGCCATGACTCACTATGGGGGGCCCACATGGGTTTCCCCCATAGGTTTTACTCATCTGGTGACCCAATGGTTCGACCCACGGGTTCGGTTCTTGGTTCAGGCTTAAGTTTAATTCAATTTGGGCTTAACCTTGGGTTTGAATTAAATTATCTCTGGGCCTCACTCATCTTTTACTTGGGCTTGCCAATTTCACATTCAAATCCTACTAATCCATTATTAATGGTTTAAACTTTTAACGTATAATCTTCGTATTCTTCTCGTATACTAGTTCGTATAACATTCATCCTATATGTTATATTATCTTTCATATATACTTGTAAAATACCTTGTATTATACTCGTATTCATTCTCACGTATAATAACTTTCTTATTATACAACCATCAATTATTCAAATCTTCACTTTCCCTAACATTCTCGAACTTAGTACGCATGTGAAAAATTGCGTTTGTCATAACTGAATTATTATCAGATAATCCATCCTTCCTTAACATTCTATCGTTACGTATTTTTCGGAAGTTCAAAAATAATTCCCGAGCAGAATTGGACGAATAGTATTTTTTAGAGAGTTTCTCGAAAAACTTTTATTTTCGTCTTGAAAATTCAAACACTTTATTTCTAGCACTTAGCCAGAACACTACTATCATACCTCTCTTTTAGGTTATGGAATAACCTTCATCACGCTTACTCGGTATAAATAACACATAATATAATTTTATTTATTATATATTCAAATAAAATTAATTTACATTATAATCCGATTTTTCTCAGTTGTTACATTCTTCCCCCCTTATAAGGATTATGTCCCCAGAATCTCGTCATAAGTTAGTCAAACAACTGAGGGTAATTCTTCTTCATCTTTTCTTCAAGTTCCCATGTTTCTTCTTCGGCATCGTGGTTTCTCCATATTACCTTCACCGAATGTATAACTTTATTCCTTAGAACTTGATCTTTTCTATCAATGATTTGAATATGCATTTCTTCATACGTCAAGTCTTTCTCAACATGAATAGGCTCATATTCTATTACATGCTTATAATCTAGCTTATAAGGGCGTAACACAGATACATGAAACACATTGTGTATGCGTTTTAACTCCGGAGGTAATGCTACCACATAAGCTACCCCTCCTACTTTTTTTTAATTTCACAAAAGGTCCTATAAACCTTGGACTTAGTTTTCCCTTCTTCCCAAAGCGTATCTTTCCTTTCCAGGGAGACACCTTTAGAAACATATATGAGCCGACTTCAAACTCTCTTTTCATTCGATGAGGATCTGCATACTTTTTCTGTCTGTCTTGTGCTGGTACCAGTCACATTGGTATCAACTTAACTATATCTGCTGTTTGTTGTACCATTTCAGGTCCTAGCATTTGTCGTTCTCCTATCTCATCCCAACATAATGGTGTTATACACTTTCTTCCATATAATGCTTCATAAGGCGGCTAGCCTATGCTTGTATGATAACTGTTGTTATACGCAAACTCTACTAATGGTAGATGATCATCCCAATTACCCTTGAAATCCATGATGCAAGATCTTAGCATATCTTTGAACGTCTAAATTGTTCTTTCGTTTTGCCCATCTGTCTGTGGATGATAAGTTGTACTTAACTTTAATTACGTCCCCATCTGTTCTTGCAAACTTCTCCAAAAGTTTGATGTGAATCGTGGATCACGATCTGACACTATCGAAACTGGTACTCCATGTCTTGAAACGATTTCCTTAACATAGAGTTTAGCTAACTGGTCTAAATTAAATTTGACTCTTTTTGGCAAAAAGTGAGCCGACTTCGTCAAACGGTCCACTATTACCCAAATAGCGCCATACCCTTTCTGTGTAGTTGAAAGTCCCATCACAAAATCCATTGTGATGTGTTCCCACTTCCATTCCAAAATTTCCAATGATTATAATAAGTCGCTTGGTCGTTGATGTTCGGCCTTAACTTTTTGACAAGTTAAGCACCTACTTACATATTCTGCTATCTCTCTCTTCATGTTCGACCACCAAAAATTTTGTCGAAGGTCTTGATACATCTTAGTAATAATAGGATGAATCGAGTACCTTGAACTATGAGCCTCTTGTAATATCTCCTCTTTCAATTCTGTTTCACTCGAAACCTAAATTCTTCCTTCAAATCTTAATAACTCCTCATTATCAAGACTATACTTTATTTCTTTTCCATATGCTAGCTGTTTCTTCATCTGATAGCACTCATCATTTTTGAGTTGTACCTCATTGACTCTCTCTACAATGGTAGGTTGAGTCTCCGTCGTAAATAGTTTCTGTCCCGACTTACTCGGTAATCTCACCTCTAACTCCATTTTATCCATCTCTGTCATTAACTTAGTTTGAGCTGTTAACATAGACAACTTTTCCCGACCCTTTCTAGTTAAGGCGTCGGCCACCACATTCGCTTTTCCTGGATGATACAGGATATCATAATCGTAATCCTTTATCATCTCCAGCCATCGTCTTTATCTCATATTTAAGTCTTTTTGTGTGAAGATATATTTTAGACTTTAATGGTCCGTGTATATCTCACATTTTTCTCCATCTAGGTAATGCCTCCAAATCTTTAAGGCAAATACCACTGCTGCCTGTTCTAGATCATGAGTAGGATAAACTTTCTCATAATCCTTTAACTGCCATGATGCATAAGCGATGACCTAGCCATGCTGCATGAGAACACATCTAAGTCCTCTATGCGAAACATCTCTATAAACTACAAAATTCCCTGTATCATCGGGTAAAGATAATACATGTGCTTCACTCAACCTTTTCTTTAGTTCTTGAAAACTGTTTTCACACTTCTCAGTCCACACGTACTTCATTGTCTTTCTTGTCAAATTAGTTAACGGAGTAGCTATCTTAGAAAAATTCTAGATAAATCTTTGATAGTATCCCGCTAACCCTAGGAAACTCCGTACCTCTGTCGGTGTTTTCGGTTGTTCCTAATTAATCACTGCTTCTACCTTTGCTGGATCCACTGAGATTCTATCTCGGTCGATAATGTGTCCCAAAAACTGTACTCTTTCTAGCCAAAATTCGCACTTAGTTAATTTCGTGTATAACTTCTCCTTCCTTAGTGTCTCCAACACTAATCTTAGGTGTTCAGCATGATCTTCTGGCGTCTTAGAATAGACTAGAATATCATCGATAAACACTACAACGAACTTGTCCAAATATTATTTGAACACTCTGTTCATTATATCCATGAATACAGCTGGTACATTCGTCAACCCAAATGATAATACCAGAAACTCATAATGGCTGTAACGAGTTCTGAATGCCGTCTTAGGTACATCTGCCTTTCTGACTTTTAACTGATGATACCCTGTTCGCAAATCTATCTTAGAAAAATACTTTGCCCCTTTCAATTAATCAAAAAGATCATCGATCCTGGGAAGTGGGTATTTATTCTTTATCATTAGCTTGTTCAACTCTCGGTAGTCGATACAAAGTCTCAACGATCCATTCTTCTTCTTTACAAACAGTACCGGTGCTCCCCACGGTGAAACACTCGGTTGAATGTATTTCATATCCAACAGTTCTTGTAGTTGAACCATTAAGTCTATCATTTCTACTTGCGCCATACGATACAGTGCCCTTAAAATTGGTGCCGCTCCTGGCACAATATCTATTACGAATTCAATCTCCCTATCTGGTGGAAGACCTGATAATTCGCTTGGAAGTACATCCACGAATTCTTTTACTATAGGTATTTGTTCCATTGTTGCTCCCACTCTCTAGGTATCAACAACATGACCCAAATAACCTACACATCCCTTCCTCAACAATTTCCTAGTTTGTGTCATGGTAAGATAATACGAACGTCCCGGTGACTTACTACCGTAAAACACTACCTTAGGTTGTTTCAAAGTTTGAAGGTTTATACATTTCTTTTGACAATCTATAATTGCACCATGGTTGAGCAACCAATCCAACTCGAGAATTACATCGAATTCTCCCAACTTTATCGATATTAGATCTACTGACAATTTATAACCTCGTATTTCTACACAACAACGCCTATAAATATGTTCAACATGAATTATTTTTTCATTTGCTACCTTAATATTTAAAGGTATAAGCAACCTTGCAGGAAGTAATCCTAATCGTTTAGCAAAATCACATGCTATAAAAGAACAAGTAGCACCCGAATCAAACAACACATAAGCATTTATATCGTTGATTGGGATAATACCTGCAACTACATCTCCTGATGCAACTGCATCTTGGACCGTCATATTAAAGGTGCGGGCCATCGGTCTACTCGACTGAGCTGGACCACTAATAGCTAACTTACCACTATTATCGCCCTTATTACCATCCATCCCTTTCTTTGGACAATTCTTCGCCACGTGATCAGTTGATCTACATACGAAGCATCCATGATTTTTCTTCGAACTTGGACAGTTAGGCGAAATGTACCCTTCTTTTCTAGAGTTATAGCACACGGCTTTACCCTAGAGACAGACTCCTAAATGAGTCTTCCCATAGTTCTTACACGCCTCCATCCTCTTCTTAGGATCTCCTTGTTTTACTCCGGTATTCCTAGAGTTAAATACCTTCCTCTTCTGCCCGTTGCCACTCCCACTGGCTCCCTCAGTTTTTACTCCCCCATCTACTTTACTCTTCTTCTTCTTCTTCTCTTTGTGGTATTGGCTTAAAGCCTCACTACCACCCTTTGTAATTATTGCCTTCTCCAGAATGGTTCCAAAGGAATTACTTTAAAAGACTGATATTCGGCTATAGAGCCAGGGTTTCAAGCCCTGCTCGAATCTCTGCACCTTCCTCACCTCTGTATCCACCTGATGTGGAGCAAATCTTGACAGTTCATTGAACCTGGCAGCATATTGGGGAACAGTCATATCCCCTTGTTTCAGTTCTAAAAGCCTCTCCATCCTACCCTGCATACTAGTGGGAAAATAGTTCTTGAAAAATATCTCCTTGAACCGTGTCCACGTTACATTCTCTACTCCATCCCTAGCCTGGTTCGTCTCCCACCAGAAGTTGGCCTCTCCCTTCATCATGTAGGTGGCAAAAGAAGTCTTCTGCCCCTCTTCGACATTTGCAATTACAAATGCCTTTCAATCTCTTTTATCCAAGTTTGGGCTTCTATTCCTTTGAACTCTGGCGGACCTACACTCTTAAAATTCTTAAACGTAGTAGCACGTACTACCGCAGGATTTACAGATATATTTGCACCATTTCTATTAAAGGCAGCTGTTAATAAGTTAACAAACTCCTGCATTTGGTTAACCGGTCCCCCTTCTGGTTGATTCACGTTAGCTTCCTGATTTCGTTGTCTTCTTCTTGGCGGCATCTTTCTGTTAAAATGAATAACATTTCATTATTAATTCCTTCTTATTAATTAGTCATTATTCATTTTTAACAATAACCCAAGCTCATCAGAAAACATGTTCAATAAAGTGCTTATATTGATATGCTTCTTTCTTTGTAGTATAATACTACATCGTTCACCATTACATAGCCTTAGCTAATTACATTACTTTCCCGCAATTACTTTCCAAAAATTAGGATTTACAAAAGAATATCCTTTGATTATACAAAAGAGGGTTTTACGTCACTACAAAGATACACAATATTTACATATCTAAACCTGCTCTAGTTGTTAACTAGATTACATTTGCCTAATGGCATTTGCATAATCTTCATCGGCAATACTGGCTATCACATCTCGACTGATCGTATGCCGAGTCTGCCCTGTCTCCACAGGATACTCAACAACTTGTCCCTGATAATCCTCATGAGAACTTCTATGAATATAGAACATCTTACAAATCTTCTTCTTCTTGGCCTTTAGCTCCTCCCTAAGCTCAAATACCTCATGTTTTAGCTCGTGGACTTTGTCCTTTGCCAAAACTTTCTCTTCATATTCCACCTCCCAAAACGTCTCCATGTCCCTCTTGTCCTACAAGATATCATGGATCTCTTCCTTCAATTCTTTTATCTCTTTACCTAACTAGATATTCCTATCCAATATAGTCATGAACAACGCCTTCATTGATTCCCCCGGAGTCATCTCCTCTGGAGGTATTACCGTGTTAAACGATACCACCTCCTCCTCCTCCTCAGACATTCCATTGAACAAGGATGTAAACCCTAAGTTCTTGGAATCTTCTGACTCCACCACCACCACTATTGGCAACTCAGCTACGGGTGTCAATAAAATCTCTATCTGGTTCACGGACTCTTCACTAACCACAGGTATATCTCTATACATCATGTTATCTCCTGACATCTACAATCAAAACAAATTATCTTGATTAGTACACAACATTAGAATATTATAAACACATATCACATTTAATGCATTTTTAGGGTTAACTTCATCTTTTAATTCTTTTTGTAATGAATTTCCTTAATTCACCTCTTAAAACTCAATGTAAGTTTATTTACTACTAGCTTCTTCAACTCTTCTTAAGGTTATGGCATAAGGTTCTTTTCCCCCCTAAGCTTTATAACCTACAACTTTGATATCAACCTGTGATGCCCCCAAATCTAGGTATCTTCTAACCCGATAGATGGTGCTACACGATGCTACTATTCACACATACATTCAATTGAAATACCTCAACATAGTGAATATGTCTTTTATTTATTACATAATAATAATTCCCTTCCCAGGTTCTTTGTAACCATTACATATGTTCTTCGTCTTAGTATCAAATTAGTACAAAAGTAATACTATTCTATTACAAAGATAACTACTTGTCTGCCTTAGCCTTCCCTTTATCCTTACTGGATCCTTCGGTCCGTTCATTTTTAGCTGCATTCATATGGTTCAAGCAAGGTGATAAGTAGGTTTTATACCTCCTTATTCGGTATCTATTACTTGAATTAGTTGCTTAAACCCATGTTTCTTAGTTATTTTTCATACATTTTATGTTATTTTATAGGCTATGACATAACATTGGCATGAAGAAGCAAGGAAAAATAATTCGGACATCTTTTGGACTAAAATATGCAAGCAAATGCAAGAAGGGAAGATTAAAGGGCATTTAACACCAATTGGGATGCATGTTCTTGGCTTAGAACTTGGATTTTACTGTAAAGCTTCTTCTTAGCTTTTCGAAACATCTTGAATCATCCCAATCGGAGTTCGAATGCGAGAGTTATGACCTTTTTATCAACGAAGATCAAAGCTAAGAGTTCTCATGTTTGTAATTTACATAGCATCTGCTTCAAGCCAGATTTCCACCTTGTTCCAATCCGAATCTGTCAATTCTCAAAGAATGAAAGTTGTAGAGCTCGTCGATATCTTCGATTTGATAGGTTGCGGGCCTCGTAACTCCTCCCAAATCAAAAGTTATGGCCGTTTTCCCAAAGGACGTCAAAGAAAAAACAAGACCCCCGCCGGGGCGGGCATACTAGCTGTAAAATAGTGTGTATACCAGCCAGGGCTGGCCCTTTTAGCCTTATACCCCCCACTGGGGCGGGGGTACGCGCAGAAAACTTTATTTTTGTCCAAATTTGAGTTCAAGAAGAATTGTTTCGATCCGATTGACTCAAGGACTTCTAAGAGGACTTAAAGACATATAAAGAGACTTATAAAAGGAGGAGATTCACAAGGATAAGGGGGAGATTAAATGAGAGAGAGGTTTCCATTAGATTTGATTATAGTAGATTAGGACCAAAGCTCTAGTTCTTATGAGATTTGGAGATTGAAGCGACTTGGAGACCATTGAAGATTCAAAGTAGGAGCAAGGATAGAGCATCAAATCTACAGACAATAGATTCTATCTTCTCATCTTCTTCTATCTTTGTCTTTTAATGTGTATTCAATTGTGGATTCTTAGTTTTAATTCAATAATCATAAACTAATTCTTTGTTTGAGATTACAATGGATTTTATTGTGTAGTTTATTTTAATATGCTTCGTTATCAATTATTATGTTCTATTGTGAGGATTGTCTATTGTGATTTGGACTTAATTGTTTAATTGATTGGCCATCAATTACCGTGATAATCTATATGAACTCGAGAGATGAAGTATAGATTTAGATCTGATCATGATAGCATGTGTTTGTGATTTTTGCATAGATGAAATTCATGATTCATGTTTAGGATAGAGATATGCCTTTACACCATATGTAATCTTATAGAGAACTTGTGCTTTAAATCCTTTTTAATTGTAATTCATATAGAGATATAGTGGATTAGTTAATTAGGGTGTCTTGCTTAATTCTATCATCTATGGATGTAAGTGAATATGTGTATTATGCATCGAGAGGTGATTTTATCTGCTTTAGTATTCTTGATTAACAATTTTGGATAGAAAATAATTAATGAGAAGTGTGTTAACTTAAATGAAGCAATAAGTGAAGTTGTGATCATAAATCTCCGTAATCTAATTTTTAATTATTGGTAGTTAGAATTATTGTAATTAAATAATTTAATTTATATAATTTGAAATTCATTCGTTTAAATAAAATTGGTTTGGTTAAGAGTTAGTATTTGGTAATTTGTATTAATAATTCCTCGTGAGAACGATACTCTACTTTCACTTTATTACTTGTTGACCACGTATACTTGCGTGTTTTGCGTAATTAGATTTTACCCAACAAATTTTTGCCGTCATTGCCGGGGAATTAGTTAATATATTTTTGTCAATATTAGCTTCAATCAAATTAGTCTTAATATAAACATTTTTTTCTTTTTTATTTAATTCTCTTCCTATTTTTCTTTCTTTTCAGGTATCATGGCGGAATTTAATTATCAATGGTCGTATACGAGAATGACTCAGCTAAGGGGAACGGGGATGGATGATCTCAATGCATTTTTTGCATTATCAGCGCAGCTTGAGACACTTACGAGGAGGTTAGACGTTGTTGCAGCCCAACGTAATCGAAGGATAGCAGTTAATTGCAATTATTGTGCTGGTAATCATCTGAGTCATCAATGCACCATTAGTTTTGGGCCTGGACAAAACGGTGGCGAGTACCTCAACGATTATACATATGCTAATTATCATCAAGTTTGGGGGTATCACACTGATTCGTCATGGAGCGATACTTATGAAGACCAATATTACGCTCCAAATCCAACATACACACCGAAATTTTTATGTCCACCTACATTGCCACAAGAAGAAAATCCAAATCCGAGGGATGTAATATTGAAGGGCATAGCAACCCTAGAGGATATGAAGATTAGCCAAGAGCTGTCAACCCAAAATTTTAATAATCGGATGGAACAACTCGTCACTACCTCAACCAATGGTCCTCAATACATGGCTTTCGAGACTGAGACAAATAATTCAAGGTTGGAGGAATTGTTGTCCAAGTTCATAGCATCAAATGAGGAGAGGAGGATTAATCAAGAGCGGTCAATTCAGAATCAAGAGATATCAATTCAAAATCTGCAGAACCAGATGGATCAAATGCTAAAAGCCTTGAACAATTGTCCTCAAAATAATTGGTGTTATGATGAGGATTCCGAGGTTGATGTAACAATCCAGATTTTTAATTATAATATTTAAATATTTATTGAATTATATAAATATTTAATGGATGTGTTTATCGTTGAATAAATATTTGTTTAATTGATTCGATTTGATTTGGTTAAGTATTTGTTTAATAAATAATTAATGAGTTAAGGAAAGTAATTATTTTAAAATAGTAATCTAATTTAATTTAATAATTAAGTTAGAGAGTTTATAATGATTAAATAAATTATTATATTATGCAATGAATTGTTATTTAGAATCAATTAAATTAAGTATGAAAACTTAATTAATTAGAAGTGTGACAAATAACTATATTATAAGTGGTTATTAAAATAAATTAAAGTAGTTTTAATTTATTTTGCCAAACAAGGCTTAAATACATTAAGTCTTTAATTTTAAAGCGTTTTGCCAAACGGAGCCTTATGGCTTTTGGATTTTTAAATTTAATTGATTAATAATAAAATAATAAAATATATTTATAATGGATACACGTTTAATATAGTGTAACTGACATGTAATGAGGTATATGGCAGTTTCGTACGTTTTAGACGTGCGTTTGCTTTTAGTTAGTTTTTACGAAGTGTGGTTAGTTTTACGTGAATTGGCATTTGGCCTAAGAAAAAGCTGCAAAGAACTGAAAGAGAATTGAGAGAGATTGAGAGAAAACCTAAGGATTACCAAGCAATTTCAGTGGTTTTAGCAAAGATTGTTCAAGCTAATTAAAGGTATTTCTCTAAAATTGTTATATCTTATGAGTTTTGCGGCATGAAGCTTCAAACTCTGTGGATTCAGTTTTCAAAATCTTGTTATACAACTGATTATGATGATTATATATGTTGTTTATGTTTGAGTTTGTATGTAAGCAATAATTCGTTTATAGAAAGGAATTATTTTTACAGCAACTTATATGCACGATTATGATTTTTTTAAAGATAACAAAATTAGTATGTGATTATGCTAATTGTAAAAAAATTGAAACTTGTATATGTAATTGAGTAAGATACTAAGCAGAACATGGTTCAAAGGAATCAAATTGGTAGTATGACAGTGTTCACTGTGTTTGTCAAACATCGATAATGGAGTTTTGGTTTTTAAAACAGTGCGTATAATGATTTAAATTTTCTAAAATTATTGTTTAGTGGTTTAAACTAGTATATGCATGTTGGGTAGTGTGTGTATGTGTAATTTATATAAGTTAGCATGTTAATTTAGATGTTAGCAGTGTTAAATGGACAGAAATTAGTTGTTCTATTCTCCAATGGTTGGGTTCTGTAAGTTTCGGCGCCCTAGCGCCAAAATTCGCACCCCAGCGCCAGAAATTCGCACCCCAGCGCTGAAATTCACACCCCGGTGCCACTGGTTAGCCTAGTTTTTGCGCCGCGACGCCGAACAAAAGTCTGGGTCGGACAGTTTTGACCTCCTATAGTAAAATGGCCATAAATTTCTCATACGATCTACGATTGAGGTGATTCAAGATGATCCGAAACGAGGACGAATAGACCTACAACTTTCATTCTTTAAGTTTTTCAATTTGAGGTCTGTAACAGTAGTCAAAATGGTCATCTGTAGGACTGTTGTGTTTTTAGGGGCAATCGGAGGGCGTCGGGCATGCACATATGCATGTGTAGTGCTCCTGACGATAAAAGATGATGTCCTAAGTTACAAAACATGAATATTAGTAATTATATTGATGCTTAACATTAATACATGATGTATTAGATGAGTTATAGAAGCATAGTAAGCATACACATGAGAGGCAAATCGGGCTTGTGGCGATTGAACGTCCAAACGTCGTGCCAAGTGTTAATGAACTTAAAAAGTGTTTCAATTCAATTGAAATGAAGATTATAAGATATGAAATGGATTTAATATAAAACCAATAAGTAGTCCTAGCAAGACTTAAGCACTTGAATGAACTTCGAGTTTGACTAAGAAGAAATATAGTGAGTTATAAGTCTAAAGTTTACACAATCTAATTGAACATTGTATGCTAATTAATAGGAAAGATTATGAGATGTGGAGTAGAGTTTGCATTACAATTACTATATGTTGTTATGTGACTAATAGTTGATGTGTATGATTATATAATTGTGTAGGGCACGTGAAGTGCAGATAACTGTAAGCTATTAAACTGTTATTGGTAAACAACGATCAAGGAAAGTCTTTCGGTTCCTATTTTCTACGTGGACTTGATGAACTGTGTTAAATTGCATGATATGTTATACAAGTTGTAATCATGAAGTGTTAAAGTCAATTTATGACTGCATTATTTTGGTTAAATAATGATGATTGAGTAAGGAACTCAAACTTTATATTTGCTATATGGATTAAAGCATGTATGCCATGTTACTTTAATTATTATGAAATGTATATCGAGCATGTTATTATGTGCTATGTGATGCATGAAAACTATTAGACTTTCCTGGGCTGTCGAGCTCACTCTTGCAAATAACCACTTTTGCAGGTCAAGATTTTAAGGTAAAGATATGTGCTAAGTGAGTTATAGAGATCTATATTCACGAAGATTACTTATATTTTATGAGAAATATATTTCATATTTTGAACGTAACATGTTGTTGAATTGTAAGTTGAGCTATCCAATGTATATGGATATTTAGTTATGATGTAAGACTTTGTATAGTCATTTTGTTGTAACGATTCATGATATAAGATTGAATCAAAGAGATGTAATGAAAAGGTTGGGATTTAGGGCAATAAAGAAGGAAATGTATAAAAGTTTTAAATATTCCGCAATTTTATTGATTTTAATATCGAATAATGATGTAAATTTAGAGGTTGAGTGTATGGTTAACGACCGAAGTCGAGATTTAAATTGTATGGATTTTGGGGTCGTTACAGTTGGTGTCAATGTTGTAGGTTATAAACCTTAGGTAGGAGTACTGTTGGCTGTAACCTTAAAGAAGGAACGTGAAGATAATGAAAGAATAAGCTCAAATAGAGTTTGAACAATAAGAAGTAATTTAAGAAATTTATAAAGAAGGGATTAAAACTTATGTGAAATGATTCAAAGAAGAATCTCGCAAGAGTTATAAGGAATATAAATGTGGGGTTACCCAACTTCAATAATAAGGATGTAAGGTGATAATAAATAGACAGTGTCTATAAGAAGAGAATGATAAAGAAGTTAAGAATAGGGAGTTATATTTAAGTATGGTGCAATTGTACTCTTTAGTAGTTGATGTATGGTATCTGGGCTAAACGATTCCTTCATAGAGCGGAGGTATATACGAACTAGCAACTCGGAACCTAGTTTGTTGGTTATTTGTGGGAAACCACTCAGCGTACCATATTGACACTGTTAGAGACTCGATGTGTACCAAGTGTAGAAAATGGATACGTATGATGAAAGTGTAGACCTTGAATGGAATGTTGAGCAATGTTACTGAAGTTAGAAATTCTTAAAGGAAGAATTGTTATATAAACAAGAAGATTCAAAGAAGAATCTTGAAGAGATATAAAGATAAGAATGGGAGTTGCCTAACTCCAATAGCTAAGATAACGAATAATGTCGTAAATGATGAAAAAGGGAAAGAAAGAGGATCGTAAAAACAAAACGATCACGAGTTAAGAAAAGAATTTTAAGGGAGAAGATTATAGGATAAGATCACGACGTGATATGTTTAAGTTATAAAAGAAAGATGGTCTGTAATGTTTGAATGATTATAGCTTGATGCTATGAAGATATTGTACTATGATATAGTACGAGATAAACTCATAAGGAGTTATAGATAATGAGGTACAAAAAATTTGTATTGAGCAAAGAGCAAGTTATGAGTAAGATAGAGTTAGGTGGGGTTTCAATTGAGGACTCAGGTGGTGGCTGGGTTGTACAAACCTTTGTATGGGTGAGGGTTTTGTGCTTGCACTCAGTTTATCCCATTGATAATCATTGGAATGTTTGTGTCGCGCTATTTGCTCTATGCCTGTTGAGAAGGTGATTCTTTTCTCATGTGTATAACAGATAGGTAGAGTATAGTTAGAGAATATTATAAGGTTAAGTGCGAGTTCTTAAAACTCATACTTATGGTATGTTCGTGATTCATAATTATATGATATGATTTTGAACCCCTCATCGAATGGATGCCTATGGTCTAACTAGGATAAGTTCTTAAACTCATATGATTATGGCAAGTTCCTGAACTCATAACGTGTGGCAAGTTTGATGAACTGGTATAGATAAATGTGAATGGAGTATTGAGAATGATAGGAATAGATAAACCTATTAAGCAATGGATCATTATAGAAAGTGGAGTTGATGGTGGAAGCATATGTATTCTAAATCTACTAGCTATGCTAGACTTTCGAAATTTATTGACTTCGTGCTGATGTTTACACTTTTATTTTCTTGAAAAACATTGGATCAAATGATGGAACCAATGAGTTTTAACAACAATATTGTTATTCGTATGTCTATGCTAATTGCTTCGGCTAGACAAAAATGATTTGCAATATATCAAAATGTATTTTATATAATTAATGCATCATGTAACCTGGTGCAAAGATGATAAAAATGATGGAGTTATCAATGCAGTGTTACTTAGTGTTGGATGTGATCTAAGGATCGTCAGCCCATTATGGTATGATGTAGTATGATAAAATCACTAAATGACGGAATCCTCAACGGACTCTAAATACAGTGCAGTATCATGTTGTTATAAAAAGATTTTTGAGATTTCTTTAAGATATGAGAATACATATGTATGTATGTATATGTATATTTCGGTTGATGTTCGAATTGTTGTAGAGGTCTATGCTATTTGATTCAGCTAGACAAATATTGAAAAATATGCATGAAATTCAAGAGTTTCTTGAGAAGTTATGCCAAACCAAATAGTTTTGGTGAGGCTTCAGATGTTGAAAAGCTGAGATGAACAACCCTATTATTAGGGGTTGCACTTAGTTTTATACTTTGTGCTGAAATGTTTGTACACAATACATGTACAAAGGATTGATCCCCTAAGTACCTTGGAGTCCTTATAGTCGTATGACTGTTAAAGTTAAAGTTGAAAGATTACTTATAACTGTGGACATGGTTCGTGGTCATTAGACCCTCAGTTGAATGCTTGCACTCTAAATTCTGAGATGAACAACTCTTTTATTAGAGGTTGCGCTTAGTTTACACTTTGCGCTAAAATGTTTGTGTACAATACATAGTACGAAGGGCTTAACACCCTAAGTACTGAGCGTAATGCATATAGTCGTTACAAAACACTACGTTACGGCCCAACGTAGTAGTACAATAGACTGGCCACCTAGTGTACGAGTGGAGGGTGTTTTCAGTCTTTGTGATTGATAAACATTCTGCCAAAGAGGGTTTAAAGTGTAAAGAACCGGATGGGGTGAAGCACTATTAAACCTAGAGAATAGAGTTCACAGTCTTGTGACCCCTCAGCATGATTTGGAATCTTTTAAATTCCTGAGTTATTCATACTACTTCCCAATTATTGAACAATTGTGGAAGATTCTTGTTATTCTGCAAGATGGAAGTGAAAAGGGAAAGTATTCTTAGAAAGAAGTGAGTTGTAGATTGCGACATTGAATGATGAATATGTTGAATAAGTGAAAAAAAGGATTTTGAAGTGAGAAGGATATGAGTTATCAAAGAATAATGTAAAACTTTTAATAGAAAAGTTAATAATTATAGAGAGATCTTTGAGGAAAGAAAGTGGTTATAGAAACCAATGAATGAATGAAGTAGTGACGTAAAATCTACTTTGATAGATTGAATGAATAAAGGTTAATAGAAAAAATTTCGAGGAAGAAATTCTTAGAAGAAATGGTGAATGTAATATCTCGAGTGTTGATGATAACGATCCTTAGAAAAGGAAATGAATGGGTTAAAAGATATATAATACTCAAAATATAATTGAGTTTAAGTGAAAGTTCTGAAATGAAACCTAGAATTTGTAAGTAATGAATGTAGTAGGAAATATAAAACCTATATTTAGATAAAATGATGAAAGATTACTCTGAGTTATTTGTTTAATTTGTGTTTTCGATTCTGGGGACAGAATCTTTGTAAGTAGGGAAGATTATAACAATCCAGATTTTTAATTATAATATTTAAATATTTATTGAATTATATAAACATTTAATGGACGTGTTTATCGTTGAATAAATATTTGTTTAATTGATTCGATTTGATTTGGTTAAGTATTTATTTAATAAATAATTAATGAGTTAAGGAAAGTAATTATTTTGAAATAGTAATCTAATTTAATTTAATAATTAAGTTAGAGAGTTTATAATGATTAAATAAATTATTTACAATATCAGTTTAATTAGTCCTGTTTTTACTTAAACATTTTTTTTGTTTTCTCTATTTCAGGTTTTCGACATCGATTTATGCAAACACGGTCTAACATCCAGACTTGCTACCTTTTGAGGACGACATTGACAGACACTTTCAAAAGTTAAGTAAGTGGATTGAGGAAACGAGAACCGAATTTGAAAATTCTGATAAGGAAGGAACGATGGCTGCCGAAGACCAGAAAGCGTTGAGGGATTTTTCCACACCTAAGGTGACTGATCTGCAGTCAAGCATTACTAGGCCTGCAATTACTGCGAACACTTTTGAAATAAAGCCTGGGACTATTCAGATGATGCAGAATTCATGTCAGTTTGGGGGAGTGGCACACGACGATCCAAATGAGCACTTGCTCAGTTTTCTGGAAATGTGTGACATGTTCAAGTACAACAGGGTGTCGGACGAGGCAGTAAGACTTCGCTTGTTCCCATTTACCTTACGGGACAAGGCGAAGAGTTGGTTACACTCTTTACCGCTGGGTTCGATCACTACGTGGGAGGATTTGGCTCAAACATTTCTTGCCAAATTTTTCCCACCGGCAAAGACTGCAAAAATGAGAAGTGACATCACATTGTTTGAGCAACAGAGTGGAGAGTCACTATATGAGTCATGGGAGAGATACAAAGAATTACTCAAGAAGTTCCCACATCATGGTTTGCCCAAGTGGCTACAAATGAACACCTTCTATAACGGGCTACATGGAAATATCAGAGCAAGTATTGATGCGGCATCGGGGGGTGCATTCTTGGCTAAGAGTTACGAGGATGCTTACAATTTGATAGAAATAATGTCGGCAAATAACTACCAGTGGACCACATCAAGAATGACACAGGCAAAGGCGGCTGGGATCTTGGAAATAGATGGATTAACATCTATACACGCAACCATTTCTGCACTATCCATGAAGTTTGATAAGATGAATGAGACGGTGAAGACGTTAGCAGGGGCTCAAACTCAACAAGTTCAGCAGGTTATGGCAGTATGCGAATTATGTGCGGGGGATCATCTGACAGAGCAGTGTGCAATAAATCCAGCATCCGTTCAGTACATAGGCAACTACAACAGAAATCCACAAAATACATACCAAAATACCTACAACCAGGGGAATAGGAACCACCCAAACCTCTCGTGGAGAAATAATCAGCAAAATTAAGCTCCACGACCATCATATCCCCCTGGATTTCATAGTCATCCACAACAGATTCAACAGCAAGATAGGAAATCCGATGATGAGGAATCCTGGGCAAGGTACAAAACTAGCACCGATTTGGCTTTGAAGAATCAAGCTATTGCTATCAAAAATATAGAGAATCAGATAGGGCAAATTGCGTTGGCATTGAATAGTAGACCACAAGGAACATTACCTAGCGACACCGAAAGAAATCTGAAGGGTAATCATGAGCAATGTCAGACAGTTATGGTGAGAAGCGAAAAACACCTCGGTGGGATTAGTGCAGAAAATTCAGCAACACCAGAGGAAAAAGCCGACGACAGTAATGCAGTAGAGGGGAACAAATCAGAGGAACCAAAGCTAAACAGTAAGCTGATTGTTCATCCTCCACCGCCATTTCAGCAGAGAGTCCAAAAATAGAAGTCTGATAAGCAGTTCGCGAAATTTTTAGATGTGTTCAAGAAACTCCAGATTAACATTCCATTTGCAGAGGCACTGGAGCAAATGTCGAGTTACGCGAAGTTTATGAAGGGAATTCTGTCAAGGAAGAAGAAATGGGAAGACTTCGAAACAGTGGCACTAATAGAGGAGTGCAGTGCGGTGTTACAGAAAAAGCTTCCACCTAAACTTAAAGACCCGGGAAGCTTTACTATCCCATGCACGATCGGGAAGATGTCATTCAACAAATGCCTATGTGATTTGGGAGCAAGCATAAATCTGATGCCATTATCAGTATATTCAGAATTGGGTTTGCCCGCGCCAAAGCCTACGAATATTTCGTTACAGTTGGCGGATAGGTCAGTCACATATCCGAGAGGCATTGTAGAGGACATTTTGGTAAAAGTGGATAAGTTTATATTTCCTGCGGACTTTATCATACTGGATTTCGAGGAAGATAAGAACATCCCGATCATCCTAGGAAGACCTTTCTTGGCCACAGGAGGGACACTCATAGACATGCAAAAAGGAGAACTTACAGTGAGGGTCCAAGATCAAGAAGTAAAATTCAATGTGTTTAAGGCCATGAAATATCCTACGGATGAGGAAGAGTGTAATCGAATGGACTTAATTGAGCAGATTACCAGCGAAGATATGAGCAAAAGTTTAAGCAATGATCCGTTAGAAACAACTTTACTGGGGGATGAGGAAAAAGACGACCCAGAATTTATGGACTTATTACAGATGCTAGACGCATTGCCACGAGTTAGCCGATTCAGAGCACCGGTTGAACCTCTGCACACCGAGAATATAGTTGCAGAAAAATTAAAACCATCATTGGAGGAGCAACCGGCATTGGAACTTAAGCCACTCCCTAAACATCTCAGGTATGCGTATTTAGGCGATTTAAATTCTTTACCGGTAATTATTTCTGCTGCACTTAACGACTTGCAGGTAGAAAAGTTGTTGAGGGTGCTTCGGGATCACAAATCAGTAATTGGATGGACGATTGCGGATATAAAAGGCATTAGCCCGTCATTTTGCATGCACAAGATTCTGATGGAGGGTAATGCAAGCCCATCGGTGGAGCATCAACGTCGACTTAACCCAATCATGAAGGAAGTGGTCAAGAAGGAAATTCTGAAATTATTGGATGCCGGAGTCATATATCCAATTTTCGACAGTCAATGGGTAAGTCCGATTCATTGTGTGCCGAAGAAGGGGGGAATGATAGTAATTCAAAATGAGGATAATGAGTTAATTCCAATAAGGTCAGTAACAGGTTGGAGGGTGTGAATTGATTATAGGAGATTGAATAAGGCAACCCGGAAGGACCATTTCCCCCTACCTTTTATCGATCAAATGTTAGACAGGTTAGCGGGACATGAGTTTTACTGCTTATTGGATAGATATTCGGGATTTAATCAGATTGCTATCGCTCCTGAGGATCAAGAAAAGACAGCATTCACTTGCCCCTACAGCACCTTTGCATTCAGGAGGGTGTCATTCGGACTGTGTAATGCACCGACAACTTTCCAGCGGTGTATGATGGCTATTTTTTCGGACATGGTGGAGAAAAACGTTGAAGTATTCATGGACGATTTCTCGGTCTATGGAAGCACTTTTGACACTTGCTTAGAGAATCTGGTCATGGTATTGCAGTGTTGTAAGGACACCAACCTCATACTAAATTGGGAAAAATGCCACTTCATGGTTGAAGAGGGCATAATATTGGGACATAAGGTGTCGGCTCAAGGATTGGAGGTGGACAAGGCAAAGTTGGACACAATCGAGAAACTACCTCCACCGAGCTCAGTTAAGGGTATTCGCAGTTTTCTGGGGCATGCTGGATTCTATCGGAGGTTCATAAAGGACTTCTCTAAGATTGCAAAACCTCTATGCAGTCTTTTAGAGAAGGATGCGACTTTTAGCTTTACTGCGGAATGCAAATCCGCGTTTGAGTTATTGAAGAAGAAGTTAACTATAGCCCCCGTGATAATCGCACCGGACAGGAAAATGCCATTCGAACTCATGTGTGATGTAAGCGACTATGCGGTTGGGGCTATTTTGGGCCAAAGACGAGACAAGGTGTTTCACGCCATATATTATGCAAGCAAAACACTAACTAAAACTCAAATGAACTACACTACTACAGAAAAGGAATTGCTTGCAGTAGTATACGCATTCGACAAATTCTGGGCATATTTGATCGGCACTAAGGTAATAGTCTACACAGACCACTCGGCGATTCGGTACTTAATAGCGAAAAAAGACGCTAAGCCACGCCTTATCCGATGGATTCTCCTACTTCAAGAGTTTGATTTAGAAATTAAAGATAGAAAGGGGACGGAGAATCAAGTTGCCGACCATTTATCATGACTGGAAAATCCGGAGAAAACGAATGAAGATAGAGGCGTGATTAATGAGACATTCCCGGATGAGCGGTTATTTGGGGTGCATGCAGAATTTTCATGGTATGGAGACTTCGTGAATTATGTGGTAAGCAAGATTCTTCCCCCAGATCTCACACAATAATAGAAAAAGAAGTTTCTTCATGACGTCAAGTGGTACATGTGGGATGAGCCGTATCTGTTTAAACAATGCGCCGATAAGATGATACGACGATGTATTCCATACAGTGAAATCCAAACCATACTACAAGAATGCCATTCATCGGCGTACAGTGGACATTACGGAATTGAGCGCACTGCAGCGAAAGTTCTTCAATCTGGGTTTTATTGGCCTACGTTGTTCAAAGACGCCCACCAATTTGTGAAAACATGTGATAGATGCCAAAGTGTGGGAAACATATCGAAACAGAATGAGATGCCCCTACAAACAATTCTGGAAGTGGAAATCTTTGATGTATGGGGCATCGATTTCATGGGACCATTTCCGTCGTCTTTGAGCAATCAGTATATTTTGCTCGCGGTGGATTACATATCTAAATGGGTTGAAGCTGCAGCATTGCCATCTAATGATGCCAAGGTGGTCCTCAAGTTTCTACAGAAAAATATTTTCACGAGGTTTGGCACGCCAAGAGTAATAATTAGTGATGAAGGAAGTCACTTCTGCAATAAGTCGTTTACAGCTCTTTTGGCCAAGTATGGGGTCAATCACAAAGTGGCTACAGCGTATCACCCTCAAACTAATGGGCAAGCCGAGGTATCGAACAGAGAAGTTAAGAAAATTCTAGAGAAAGTCGTAAATCCGAGTCGAAAAGATTGGTCACTTCGATTGGACGACGCATTATGGGCGTACCGGACTGCATACAAAACACCAATCGGGATGTCACCTTATCAACTCTTGTATGGAAAGGCATGTCACTTACCGGTAGAGCTACAGCACAAGGCTTATTGGGCAATACAAAAATTTAATTTCGATCAAGCCGCAGAGGGAGAAAAGAGGCTACTCCAACTTAATGAGCTCGACGAATTCAGCCTCCAAGCTTACGAGAATGCCAAGCTTTACAAAGAAAAAGTTAAAAAATGGCACGACCAGAAAATTGTGCAACGAACATTCGAGCCGGGTCAAGCAGTCCTCTTGTTCAATTCGCGGCTACGTTTGTTCCCCGGAAAGCTTAAGTCAAGATGGTCAGGACCGTTTACTATAAAACGAGTATTTCCTCATGGCGCCATTGAACTCTACAGTCGCAATCCGCTAGAAACGTTCAAAGTCAATGGTCAACGGATAAAACACTACTGGGGTGGCGAGTCGAATTGGGACGCCGACAACATCATCCTCGTCGATACTCAGTAAAACAGGGAGTAGTCAGGCTGAACGACTTAAAATCAAGCGCTAATTGGGAGGCAACCCAATATTTCTTTATATTTCATATTTCACGTTTAATTTGTTAGGATATAGTTATGAAGTAGTAGTTAGGACTTGTCAATTATTAAGTTTGTTAAAATTCTCTGAAAAATACTAAAAATCTATCAAAACTTCAAGTCATCATTAATTTAATGTATTGCTTGTTTTTGGTTTCAGGAGAGGTCAAACACGACTCAGAGCAACAAGGCCTACGCAATGGAGGGAAATTGGAAAATTTTTCATCTACAAAATTTTGGACCAAAAATTTTAGCAGGGGACTAGCCCGCCGGGGCGGGCCTATTTGGCCTAGCACCCCCCGCCAGGGCGGGGGTCCTGATTTCTGGGCAGACAAGTACTTTAAAACCGCACGCCCCAACCACTTTCCCCTCACTTAATAACTATTGCTACTTCAGTTTTTTTCTCTCCTCACCATAACTCACGATCCTAACCTACTACCACCACCAATACCACCACCTAAATCATTTTACCCACCTTCTACCCCACATCCTCCACACTATGTCAATCACATTCACCACCTTCTCCACCCTATATCACTCTATATAAACCCTAACTCCTATTTCCAATATACCAATTCCATTACACCCGAATTCTTCAAGCAATTGGGCTACACACACTTAAGGGTAAGTTACATAGCATTAACATCAAGCTTTCATCTTCTCTCTCCTGACAGTCCATAGAAATAATCTAAGTTTGGGGGGATCCGAACGAGCTATGCACGCCAAGTGTTTGACAGATTGACTGAAACAAGTTTTTGGGAGAGGAAGTGGTTATTAGCAAGAGTTCACTGCTAACACGCAATGGCATCTCAACCAACACCCAAACGCCAACGGGGGGCGAGTTCAAGTTTCGCTCCACCGACACGAATTTATGACCGTCGAAAATTTAGAAGTGCCGCCGCCGCCGACCTGTACGATTATATGGTTATCAAGGCACCATTCAAGGCCTTCGTGCGGGGTCGCATGGTCCCATTCAGTGCTGATGCAATCAATACATATTATCAGCTAAGGGTGCCCCACCAGTGCCAGTATGCCTATATGCGGGATTTCGACCCCGACTTTGAGGAGGTTATTCAAAACATGACTAAGCCAGGTACTACTTGGATAAAGGGTAGAAAGGGAGGCACAGTGTTTCACAGCAAGGACTTAAGTCGGTACGAAAAAATCTGGTATACCTTCCTCTATGCTAAATTGCGACCGTCCACGCACACCTCGGATGTGACCAAGGAAAAGGTACTTCTCCTGTATGCCATCGTGCAAGACTTCCTCATCGATATCGGGGCAATTATCAATTTTTCTATTCGACGATGTCTCCGGGGTAACTTTTCTGGCGGCTTACCACACCCATCTCTCATATGTGGGTTGTGTCATCAAGCTGGAGTGCGTTGGTCCGATGATGAACCTACTCTGATGCCGCTGCAGCTCTTAGATACTCGGATGATAGCGCGGTACTCAGTATGGCCTGGCGGCGAATCGCATCCTAGAGGTCTAGGATTTGTTTTTCCATCAGCTTCGGAGGATGAGGCGGAAGCTGAAGATACTTCGGAGGACGAGGATGACACAATGAGTGGTCAAGGAACCGAGCATGATCCGCAGTCTGAGGCATTTTCTAGTACTCAGTTCCTTGAGTTACAGCACCAAATGACTGCACAGCATAGGGTGACACGTCGGGAAATGCGGCGATTGGCGATGCGCCAAGACCACATGTTTGATGCCATGAACGCATCTTTCGCCTCATTGAATACAACACTCCAAAGTTTCAACTCGGCGGCTCAATTTCCATATGAACAACCCGGTCCATTACCTCGATTTCCTCCTAGTGATTCTGATGAAGATGCGCACCAACCACCGCCTCAGACTTAAACAGTTTCATGGAAGTCCTTGTGCCTTATATTTTTATCCAATGAGGGCATTATCTTATTTAAGTTTGGGGGAGTTATATTTGTTTAGTTGCATGCATGCTGTTTTATAAATTTTATTTTGCATATTAGTTAGGAGTTTGCATTATTTTCATATGTTTTAAAAAAAAAAATTTGCATATGTCCAATGGTGTTGCATTCTACAGGTTATTCTGGCCAATGATGAGATTGTGAACAAGTTAACCAATATAGTATAGATTATTAGAACTGTAATATAATTACTGTTATGAATCGATTCTTGGATTTGTTTGAAACTGCTACAAAAAGGGTAGCACTAATAACATCTTTGTTGACCGGTTAGTTCAAATTGATACATAAAGGGTTTCTAAAGGATAGTGCTAGCGTGAACCAAGAAATGACAAGGATGGGCAGTGAAGGCTGGAATTAGGAAATAACCTAAGTTTGGGGAATATATGTGGGATATATAAGCTTTAAAAAAATATTTGTAAAAAAAAAAGGAATGCAATATGTTGAGTCTTGTGGTGGGTTGAGGTGAAGTACTCCCCATAAACACAAGTGTGAGATGGAGCGTAAAACACACTCACCAACCATCTATGAAAAAAAAAGCCACGTATGAAAAGAAAAGAAAAGAAATTCAAGAAAAAGGAAGTATAAGTATCCTGCATGTACCCTTGAATTTGGTTAAGTTTAATTTTAGTTGAATCGTGCCTATTTTTGAGATTTTTAAGTTTGCACTGTATAATTCCTTCTAAGAAGTTGTTTATGTATTGAATTAGGGTCAATATCAGTTATCTTAGATGTTGATCACACATGTGACGACCCCAAAATAGGTCCATTCCACCCAACCCATTCTGAGTCGTCAAATACATGGTACAGAAAACGACTACAACTTTATTACAACAATTGTCGTGTAAAATACAACAACACATATGCTGTGAGTTTGGATACAAATATATACCAAATGTGACATTGGACACCATCATGTATCAGCACCTCACAAAGGTACCTTACATAAAGGTACAGTCAAAAACTGTTTTAGAAACTAGAATCTTTGGGAAGTGCTCAAGGAAACCTTCGTACATGGGACGCCATGCTTCTAGGTTATGATAGATATCATATGGCCACAGAATTATCCTTGGTTGACCCAATAGACCCCAAAGAAAAACTAGAAGATTACTATCATATTCTTCCCAATGGTGAGTCTTCTCTTGACTTATCATTATCTCCACTGTCTCTAATTGAGAATTATACTTCAAACAAACACCAAGATTATATAGGTAGTGCTCGTAGATATACTCAGCAAGTGGATGAGCACAACTTTGTCTGATGATGACACGAGGTTGTATGTCATTAGACATCTTGTATGATAGTGACGAAACACCCTTCCAACGTTGGTTTCGCCTCACCCTATTTTCTTCACCAAATATAACTACTAAATGATGACCACCGTTCTATTCCATTGTTACCCCCGCTCGACCCAGCTACACTCTTATTACCTGAAAGGAATTGTGAAACAAAAGGGTGAGCACAACTAGCCCAGTAAAGAATATCATGACTAAAGATAAATAAATTATCAATAGTCTTCATCAGTAATAAATCAGAGATTTAGGACATATGGTAGGTGATAAAAATTTCAACCATAGTTGCAGCGGAACGAGCAATCCATTAGAAGAGTCAAATAGACTATAAAGTCTATTATCTTCTCCATGTTAAAAATCCACCAATAATAGTTTATCCCTGTAACATCAATCACAATTCTGGTCCACAATCATATGAATAACTCATAATCATAACTGTAGTTCTAAATTCCTTTTCTCATCCAGGACGAAGATAATTTTCATCACCTATCTTTACTTGAAACATCAAAGATCATGGTTACACCAAATCACATTTCCTATTCATAATCATACTAATAACTTCATCTTTGCACCACGACCAAAGATATTCATTTGTATCACCAGTTGGTCATGTTCATCTCAACACCTGTTCATCTTTGCACTATTGGCCAAAGATATTCAACAACATGTCATCTTTACACTACGGGCCAAAGATATTCATCAACAATTCATCTTTGTACTACAGGCCAAAGATATTCATCAATAATTCATCTTTGCACTACAGGCCAAAGATATTCATCAATAATTTATCTTTACGCTACAGGCCAAAGATATTCATCAACAGTTCATATTTGCACTACATGCCAAATATATTCATATCTCAAAGAAATATATAATCATTTCAGAATTTATATAAACAATAATTATAACCATATTAATCAATTCATCTTTACACTTAAGCTAAAGATATTCAATTATAAATTCAATGGTCATGATCATACCAGTTAACAATTCATCTTTTCACTACAGGCCAAAGACATTTTTCAGTCGCGATCATATCAATAATTTACCCATCTTTACACTCAAGTGAAAGAGAAATTCAACATCAGGGTTATAAAAATGTTATATATGATAATAAAAATAATATAATCAACATATAGATTTAATCTCAAGAGTAATATTCATAACTCAACTATAATTTGGTCATAAAAAGAAACCAATTTTGTCATGAATAGTAACTCGTGAATAGTAATCCATGAATAGTAACTCGTGAATAGTAATCCCGAGTCAAAAAGGTAGAAATTCCATAATAAAATCCATACCAATATTTCGGTATAATGATATTGAAAGAATAACATTTCTTAAATTTATAAACAATTTATTTTAATTGTTTACACTTTACTAAAATAATGCATTTAATCATTCTAAAATGCCAAACTCATAAGATTTCATCACCAATAACCAAAACCCTCATCAAAAATATGCATATACCTCATGTAGGATTCTCAAGTCATAAAATCCTATTTTTCAATTTTCTTACTTCACATAGCATATTTAATTCATTTACTCATAACTAGACTATTTTCATGAAAAATACCAAATCAGTTCCAAAAATATTTCTTTTCTGGGATTTAGCATAATATAGTCCCATAGTGAACATATATTTTTCTCAGAATTTTTAAAAGTCATTTACTATTTTTCATATGGCCAAAACAGCCGAATATTTAGACATTTATCAAAAATTGTACTTTTGTCCAAAAATTCTGAAATTCACAGAGTATACTCCTATCATATACATGTACTCCCAATAAAAATTTCATCAATTTTGGAGTTAACCACAAGAAGTTATAAGCGGTTACTTTTAAAATAGTCTTTTCTTATAAAATTCATAACTCTTAATCTATACATCCAAAAATCACCATTTTTGAACACAATCAAGAAAACTCATCAAAATATCATTTCAAATTTTTCCAGAATTTTTAAAGGTCAGAAAAATTATGAAACTGGAAAATATAACAACCCTTAAAATCCCTTACTATCCCTTACCTCAAAATAGCAGTACTTCTAATCGGTATAAGGCTGAAGGAAACATGCACTGATGAATAGAAAATCACAGAGTATCTAAATATTCACAAAATATACTCAATAATCTAGAGAGAGAAAGAGAGAAAACTTATGAATTCTGGTGTGATTTTCAATTCTAACTTAGCTCTCTATTTATAGGAAAATGTTAGCACGCCGAAGCAGACTTAACCTGCAACCTGATGGCTTTACCTGCTACTATTCCCACCCACCACATTTGAATAAAAATCTTAGCACATTTTTTCACCAACCAAGAGTGGGGTCCACCAATTCTAGAATTTTCCACCAAAATGATTAACTCCGAAAATTCAACAATTTCTGAACCAGTCATCTCGTAAAAGTCATAACAAATCATACGTTCATTTTTAACGGTTCAAAATTTGTGGACATATACTCAACTTATATATGTATAACATATCCAAATATTACCACGATCCAACGGTCAGATTAAAAATTATAACCCTCGCAAAATATCTTAAAAACCCTAATTTGATTTTCAATACCTCCGTTCCGACAAAAATACAAATAAAATACCTCAACATTAACTCATTCATTTTTGACCACAAAAATATATCCCTCATTTATATCCACATAAAATAAATATTTCCTTATCATATGAACCAATAATTAATTATTCACAAATAATATTACAGAATCACATTTATGACAACCAGGCCGTTCCCAGGAAAGAGGGGGCTTTCCAATAAGAATTTCTCCTTACTGGCGCGCAATTAGATGACCAAACCTCTCCTTAGACAGAACTTTTTAGATATTGCCAATAATGTTATCTAATAATATTATTCAAATAATATGAATTATTGATCTGATAATGGAAAATACTGTGCAACAATAATTATTGAAGCAACAATAATATAAAATATCAACGCAGCAATTATTGAATCAATAAAATAAAATATTAAACAGTAACTACTGTAACAATTATTGAGTAGTGCCTTCCTTCGTAAGAATCAATAATTCAAAAATACTGTGCAATCCGTGTGCTACTATGCAACCACGCGTATTACTGTATTTTAACCACCGGGTATTCCAACAGTGTTAACGGTAACAACTACGCCGTTATTTATAAAAACTCAATTTTTGTCGTTATCTTCATCCAATCGTTTTTCGTTATGGGGCCCACAAATAGCTGCGCTATCGTACGAATATTCCCCGACAGAAAGAATATTCCACGACCAACGAATATTCTCCAACAACGATGAATATTTTATAACCACTTGCTTATTTTATAAAATTTGCACATTTCACCCATAACCAAAGTATTATATCAAATTAACCCCTTATTATTCACAATAATATTTAGAAAAAATTTGATTTTATTCATTAATAAGTTGGGGTCTTACAACACACACACGCTATACCAGTGATAATTGTTCAAGAATTGAGAATTAATATGTAAGCATGGATTAGTTTTGATAATTTGTATTGTAAAGTTGCTTGTTTTCTCTGAGGCTGATGGGATAAATCAGTTTATGCGATGTTGTTGGATTTTATTTGATTTTAGGCATTTAGATTGTCATTGCATTTTATTGCATTGCATGTAGTTTGTTTGTGCTCGTGAACTAGCACGGTTTAAGTTTGGGGATTTTGATAAGTGGATTTTATATACAGGAATCGATATTCATTTCAAGTTTAAATTAGTATTTATTTTCATATTTTGTGTTCGTTTTTACTTGTTTCATGTTATTTTGTGTGTAGGGTGGTCATGGATGCAATTGGTATGAAAAGGCGGTCTTTTTGGAGCAAAAGTGAAAAGAATTGGAACTAAAGGATTTTTGAAGTCAGTGCACTAGCCCGCCGGGGCGGGCCTGTTTTACACTATACCCCCCGCCGGGGCGGGGGTCCTGTTTCCTGAACTGTCCTGTTCTATTTCGACTTCTGCTAGGGCACGATTTGTGGGCTTGGCTGGTGCGTTTTGGACTCTAATAAAAGGAAAATTCGTCCAGAAGTTAGGAGAGTTGGCTACCACTTAGAAAAACAACAATCCTATAACACAAAAGCAAGATTTTCAGCGCGAATTCAAGGAATTGAAGAGCGAGCATTGGAGGAGTAATTTTCAGAGATTGTCACAATAGTTGCAAATCGAGGCTACGTGAAGGGGTTTTTCTATAATTCTTCTTCTCTTCCATTTGTTTGTAATTGGGATGATGTTTTCAATAAATTATTCAGTTTTTAATTCATTCGTTATGAACTAATTTATTTATTAGACTTGTGATGGATCTTTGAGCGTAACGATGATTCTATAACTTTGATTTCTAATTCAATAAGATATTTATCTATGTTAATTTGTGCGTGAATTTACGAATTGCTTGATCAACAGTTCTTTGTGGATTTGAAAGGAATCGAGAGAGGAGATTCGAATATAGACCTAGTTAATATAGCATGTGTCATAAATTATGTCGATAGCATATTTGTGATTATTGTTAAGGTAGAGATACGCTTGACATCTCATGTAATCGTATAGAGAGCTTAAGCTTCAACCTTTTTGATTGTAGTTCACATAGAGATATAGTGAGTTGGTTAAATTAGGTGATTAACGGATTTCTATCTTAATTGTGGATTGATGTTAATATGGTATTAGTGTATCGAGAGGTGGCTCTTACTACGTTCGTGCTCTTGATTAATAAACTGGAATATTGAGTTGAATTGGAATAAAGGTTTGAAAATCAGAGTGAGGTTTAGGGTGAAATCATAAGTCTAATTCTCCATTAATTGGTTGAAAAATTCCGGATTTCGTTATTGGTGATTGTTTTTGTGATAATTTAATTATTCATTAATTTAGTTACTTTTAATTAGTTATTTTGAAAACCATTGAATTGATTAGTTTAATAAAATTAGGGTTAATATAAAATTGATAATTGTGAAGTTAAGATTCTTGGTATTTTGTCCTCGTGGGAACGATATTTTATTCATTACTATATTACTTGTTGACCACGTACACTTGCGTGTTTTGTGCGTATTAATTTTACCCAACATGTAGCCAAACCCCGTTGGCAAATTAAAATTTTTAAAAATATTTTTGAGAATGACGTCCTGATGTCGTACTGTATTAACAGTCCGTTTAAGGATGCCGTCATTGTATGACTTTGTCATAACATATCATACAATAGTGGAATAACGATTTTAGATCAAATTCACACTAAGTATTCCTGCATTTATAACTCCATCAACTTTTATCATCTCTGCACCAGGTTACATGGTACATGAGTGATAAATAAATAAATTTTGATATTTCAAATCATCTTCGTCTAGCTGAAATAAGTAGCATAGACTATACTTTAAACCGTTTCAAAAATGATTACGAGTCTACATTTATATATATATATATATATATATATATATATATATATATATATATATATATATATATATATATATATATATATATATTTCAAAAGCACATAGTGCGTATTTAGCTTGATGTCAAAATTTCGAAGTCTAGCATAGCTAGGAGTTTTGAAAAACTTATTTCTTCACTAATAATCATTTGCTTAACAATCTATCTATTCCTATTACCCTCAATACTCCAATTACACACAACTATACCCAGTTCTTTAAACCACACTTATGAGTTCATTTACTTGCCACAATCATATGAGTTTAAGAACTTGTCCTAGTCAGACCTTTGGCGTCCATTCGCTGAGGGGTTCATAAACATTTCATATAACTATGAATCAAGAATGTCACATAAGTATGAGTTTTAAGAACTCGTACTTAACCTTATATTCTCTACATATAACCTATCTATCTGTTATACACATGAGAAAGGAATCACCCTCTTAACATGCATATATTAAATAGTGCGACACAAATATTTCAATGATTATCATTGTCAGAACTAAGTAGTTATTACACCAAGTACAATTCCCTGCCTATACAAGGAATCATACAACTCAGCTGCCGACATGAGTCCTCAATTGAAATCCCCACCTAATCTTAACTCCTTTCTCAATACGAATTTCATTCAACTCGTATTCATAATCCTTTCCTGAATCTGTACCAATTCATAGTTTAACTGTCACCCAGCAATCTTGCTGTAAATTTTTTCAATCAATCAGATTGATTCTTATCCCTGCTATCACCTTATCATATCACGGGGTGATCTCATCGTATATATTACGATTCATTTCTATACTATGATCATTTTATTTTACGATCTCCTATCACCGTACTTTCAGTCTTTTAGACTCGATCTATTCATCACTACTATTTAACTTTATTATCAGAGTTAGGGAACTCTGTATCTTATATCCCGCCGAGATTCGTCTTTGAATATTACCGACCGACTAACTCTATGTGAGTTAGATCTTATCCTAATCACTGCGGTTATTGGTCTCAGGTATTCCTACCTAAGTTTCATAACCAACAGCTTTGATACCAACTGTGACTGCCCCAAATCCGGGTCCCAAATCACCGCGGATCTGGTACAATCATTCTATAACTAATGCAAAATATATAAACATAAATTATTTATACAATACACTTTACACACTATTCCCCAAAATCGAGTAACCTTAACTTATACACAATTCATAAACTATCCAACATATAACATTATTATTATATAACTATTACAAATCTAATCGCACACATTAACTTTAAGATGGAACTGTCATTAACCTTTCCTTGTATCTGACGCGTTTGTCTTAGTCTGCAATGTTTATCATGATATAGCAAAGGTGAGCATGAAAGTTGCCCAGCAAGTTTAAATTCAATAATATAACGATATATCATGATTGAAAGAGTCTGAATAATATGCTCAATGTAGTTGTGAATTAACACGAACAAACTTTTGACTGAACAAGTATTGAACATGAACAAATATATCTGGACCAACTGGTAATGAAGGTGATCAGCCTTTCATACCTGACTTATACATGAAATATGTACAGAGTACAATTCTACATGGCAATCAGCAATGATTAACCATAATCATATCTGAATGAAACAACTCTTAGTAGAGTTAACTAAAAACAAACTTGCTTGAACCGATAATTACTGCTACGCAATTTATAACGCTTTATCCGAAGACCTATTATTAGTAATATAGATCTCCAATATTAGAATAATATCATCACAATATAATACTTATATATATATATATATATATATATATATATATATATAAATACATAGAATAACCTAAACACATAACACATAACACATAACCCTATCAGTCTACAACACATATAAGACTCGGTATCAAGTCAAATTATTATAGTCTGAGTTGAACCCGACGCAAATCTGACATCCCGACGGTCTAGTCGGACTTTTATCGAGTTTAAGTTCAATTAAACTATGCCTAAACACTTAACCATTATCTAAGATAATTTATTAACAGTCAAAATATTTTTCATAAGCTCGCAATAATTTTTAAATAATTATTACTATTGATCATGAATTTTCAATCATTAATGTCGTATTTAAATGAATTAAATATCACATAATTCTTTTATCATTAATATTTATTTATTCTCAAATATTAATAAAATACTTGTCATAATATTATAATATATTTATAATATATCAAAATATTTTTAATACCTTTAAATCATATTTATATGATTTTTAAACAATTAAATTCATTATCCGATAATTGCTATTAATATTAAAATATTAATATTTTCATGACAAAATATCAAAAGTTATATTTTATGACTTAAAATATTTTTACAACACTTAAATTGTTTGTATATGATTTTTAAATCATTAATTCTATTTATCCTTATTTTATTTAATATATTTATTAAATAAACTAATTACCATTAATATTAATTTATTAATAAATTTCATTACAAAATATTAAAAGTCACTGAAAATATCTTTAAATATTTTCTTATACCATAATATTATTTTTTATGATTTTTCATGTATTAAAATTATTTTTAAATTATTTATTTAATATTATAATTAAATAGATTAAATACCATTTATATTTCAAAAATATTAAATATTTATGAAATATACTCAAAATAATTAAAAACTATTTTTCAGACTTTAAAATCATTTTTTAGAATTTATTTTATATTTTTAATAATTAAAAACCATTTTTATCTATTTATTTAATTAAATTAATCAATTTCCGAGATTAAGTTTCGCTATAGGGGCTTTAGGCAACAAATCCGTCGCTGTTGGTGTTCTTGAGGTGTTCTTGAGCATTTCCAGAAAACCATGTCAGTAGACAACTTAGGTAGGTTTAACCAACATTTGATCATTGTTCTAGTGATGTTATGTGCTGGATAAAGTGTTTAGATTGTAGTATAAGTGCAATAATACAACTACATATTAAGTTCATGGCCAAAACATTTCACCACTAGGAGATCTAAGCCACCAAAAATCATGTCAGAGCTGTTCTTCATTTTTGGGTTTTCCAGAAATGAAGAACAGTTGCTAGGCCTTACTTTGAAGCTTCATTACTTGGAATATGTGTCTGTTTTGCGATATCTAATGATCCCTACTTGTAGTAATGATGCCATAGTACAATTATATAGCATCAGATAAGCATAAAAACATCACCTAAACAAGATCTGGGTCGGTCAAACGTATAGTCAGAAAACCGTTTCTTGAAGATCTGGGTTACCCAGATTCTTCATCCGCCGAGTAGGTCAACGGTTGTTTGACCGTGATTATCTAAGATTCTGCTCGTGATCTGCTTGTTCTAAGGACTAGGATATGTAGTTCACACAATAGGCTATCCAGATCAAACAACAACTTTGCTAAAACATGTGTCAGAGGCAAGATCAGAGGCTTTGAAATTCTTGTCAGACATCAATATGGGTTCTGGGTTGCCCAGAAACCCATTCCTGTAATCGGTCAACGTAGTTTGACTGATCATAACTCGAAATCTATACCTGATCTGAACATAATTCAAGTTCCAGACTAAAGACCACATAGCAGAGAACATGTCCAAAACAACAAACACATTAAACATCTAACACACACAGATTTATGAGGTCTGACATATGACTGTCAGACGACTTTTTCCCGTTTTTCCAGATTTCACAAAATGCTAGCTTCGAGGACTTTAATGTTATGGATCTGGGTACAACCCAGAACACTAAATAACATCCTATTACAACTATCTAGCCAACAAATTACAACATATAACACCAAATACACAGATTTCAAGATTTAGGTTTCTTATACCTTGAGCTTTGATTTTTGATTTCTAACTTCATGATCTGTTCTTTGTAAGTTAGGATATGGTCATGGCTCATCTTATCACTCTCTTTCTCTCCCCATTCCCGAATTTTAGAGAGAGAAGGTCTTGGGAGAAAATGAAATTTAAAGTGGCCCTTTCTCTCTCTCTTAATCTTTATATTATGCATGATATAATGTATGTTGTCTAGCAAATTGGCTGAGATCTTGTGAGCTATATGTCAAAAGCTAGAGCTAGAGTTGGTGAACAACCAATACTAGGGTTAGATCTACAAGTTACACTAAATAATGCACAAAAGGGCATAAATATCATTTCCTTACCATTTTATTTCTAGATTTGTCATTTGTTGCAAACCCTTAAGGTTTAGGGTTTGAGCCATTTAGGGTTTAGGGTTTGAACCCTTAGGTTTTAGAAATAATTTCTAGAGTTTCCAAATTAGGTTTTCAAATATAAAAAATTAATATTTCTAAATTATAATTAGAATTTTCTAATTATATTAAAAAAATTTAATCATAATTTAAATCTTGCTAATTAGGATTAGTATTTCCTAATTAAAATTGTTAATTAAGCAATTAGGGTCAAAATAGTCATTAGGGTTTTTAAACCACTAATTAGGGTTTCTAATAGAAAAATAATTTTCTAATTTAAAAATTAGATTTCGTAATTAGAATAGGGTTTTCTGATTACCTATAACTTAAAAATTAGGATTAATATATCCTAATTAACATTAAAAGTATTAAATTAACACTTAGGTTTTCCCTAATTATAAATTAGGGTTTCTAATCCAGAAATTAGGATTTTAAAAATTTGAAATTAGAGTTTGCTAATTAATTAAGCTTTACCCTAATTAATATTATAATTAATATCACATAAGCATTATAATTATCCTTTAAGTTCCCAAATTAGGGCTTTAAATATCCGAATTAGGGTTTTCAAAATCGGTTTCTAGGGTTTCTTATTAAACGCTAGGGTTTTCTAACCAAACGTTGACATTCTTAATATATACCTAGGGTTTGTTACAAATATTGTTTATCTGGTCAACCCTTGACCCTTAACCACATACTGTACACATATACACAGAACATAAACACTTATTCTCTTATTCCTAAATAATTCTTTTAAATCCTTCATAGAATTTTGAAATCCTCAAAATTCCTTCTTAAAAATACCAAACGCATACACTTATTTTCTATCTAGGTTCTAATATCGAACCTTAAATTAATTAATAAAAATTTTAAAAATTTCCTAAATTCTCGGGTTGTCACACCCATGTTACAATTATCTGCTCAACACTTGACCCTTAACCACATACTGTACACATATATAATCACAATACACAAAATCCTATACCTCGTTATCTGATATTCACTTATAGTTTGTAATTTATACAAATCCTACACAAAAATTTTAAATCCATACCTTATTTCCAGTCTAGGTATTATTATTTAACATTTATTCAATCTTTTAAGATTTTATAAATTCTATAAATTCTCGGGTTGTCACATTCACCCCTTCTTCTAAGAATTTCGTCCTCGAAATTACAGCCTCCTACACTCTTTTCATTTCATTCATCAAAACTAGGTTTTCAATACAACTTTTATTCAATCATATCAGATTCTACCCGTACGTAACGAGTTCATACTATTTCATAAAAATCATTATAAACTACCCAAAACATTACTCCAAAGAGTTAAAATTTTCAAATCATGCTGAGGGGTCATATAGACCATGAAATTTCATTTTTAATTTTCGAAAAGGTTTATAAAGAAGTTCATCTGTAAACCGTCATGACTTACGGACACGAAGGGTGATCAGCCCGTTATGCCTTATACTGATCAGGTACTACATGCTGGAATGATTTTTCCGTTCATCATATCCGCCTTGGGCGCACAAAAGTTTCCCAATTTTGGGATGTTTACCTCAGTCTTATCATAAGATTCTGCACCAAAGCAATTTGGTTCGGGATAAATTTCAAAGAATACTTAGAATTTTCATAAACGTTGGTCTAACTGAATTAAATAGCTTAGACTCATACCAATAATTCAATTTCAATCAAAACATGTATGGCCAAACCCCGTTGGCAATAATTTATCTTTAAAATTCAGAAAATAATTTTATGATGTTATGATACCGCACTGTATTTACAGTTCGTTTGAAGATTCCGTCATTTTGTGACTTTATCATACTACATCATTCCATAGTGGGCTGACGATCTTTCGATCACATCCAACACTAAGTAATTCTGCATTTATAACATCTTCATTTTTTTTTATCATCTTTGCACCAGGTTACATGATGCATTAATGATATAAAATACATTTTGATATTTCAAATCATTTTTATCTAGCCAAAATAATTAGCGTAGACTTTTCTTTTAAATCGATCAAAAAACCTTTGAAAATTAGTTTTAGTGTTATCATACCTCAACATGTAACGATGTGTCAGGATCCCGAAGTCCACACATACACACTGGTCACCATTCGTTGAGAATAACAAATTTCATTTTTTTAAAGGCACATCAATGTGAATTTAGTTTAATGTCAAAAATTTTGAAATCTAGCATAGCTAGAAGATTTAGAATATCTATGCTTCCATCATCAACTCCACTTTCTATAATGATCCATTACTTAATAAGTCCATCTATTCCTATCATCCTTAATTCTCCATTCACAACTTATCTATACCCCAGTTCAACAAACTTACCACACATTATGAATTTAGGAACTTTCCACAATAATATGAGTGTAAGAACTTATCCTAGCAATATGTAGTTCAAGAACCAATCAGGAACTGTCCATATGTTTAAGGGTTCAAAACCATACGATTATGAGTCACGAACTTACCATAAATATGAGTTTTAAGAACTCACACCTAATCTTAGATTCTCTACCTATCTGTTATACACATGAGAAAAGAATCACCTTCTCAACATGTATATAGCAAATAGCACGACACAAACATTTCAATTATTATCAGTGTAAGAAACTAAGTGGTTGTTACACCAAGTACAATTCCCCGCGCATACAAAGAATTATACAACTTAGCTGCTGACATGTGTCCTCAATTGAAATCCCACATAATCCTAGCTTTCCCTTACTCCATACGAATTTTTTTTAATCCGTATTGCATAGTTCACAACTCTTTTTTGAGTTTAAATAGTACTAATTCGTAGTACAACTTACACACAACAATTTTGCTGTAAAATTTTCAATCATTTGATTGATCCTCCTCCTTGCTATGACTTTATCAGATCACATAGTGATCTCATATTATAATCGTATTATATTACAATTCTTTTCTATGTTATGATTGTTTTGTTTTACGATCTCCTTTCCCTTTATAAGTTTAGTCTTTTAGACTCTATCTATTCATTACTACTGTTCATCTTTATTATCAGAGTTAGGTAACTCTAGATCTTTTTAACTTGTCGAGATTAGTCTTTGAATCTTATTGACTTACTAACTCTATTTGAGTTAGTCCTTATCCTCATCCCTACGGTTATAGCCTACGGTAACCTTACCTAAGGTTTATAATATACAACTTTGATACCAACTGTATCGTCCCCAAATCTGGGTACTAATCACCACGAATCTGGTACATCATTTCTATAACTATTGCAGAAGATATAAACATAAATTATTTATACAATAAACTTTACACATAATCCCCAAGGTCGATAATCTTAACTTAATACACATATTCATATACTACATGACTTACAATGTTATTTGCCTTCAATACTATTTATAATTTTAACTGTATAATAATCCATTCATGTAACTTGTCTTTGCCCTTGCCTGTGTCCGAAGTATTCGTCTAAATCTGAAATGTTTATCATGATATAGCAAGGGTGAGTAACAAGTTTAAGTTCAAAGGAAGATATATCATGATTGAAAGAATAAAAGCTGACAAACTTTTAACAATATAATAATTGTGAAAGAAAATGAATCAATTTACATAACTGAATGACCGAGACAATAATGATGAATGGCTAACAATAAACATGAAAAATTTAACTGGACCAAATGGTAATGAAGGTGATCAGCCTTTCATACCTGATGAATATATACAACATGCACAACGTGCGAATCAATACTCAAAGATGTAATATGTTAGTTCCCAGAGGCACAATAGTTATCTGGAAGGGGGAGGGTTGAATATATATTTTAAAATTTTCTTTTTCAAAATACTTTGTCAAATTTGTTAATCAATTTTAGCGAAATATATGATTTGTTTGTTCCCCTTTAAGATAAATAGAGTTAATAGTTAACATGCAGTTATAACAAATATAGCAGCTAAAGCAAGAATATAAAAGACACAGAGAATTTAAGTGGTACAGAGCACTCAAGGCACCTAGTCCACTCTTCTACCCCTCGAGTAAGAAATCCACTAAGGATGTCTTTACAATCTTTGAATCTCACAGATTCCTTCAAGATAGCAGTCTTGGAGCTTTTTAGTTCACTTAGAACTCTTCAAATCCAGCAGACTTGGAACTTCTTAGTTCACTTAGAACTCTTCAAGTCCAACAGACTTGGAACTTCTTAGTTCAATTAATGATAGTTGAGTTCTTGAATGGTGCTACTCAGTTGTCGTTAAGCTTGTGTTCGAAAGAACTGAGTAGCTAAGCAAGCTTTCTTTTCAGATCATAGAGTTGAGCGTTGAGTGTTCTTCAGCTTTATGTTGTGTACTTGCTTGCTTCTTGAATCTGCATCTGATTTGTATATAAGGTGCCTTTGAAATGTATCCGTTTGAAGTCATCCGTTGAAGCATTAATTAAATTTGACATTTCTGAGCACTGATGGTGTCTTTCTGCAAATCTTCTGTTTAGCCGTCTGGCCCACTGACACAGTAGACTGCTATCTCACCTAACACCTGAAAAGGTATTTTCGACTGACATGTAGTACTTTCCTTAGCTTCTTCAATACGTTTCTTAGTTATATACTAAGGATGAGTGTTGGGTCATTGGGATTCCCAATAGTCTCAACGTCTATAATTCATTCCACATTTGTTGTAATTTATTCTTAAACAAATGAAAAAAGCTCGATGCTTCTGATGCAGACAGATGATGCACTACGATCATGATCGTGGTGTCTTGCCCCATTAGTGCTTGATCCAGTACTGAAAGAAGAGAATACTATGATTTCTCTTAAGCACTGGTAGACTATGATCTTTGCTTGCTTGATTTGCAGACACTACTACAAAATAGTAAATAGACAACACTCAACGTTTTTATAAAAAATATTGTGGTATTTTTTTCCACAACATTTTTTAACAAAACGTTGTAGATAAATATAAAAAAATGTTATCTATTTAAAAAGGACATTTTTTTGTTTTAATTAGATAACATTTTTTTTTAAATCGTTATGTATCTAAAAAACACGGAGCTCAAAAAAAAAGATATGCTGTCTTTCGCAGAGAAAGAATGTTCAAGTCCTCTATTTCCTTTCTCACCGAATGTCGTCGTCTCTGATCTCTCTCTGTTTAGCCTCTTTTCGTTCATCTAGAAAACAAAAGCTAGGGTTTACTTAGATTTACTGTAACTCTCAAATCTCTAGATCCATGGCCAAGCGGAGGGGCGGAAGTCACGCTATAGGACATCACTTTTTATTTCCCTTGGTATTTTCGGAATCACTTTTTATTTCCCTCTCACTCTCTCTTATTCTCTCCCGATTAACTTTCTCTGAAGCCCTAACCTTAGAAATTTCCCTAATCGATCTCTCTCTTCTCTAAGCCAATCAAGACAACGATCATGAAGATGAAGAAGAGGAGTATTGTGGGTCTCAGACTAAGAAGAGGAGACGGCAAAAGTCAAAGGCAGCGCCCAAATCATGACTTTCTAAAAAGGTGTATTTTTTAATTTAATATTGCTTAATTGTGTGGCTGAGCTATAATTTTGGTCAAATTTTGTGAATTGGATGCTTAATTTGAACTATTTGGTAGTGTTAAATCTTTGAATTTGTAGGTTTCTATAGGCAGTTGTTTGGGACTTAAGTTTGTCATTTTTAGATTAGTTCTTAATACTCGTCTATTCGATAGTGATGACATAATAATGGTACATTCACTTTATTTGCTAAGTCAGGTTGCTGTAAATAGCAAGGAGACACAAAGCAAGGGCATGGATGAGGAAGATTCTCCAGTTATTGGTAGTGAGTGGATTCATACTGGGTACCCACAGGGTGAGATTTTATTGTCTAGTTTTCTTTTATTGAGGTTGCTTGTGTTGTACATGGACAAAGTGATGTTTTTAACAGTGGAATCCTTTGTTCTTCCATCACTTACTTTTCAAGTTTTCACAAAAATTTGGTGGCTTATGAAGGACTAGTACATGAGGGATTGTGACAACCCGAGAATTTGAATGTTTTTAAAATTTTTATTAATTGATTTAAGGTTCAAAATTAAAACCTAGATAAAAAATTAGTGTATGCGTTTAATATTTTTAAGAATGAATTTTGAGGATTTCAAAATTCTGTGAAGGATTTAGGTGAATTATTCAGGATTAAGGAAAACGTAAATATGTTTTGTGTATATGCGTACAGTATGTGGTTAAGGTTCAAGGGTTAACCAGATAAACGATATCTGTAACAAACCCTAAGTATATATTAAGAACGTCAACGTTCGGTTAGAAAACCCTAACGTTTAACAAGAAACCCTAGAAACCGGTTCTGGGAACCCTAATTTCAGTTCTGGGAATCCGAAACCCTAAGTCGGTGTATGAAATCCTAATTTGGGAACTTAAATGATTATTATATTGCTTAAGTGTAAATAATTATAATATTAATTAGGGTAAAGCTTGATTAATTAGCAAACCCTAATTTTACATTTTGAAAACCCTAATTTTTGGTTTAGGAACCCTAATTTGTAATTCGGGAAAACCTAAGTGTTAATTAAATAATTTTAATGTTAATTAGGAAACCCTAATCCTAATTTTCAAGTTAATAGTAATTAGAAAACTCTAATCTAATTACGAAATTTAATTTCTAAAATTAGAAAAAAATATTTTTCTATTAGAAACCCTAATTAGTGATTTATAAACCCTAAGTAACTAATTAGGATAAAATAAAATTTAGGTTTTGGGTCATGTTAGTTTATATAGCCCAAAAGAATTAAATGAGTGACTCAAACCTAGCCCAATTGGTAAGGGGCATTGTGGTCATTTGATTTAGCATTATTTGGCATGAAAGAAAATCAAAAATTTAAGGAAATAGAGCATGGAAAATCCGGTCATATGGGGTTAGAATGGGAAAGAAAAATTTGTTTGTTTTTTTTTTTTTTTGGTTGTTCAAGTTTGTGGAGAAAACCTACCAAATCCTTACTAACTTTTCCAAGTGTCACATAGCAAGCTAAGCCAACACTTATGGTGAGTAAAGTAAGCAAACATGTGATAATTGGGTACATTGAATACTTACAAACTTGCTAGCAAATAATCAAAAAGCTACACCTACTCTCATTTATCATTCTAAGCTTCCATTTTGCTAAACAAACAAAGTATAGAGAGAGAAAAACTCCTCTCCTCATTTTCGGCAGCCACTATAGTGGTAAAGGAGTGTTAAATTTCATGCATCCCCAAGTTCTTAAATTATTTTGGCAAGAAGAGAAGATTTGCTAGAAGGAAGAAAGGTATAAAAATCTTTATACTCAAAACTCTAATTAGTTTAAGTGTTTGATTGTTGTCAAAATTATGAGTTATGATCTTGAACTCTAAAAATCTTAGATCTACATGTTATATAATGTATTTTGTATGGATCTAACCATTTTGGGTGTTAAAAGTTTGATTAAAAGAAGAAAAATGAAAACAGTTTTTTTTTAAAGCTTAGAAAAGCTAGAGGCTGCTGCCACAAAAAGGGAATTTCGAGATTTGTTAGATGTTCCAGAAAATTATGGACTTTTGGTATGTTATAGTAAACTGAATAAGCTTTCCATAGACTCCGGAACGGATTAATTCCGACTTCGGAGCAAAGAGTTATGACCGTTCAAAGTAGTCGCGTCAAAACTGTCAAACTAACTCGGGTCAGTCACTTTACACGGAATTTCTGGAATTCTGTGTTTAGAATTTGAAGATGGTCCAAGAACAAAAGTTGTAGTCCCGGAAGTTAGCTTCGCGTGGGCTCAAGAATCGCTCAAAAACATTTTAAAACGAAAAAGTTATGGTTGTTTTAGTACAATAGGGTCAAGCTAGAAAACTAAAACTGACAAGCCACTTCTGGGCTGTTTTCCGTGACCAAAACAGAACCAAATTTGGTGTTTAATAAATGAAAAATGTATTTTAAGAAAATACAAATCCAACGCCTCCGACGGAACTTAATTCCGAGTTGTACATTTCATTTTACAAGCGTTTTCGTAAAGGACGCCAAATCTGGAAATTTTGGGCGTGAGTGGCATTTTCGTAATTTAGTGAAATTGAATAATTATTAAAAATAATTCTTAAAACAATTAAATGGTTAGAAAATTTATTACATACAATATTAAATATAATTAGCAATTTAATTATTATTTAAGTAATATTAAATGATAATTAAGTAAGATTAGTGTTAATAAAGTAATTATTTAATTATGATTAAATAATAACTAGAGATTAACAATTGATTAATTATTATTTTATTAATATTAAGTGATGATTAAAGAATGTTTAAGTAATGTTATGTAATAATAATGTAATTAACTAATTACATTAACATAAAAGGTTATAATTATTTATTAATGAATAAAGACTAAGTAATAATTGATTATTCTTAACTGTAATAAGAAAGAATAATTAAAGATTTATGAGATGAATTAATTGTTTATTATTTAATTAATATTAAATAATAAATAAGGACTAAAATTAATTAATTATTCTTTAAATAATAAGAAGGAATAATTAAAGACTAAGGAAGTAAATAAATTAATTATTTACTATTCAAGGATAAGAAATTAATTAATTATTATTAAATAATAATTAAAGACAAACAATAATTTGATTATTCATTATCTAATTACCATTAAATAATGATTAGAACTAATTGGCTATTATTTATTAATTAAATATTAACTAAAGGTAATTAATTAATTACTATTTAATTAATATTTAAATGAAGGTATAGATTAATATTGTGATAATAAATTTATTTAATAATTGTATTATAAAAATAGTTTTAATGTTTTAAAAATCATTTAAAAATGATTTAAAGGTTATAGAAAATGTTTTAAGTTATAAAATACATCTTTTAATATTTTATCATAAAATACATTAATATTTTAATATTAATGGCATCTATTTAATAATGGTTTTAAATATTTTAAAATCATTTAAATGTGATATTAAAGTATTTAAAATACTTTGAGATATTAAAAATATATTATAATATTATGACATGTATTTCATTAATATTTAATATTAAATAAATATTGACGATAATAGAATAATGTGATATTTAAATTAGATAAATACGATATTAATGATTGAAAAATTCTGATAAATGATAATAATTATGTAAAAATTATTATAAGCTTACGAAAAATATTTTGACTGTTAATAAAATTATCTGAGATAATTGTTAAGTGTTAGGCAGAGTTTAATTGAACTTAAACTCAAAATATTGTCCGACTAGACCGTCGAGATGTCAGATTTGTGTCGGGTTCAACTCAAACTGCAATAGTTTGACTTGATACTGAGTCTTATGTGTGTTATACATTGATAGGGTTATGTGTTATGTGTTTAAGTTATTCTATGTATATCTATATATATAATAGTATTATATTGTGATGATATTATTCTAATATTGGAGATCTATATTACTAATATTAGGTCTTCGGATAAAGCATTATAAATTGTGTTGCGGTAATCAACGGTTCAGGCAAGTTTGTTTTACTTAACTCTATTAAGAGTTGTATTTCATTGGATAAGCTTATGGTTAATCATTGCTGATTGTCATGTATAATTGTACTCTGTACATATTGCATGTATAAGTCAGTTATGAAAGGTTGATCACCTTCATTACCCTTCGGTTCAAAATATTTGTTCATGTTATATACTTGTTCAGTCATAAACTTGTTCCTGCTAGTTCACAATTATATTGTTGAATTATAGCCAGCTTATTATTCAAACTCTTCAATCATGATATATCGTTATATTGTTGTACTTAAACTTGCTGGGCAACTTTCATGCTCACCCTTGCTATATCATGATAAAATATTACAGATTAAGGCGAACGCGTCGGATTCAAGAAAAGGTCAAAGACAGTTCAAGCTTTAGTATAAATATGCGATTAGTTTTGTAATAGTGTTGTATGATAATAATGTTGTTATATGTTAGAAAAGTTATGAATGTGATAAAGTTAAGGTTACTCGACCTTGGTGAAAAGTGTGTAAGTTTAATGTATAAACAATTTATGTTTATATCTTCCACAAATAGTAATAGCTGTATAGAATGATCGAACCTGATCTGAGGTGATTTGGGACCTGGATTCGGGGCCCTCACAGTTGGTATCAAAGCTGTAAATTTTGACCTTAGGTAGGAATACCTGAGACTAATAACCGCAGTGATTAATATAAGATCTAACTCACATAGAGTTAGTTGGTCAGTAAGATTCAAAGACGAATCCTGGTGGGGTATAAGATACAGAGTTCCCTAACTTTGATAATGAAGTTGAACAGTAGTGGTGAATAGATTGTCTAAAAGACTAAAAGTGCAGTGATAGAAGATCGTAAAATAAAACGATCAAGACATAGAAATGAATCGTAATATATACGATAAGATCACCCCGTGATCTGATAAGGTGATAGTAGGGAAAAGAATCAATCTAATGATTGAAAAGTTACAGCAAAATTTGCTGTGTGGTAGTTGTACTATGAAATTGTACTATGAAAACTCATGAAAGAGTTATGGATTATGAATACGGATTAAATAAAATTCGTATCGAGAAGGGTGTTAAGATTAGGTGTGGATTCAATTGAGGACTCATGTCAGCAGCTAAGTTGTATGATTCTTCGTATGGGAGCTGAATTTTACATGGTGTAAAAACCACTTAGTTTCTGGCAATGATAATCATTGAAATGTTTGTGTCGCGCTATTTGCTATATGCATGTTAAGAGGGTGATTCCTTTCTCATGTGTATAACAGATAGATAGGTCATAGGTAGAGGATATAAGGTTAAGTACGAGTTCTTAAAACTCATACTTATGTGACATTCTTGACTCATAGTTATATGAAATGTTTATGAACTCCTCAGCGAACGGACACCAAAGGTCAGACTATGACAAGTTCTTAAACTCATATGATTGTGGCAAGTAAATGAACTCATAAGTGTGGTGTGACGAACTGGGTATAGTTGTGTGTAAACAGAATATTGACGATAATAGGAACAGATAAATTGTTAAGCAAATGATTACTAGTGAAGAAATAAGTTTTCCAAAACTCCTAACTATGCTAGACTTCAAAATTTTGACATCAAGCTAAATACGCACTATGTGCCTTTAAAATAAAATATGTAGACTCGTAATTATTTTTGAAACGGTTTAAAGTATAGTCTATGCTACTTATTTCAGCTAGACGCAAACGATTTGAAATATCAAAATAAATTTTATTTATCACTCATGTACCATGTAACCTGGTGCAGAGATGATAAAAATTTGATGGAGTTGTAAATACAGAAATACTTAGTGTGAATTTGATCTAAAATCATTGTTCCACTATTGTATGATGTGTTATGACAAAGTCATATAATGACGGCATCCTCAAACGGACTGTTAATACAGTACGTCATCATGACGTCATTCTCGAAAATATTTTCAAAAATTTTAATTTGCCAACGGGGCTTGGCTACACCTAAATAATTCGATTGAATTGAATTATTGATATGAGTCTATGCTATTCAATTCAGCTAGACTAATGTTATGAAAACTCTAAAGTGTTCATTGAAAGAAGTTTCCCGAACCAAATTGCTTTGGTACGGAATCCTATGATAAGACTGAGGTGAACTAAGTTGTTTGGATAAATAATCCAATCTAGTAGCGTAAATATTCGCTATACATAATTAATACGTTATGCATGACGTAAGAGTACGATAGGCTGATCACCTAAAGTGCTAACAGCGGTAGTTTACCTTCTTTGTGATTGTAAACATACCAAGTAATGTATTGTTTTGCGATATGATCAAAACCGTTAAAACTCTATGTTCATGGTTTATATGACCCCTCAGTACAATTTGAAAACTTTTACTCTTGTGAGTGGTGTATTGGGTAGCATGAGATGCTGTGTATGTATGGTGTATGGTGTATGGTGTATGGAGTAAGGTGTAAGGTGTAAGGTAAATTTCGGGACGAAATTTTAGAAGAAAGGATGAATGTGACAACCCGAGAATTTGAATATTTTTAAAATTTTTATTAATTGATTTAAGGTTCAAAATTAGAACCTAGATAGAAAATTAGTGTATGCGTTTAATATTTTTATGAATGAATTTTGAGGATTTCAAAATTCTGTGAAGGATTTAGGTGAATTATTCAGGATTAAGGAAACGTAAATATGTTTTGTGTATATGCGTACAGTATGTGCTTAAGGGTCAAGGGTTAACCAGATAAACGATATCTGTAACAAATCCTAAGTATATATTAAGAACGTCAAAGTTCGGTTAGAAAACCCTAGCATTTAACAAGAAACCCTAGAAACCGATTCTGAAAACCCTAAATTCAGTTCTGGGAATCCGAAACCCTAATTCGGTGTATGAAATCCTAATTTGGGAACTTAAATGATTATTATATTGCTTAAGTGTAAATAATTATAATATTAATTAGGGTAAAGCTTAATTAATTAGCAAATCCTAATTTCACATTTTGAAAACCCTAATTTTTGGTTTAGGAACCCTAATTTGTAATTCGGAAAAACCTAAGTGTTAATTTAATAATTTTAATGTTAATTAGGAAACCCTAATCCTAATTTTCAAGTTAATAGTAATTAGAAAACTCTAATCTAATTTTAATTTCTAAAATTAGTTAATATTAGAAACCCTAATTAGTGGTTTATAAACCCTAAGTAACTAATTAGGATAAAATAAAATTTAGGTTTTGGGTCATGTTAGTTTACATAGCCCAAATAATTAAATTGAAAGCCCAAAATAATTAAATGAGCAAACCTAGCCCAATTGGTAAGGGGCATTGTGGTCATTTGATTTAGCATTATTTGGCATGAAAGAAAATCAAAAATTTAAGGAAATAGAGCATGGAAAATCCGGTCATATGGGGTTAGAATGGGAAAGAAAAATTTGTTTGTTTTTTTTTTTTTTGGTTGTCCAAGTTTGTGGAGAAAACCTACCAAATCCTTACTAACTTTTTCAAGTGTCACATAGCAAGCTAAGCCAACACTTATGGTGAGTAAAGCAAGCAAACATGTGATAATTGGGTACATTGAATACTTACAAACTTGCTAGCAAATAATCAAAAAGCTACACCTACTCTCATTTATCATTCTAAGCTTCCATTTTGCTAAACAAACAAAGTATAGAGAGAGAAAAACTCCTCTCCTCATTTTCGGCAGCCACTATAGTGGTAAAGGAGTGTTAAATTTTATGCATCCCCAAGTTCTTAAATTATTTTGGCAAGAAGAGAAGATTTGCTAGAAGGAAGAAAGGTATAAAAATCTTTATACTCAAAACTCTAATTAGTTTATGTGTTTGATTGTTGTCAAAATTATGATTTATGATCTTGAACTCTAAAAATCTTATATCTACATGTTATATAATGTATTTTGTATGGATTTAACCATTTTGGGTGTTAAAAGTTTGAGTAAAAGAAGAAAAATGAAAACAGTTTTTTTTTAAAGCTTAGAAAAGCTAGAGGCTACTGTCACAAAAAGGAAATTTCGAGATTTGTTAGATGTTCCAGAAAATTATGGGCTTTTGGTATGTTATAGTAAACTGAATAAGCTTTCCATAGACTCCGTAACGGATTAATTCCGACTTCGGAGCAAAGAGTTATGACCGTTCAAAGTAGTCGCGTCAAAACTGTCAAACTAACTCGGGTCAGTCACTTTACACGGAATTTCTGAAATTCTGTCTTTAGAATTTGAAGATGGTCCAAGAACAAAAGTTGTAGTCCCGGAAGTTAGCTTCGCGTGGGCTCAAGAATCGCTCAAAAACATTTTAAAACGAAAAAGTTATGGTTGTTTTAGTACAATAGGGTCAAGCTAGAAAACTAAAACTGACCAGCCACTTCTGGGCTGTTTTCCGTGACCAAAACAGAACCAAATTTGGTGTTTGATAAATGAAAAATGTATTTTAAGAAAATACAATTCCAACGCCTCCAACGGAACTTAATTCCGAGTTGTACATTTCATTTTACAAGTGTTTTCGTAAAGGACGCCAAATCTGGAAATTTTGGGCGTGAGTGGCATTTTCGTAATTTAGTGAAATTGAATAATTATTAAAAATAATTCTTAAAACCATTAAATGGTTAGAAAATTTATTACATACAATATTAAATATAATTAGCTATTTAATTATTATTTAAGTAATATTAAATGATAATTAAGTAAGATTAGTGTTAATAAAGTAATTATTTAATTATGATTAAATAATAACTAGAGATTAACAATTGATTAATTATTATTTTATTAATATTAAGTGATGATTAAAGAATGTTTAAGTAATGTTATGTAATAATAATGTAATTACCTAATTACATTAACATAAAAGGTTATAATTATTTATTAATGAATAAAGACTAAGTAATAATTGATTATTCTTAACTGTAATAAGAAAGAATAATTAAAGATTTATGAGATGAACTAATTGTTTATTATTTAATTAATATTAAATAATAAATAAGGACTAAAATTAATTAATTATTCTTTAAATAATAAGAAGGAATAATTAAAGACTAAGGAAGTAAATAAATTAATTATTTACTATTCAAGGATAAGAAATTAATTAATTATTATTAAATAATAATTAAAGACAAACAATAATTTGATTATTCATTATCTAATTACCATTAAATAATGATTAGAACTAATTGGCTATTATTTATTAATTAAATAATAACTAAAGGTAATTAATTAATTAATTACTATTTAATTAATATTTAAATGAAGGTATAGATTAATATTGTGATAATAAATTTATTTAATAATTGTATTAAAAAAAATAGTTTTAATGTTTTAAAAATAATTTAAAGGTTATAGAAAATGTTTTAAGTTATAAAATATAATTTTAATATTTTATCATAAAATACATTAATATTTTAATATTAATGGCATTTATTTAATAATGGTTTTAAATATTTTAAAATTATTTAAATGTGATATTAAAGTATTTAAAATACTTTTAAATATTAAAAATATATTATAATATTATGATGTATTTCATTAATATTTAATATTAAATAAATATTGATGATAATAGAATAATGTGATATTTAAATTAGATAAATACGATATTAATGATTGAAAAATTCTGATAAATGATAATAATTATGTAAAAATTATTTAAGCTTACGAAAAATATTTTGACTGTTAATAAAATTATCTGAGATAATTGTTAAGTGTTAGGCAGAGTTTAATTGAACTTAAACTCAAAATATTGTCCGACTAGACCGTCGGGATGTCAGATTTGTGTCGGGTTCAACTCAAACTGCAATAGTTTGACTTGATACTGAGTCTTATATGTGTGTTACAGACTGATATGGTTATGTGTTATGTGTTTAGATTATTCTATGTATATCTATATATATAATAGTATTATATTGTGATGATATTATTCTAATATTGGAGATCTATATTACAATATTAGATCTTTGGATAAAGCGTTATAAATTATGTTACGGTAATCAACGGTTCAGACAAGTTTGTTTTACTTAACTCTATTAAGAGTTGTATTTCATTGGATAAGCTTATGGTTAATCATTTGCCATGTATAATTGTACTCTGTACATATTGCATGTATAAGTCAGGTATGAAAGGCTGATCACCTTCATTACCATTCGGTTCAGAAATATTTGTTCATGTTATATACTTGTTCAGTCATAAACTTTTTCCTGCTAGTTCACAATTATATTGTTGAATTATAGCCAGCTTATTATTCAAACTCTTCAATCATGATATATCGTTATATTGTTGTACTTAAACTTGCTGGGCAACTTTCATGCTCACCCTTGCTATATCATGATAAAACATTGCAGATTAAGGCGAACGCGTCGGATTCAAGAAAAGGTCAAAGACAGTTCAAGCTTTAGTATAAGTATGCGATTAGTTTTGTAATAGTGTTGTATGATAATAATGTTGTTATATGTTAGAAAAGTTATGAATGTGATTAAGTTAAGGTTACACGACCTTGGGGAAAAGTGTGTAAGTTTAATGTATAAACAATTTATGTTTATATCTTCCGCAAATAATAATAGTTGTATAGAATGATCGAACTGGATCCGAGGTGATTTGGGACCTGGATTCGGGGCCCTCACAGGGATGGTGGAAGTTGTTTGATACTATAGTGAGTGAAAAGCTTTGTAACATATTTATTTTGTATTGCAGAACGAAGCTAGCTCATGGTTTGCTTTTTGGAAAATATTCAGTTCCAATTTTGGAGGTATGTCATGTTCGATATCTCTCCGCTTTATGCATTTATGTGTTCAGATGGAATACTCTAGTCATTTGACAAACAGAAAGATGGTACTGTGAATGCTACAAACTCTACTCCAATTGATGTAAGCTCCGTGACTCTATATTTTGCCTACTTGCTCGGTCTTTTTTGCTATTCAACTTTCTAGATGCATTCTAAGTAATCTACGGATTGTTGTTTAAAATCCTGATATGAGTTATTCATTAGTTTCTTAGTTTGTGTTATTCAGAATTTTGCAGCCTTGATCTGAATATAAGAACTTGATATTTGTTTTATGTGGAATACACTTGTCATTTATCCTATATGGGGTTGTCTTAATTTTCTCATTAGTTAGTTTCATTTTAGTTGTTACATTGCAGTTTCACATTTTATTTTAATTTTTTTTTCCTTCTTGCTACTGCCTATTCTTCCAGAAGCAGGAACGTATTCCTCCACGAATGTTTAAGGTAGTGATTGCTGCTAGTCACCCTGAATTTTCTACTATGAGACAACAGGTATGCCTCACATTTTACTATTACTTTTGCTTTTAGTTTAAATTAGTTTTAAAATCTTCTTTTGACAATTAAGCTTACTGAGTCGAGGCATTTCAAATTATCCAAAGAGCGGTTAGTCAAATTGTGACATAAATATTTTGTTTCTTTACTTTGTGGATTGTCAGTTGCTTGAGCATTCAGTTTACTGGTAGTCTATGGTTGATGTTTATTATTTAAATTAAACATTTCTCAAGTTTTATGATATCTAAACATAGCCAGATCACAATGATTCTGACGTTATACAGCCTTCTTATAAGTAATGAGGATGGATCACTGAAAACTCTAGTTTCCTTAATAGACTCATAATATTTTGCCAAGAAATTTGGTGCTTGTGGTTTTGGTGGTTTTGCTGCTTGTTGCTGCCTGCTTAGGGCTTACTGAATTATGGGCCCCACTCTGGTATTTTCTATCAGATTGGAAGTAAAGGATAGAAATAGGACTTGGTTGGTCTTACCGTGTTTGTTGTTGTTTTTCCTAAAAGGTGTGACATTAGTGTAAAATAAAGGGCATAATGATAATATCTTTAAAAATCCTTCAATCCCTTTATTTTTGCTTTCTTGTTCTACCAAAGATGAAGCATGTAAGAGCCTGTCGACTTTGTCCTTCCCCTATGAATATCTTGTGCTTCTCATCTACTCCAAGTTTTCCTTTCTTAACAAGTCCTATGAAATAAGTTGTTGTCAAGTTCTTAATTATATATATAATTTATTTATGTCTTTTTGTTGAGATATTTGTTGTATAGATAATTGACGCAACCATATCTCTAGGATGCCTTAGAGTACTTCCTATATTTCCTTGACCAAGTTGAACGAGTTAATGGTGGCAACCCTCAATTGGATCCTTCAAGGTGTTTCAAATTCGGTATTGAAGAGAGACTTTTATGTCCTTCTGGGAAGGTGGCTTGCAATAGCAGACACAACTATATTCTTTCTCTCAATATTCCACTAGATAAAGCCATCAACAGAAGTAAATTTCCTGTTTCCCCTCTGCTCAATGTTTTGATTTATTTATCATAAACTCTAATGTTATAATTGATTGAAATTGTAGAGGTGGTGGAAGACTTTCACATGTTGAAGACAACTAGGGGTATAGAAGGAAAGGAAGTGTGAGTTCAAAACCTTTGTTTTCATGTTTCTGATCACGTTGATACTTCTCTTCTGAACTATTTCTAGCTCTAGCAGCAGGTCTGCAGATGAAATTGTTCGCCCACGTGTTCGTTTAGAGGATTGTTTGCAAAATTTTTTAGCTGAAGAAGAAGTGCATGAATTTTACAGTACTGCCTTGAAGGCTAAGACAACTGCAGTGAAGTAAGCCTATTGATCTTTTCCAATTTATTTATAAATTATCAGATGATTCTGAAAGAATTTGAATATCTCAGTTTTGGTATAATCATGTATTAGAAAATTATCATGGCGTGCAGTTGGTGGTGGTGAGTCAGAACTGCAGAAGATTTTACCCAATGAAGATATAGTTTCCCAGCTTGTAGTAATGGGATTCAATCAGCTACATTGTTAGAAGGCCGTTATCAACACCTCAAATGTTGGAGTTGAAGAGGCCATGACCTGGTTACTTTCTCATATGGATGATCCAGGTTTTTTCAATAACTGTTGTAGATTTTTGTTATTGTGTTCACTATATATATTTCTCATCCTATTCTAAATTTACTCAAGATTAATATTATGAGTTTGGCAGGACAAGTTTTGTGTGAGATCAATCAGGGAGAGTCCTTATGAGCTTACAGCAGCTCTTTACCTCCAAGTCAGTATTGTGAGTTGGGCACTAATCTTTGTTACTCGGTCCCGGAGCTGGTCCTTCGTTGAACGCCCTGGTTTACTACTTCTGACTGCATTCGTAATAGCACAACTGGTGAGCTATTATGGGAAGTTCAATTGCATTTCCTCTTGTCATGCTTTTGTAAATTAATCACATATTCGGTGATGAAGTTTTACTTTATAATTAATCACAAGGACACTGTAATGCTTAGGTAGTAGCTTAATTTTATGGATAGTTTAATTTATTTTGTGGTTTATTTTGTGGATTGAAAAGTGAATTTGAGATGTATATATGGATAGTTTGGTATATATTTTGTGGATGAAGTAATTTGAAATTGTAAACGAATGGTATTATTGGGATGTATTTTGAATGGTTGATATATTTTGGCTTTAAATTTAAATGAGAATTTAGACCTTTTAGCTATATATCATGGCATTAGCATATTGCAGGTGCATTGGTAATATAGGTGAACCACAATATTTTTTTTCTTTTTTTTCTTTATCTACAACATTTTAAAAATGTTGTATAAATTGGTTAAAAACGTTGTCTGATATATTAAACTACAACGTTTTTATCCAGAAAACGTTGTGGAATCATACCTTCTACAACGTTTTTAAGCATCTGCTAATTTATGGTAAATAAATTTACAACGTTTTTTTCCTTAAAAACGTTGTGTAATGTGCTTAACTACACCGTTTTAAAAATATTGTGTAAGGGTGTCAAATAGATGACACCCTTAACCATGACGTTTTTCTGACTGAAACCACAATATTTTTTTCGCGTTATCTATTTACTGTTTTGTAGTAATGAGACTCTACGCTTCCGAGAGCACACTACGATTCTTGAGTTGGCTCGGCAGACTTTTGGACCACTCTACGATTCTGGGAGAGGCCTTCCAAAGCAGATAGACTACGATTCTCGATACTCTACGATTCTGCCTTGGCTTCTGCAATCTCTTGACTGGCTTGACAGACTAAGATTCTGTTGAAGCCTATCTATTACATCTCAAAAATTAGATCAACCTAACAACTTTGATATTTTCTTCTATACATTAATTTACGAAATGATAAATATAAAGCACAGATCAAACCTAACAATCTTGATCTATCACTAAGTCCTTGTTCATGTATTTCTTGAAGGACTTTACATATATGCATGATTATTTACTTTCAACATCAAATTTAAATATGCAATTTTCCAACAATCTCCCCCTATTTGATGTTGACATAACCAAGGATATTTGTATCATGATCATCAATTTCTAGATGAAATTGCTAAAAAGTAAATATGACTTAGTGTTTCAGTGAACAGCTAAAATCTCTAGAGAATAAACATGAATTTATTGATGTTTGTAAAGAAAGATATTACACTAAAGCTTAGTTACATCAATAAGAAATAAATTTCAACTTATCTCTATTTCTTCTGCCTTTTTCTCCTTGGAGGATTGGCATGCTCTGCAATTCTCCTTCTCCTGCTGGCTTCGTCTCTCCATATAATATCTTCCAGCTCACTTTGACTCAGCCTTTTTCCATGATCATGTCTATTCGTAAAGTCAGGATCTCCAATCGGCATATTTAGGCCAGTACTGGTTACCCCTTGTGAGCTAGAAGATGGCCCTTGACTCCTTAGCGGTTGCGCCATGAGAATTTGATGGTGCTGCTGCTGTTCAGGTCGTGGAGTCAACTAGCGAGACTGCCTTGAGGGAGGGCTCTTTGAGGATTGAGCAATGAGTTTCTCTCTTCCTTTTCCTTTCTCTCCTTTCCCTTTATTCTCCCCCTTTATGTCAGCATCAAGGGTTTGAATGTCTTCAGACAGACAATTCATGCCTTGGACAAGTTCGTGGAGCTGATTCCTGGATTGAGCAATGTCTTCACAGTTTTCTTGAACCAGAGAATTAGTTCGAGACCTGTTCTTTTGTAGAATAGCCAAGACAGTGCCTGTTTGTTACATCTGACTCATTGAAAATTCTTGAAATTCTTTCATTGAGGATCGTAGACTTGAGAGACGTTCCATCACAAGTTTATTTTGAGATTCTTGAGTCTTCTACATAAGGAGAACTGCATCCTGGCAGCCTGAAAGTGAATCTGATCCCTTTCATTAATGCTATGGATCATTTCCTTGATGATCTCCCTGAGCTTATTTGTAAGCTCAGTACTCAGATCGCTGGGAAGTGTGTTAGCAACATCTATCAAATGGTTCAGCCTCATATGAACAAGCTCAGAGTGAGTTTCAAGATCTTCTTGAATATCTTTAGTCACTTTCTGTGATGCATTGGACAGCTCAGTTTTGGTAGGAAGATCTGAGAGAAGCTCAAGAATTTGCTAAGAGTTTGGAGGAGAGGCTCTAGTATTTTGATTTTGCAGATTGTAGAGAGCAAGGTCAAGATCAAAATAATTATTGGTTGATGAGAAATGAATATCTGAAGGAGGTGCAGGCATGTGAGTTTGAGTTACATGAGGAGGTGATATTGGTTCTGGTTGAGTGGATGACTCTACAATTTGAGTATGATCGATATTCGTAGAGTGAGAGATGGTGGGAGACTGGATCAATATAAAATTAGGCATATTTGGTTCATCAGTTACAGAATGTTGGGATTCTGTAGCTGGAAATTGGTTTAGTGGATGAAGTATCACTTCCAACCATCTTGGCAATTCGTAGAATTGGTTAAAGGTTGATGGAGGAAAGTGACTAACTCTAAAAGAAATGGGAATTGATTGTACCTCATGCCTAGTTTCTGAAGAAGGATGGTTAATGATTAGCTTCTGAGCAAACGTGAGGTTGCTTGGGAATCCGTGAGCAATCACAGAGATTACTGGATAAGCTTTGAAAGTTCAGAACATGTGATCCCAGGAGTTGAGAATTTGGGCTCTATGATATGTCATCATAGGTAAATAGGAGAATAAATAATTGTAGTTGGCTCTCCTATATCCATCCCAGCCCACTGCAATAATCTCAACGTCATCATCCTCTTCTTCTTCTCGATCTTCGTTATCTTCATTTAAAATTTCCACTACTTCAAACATTTCCTCATACCTTGTATGATCTTCACCCTTTTCTACCACCATAGCTTTTATACCTTTGATTTCCCTTTCCTCTTGTATCTCCCCCTCAGCTGAACTTCAGGCAGCTCCCCCTCAGCTAGATCATTAGGAGTATCAGGAAACTCCTTTTCTACAGCTATTTTCCTTTCTTCTTCCTTCAAAGCTTTCACATTTTCAAGTACATATGTCTTGACAAGCTTTCTCCTTGCCTTTTTGGGTTGAGCTTCAGCCTTGGTGCTTTCTTCAGCTGTAGGTCTGACAGTTGATTCAGGTTGAGATACTGTTGCAGCATCCAATTCTGGAGTGATGTCAAGTCTGGACTCTACGATTGGTAGTGACTCTACGATCTAATGGAGTGAAGACTTCTTTGTTTTATGGCTGCGTTTTCCCATCTTAAGCAGCTGAGAGATGGTGGCTCTGTCTTCTTCCTCCTCAGACTGTTGCTCTTTCCTCTTTATTTCCTTTAGAGTTTTAGTGCCCGAACTCTCTTGGGGTGCATCAGTGGTTGAGCCTTGAGGCTCTTCTGTTGTTTGAGCTTTCATTTTCCTCTTACCCTTGCTTTTTTTGATCAAAGCGATGGGTTCCTCTTGATTAATTTCTTCTTCTTCTTCAGCTTCACAATCGACATATTTCCTGGTAGCCCAGATTCCTTTGCTTCCCCAGTCCTTCCACTGGATTCAGACATCATTCTAACATTTTCTACAGGATTTCTTTTCCAGTTTTGAAATAGTTGCTGGGTCATTCTTCTGTTGGGGTTGATGGGTTCCCCTTCGTTGTCCCTAATTTTATCACCTAAAGCAGATTGCAGGATTATGCTTATGAACCTCCCATATAGTATTTTCCCAGAGCTCTTTGATTTTTTTGAGCTGAGTATCCCTATCCAATCTATAAGCAAAGCCCCATAGTTGAGTTGAATCCTGAAGCAGACTGCTGTCATGAGCTTTAGTTGAACTTCAATTACAGAATCATGGCTAGAGCTTTTACAACATATGCACTTCCCTACAATGTCAACCAAAAATTCATACTTCTGGGGAAACTCTTTCTTCTTGTACCCTTTAACGTTCTGAATCTTCGTGTGGTGCATCTTCTTCAGACCTTCATGGAAGTCAATGACATCCATGGATACGAGTCCCTTTGATTTGAAACCCAGGGCTAGGTTTATATCTTCAGCTTTGAGTTTCATTTGTTCCCTTTTGACCTTTGAAGTAATAGTGTCATTTTGAAAGACTCCATTGTTGTAGAATTCTTTCACTAGCTTTAGGTAGATCCTTGTGCTGGTGCTCAGAGCTTCTTCAAGACCAACTTTCTTCAGAAGAGATATAATCTTGTGAAACTGAGGGTCAGCTGTCTTGAATTTGTTTAAGCATAGTTGGTAACCAGATATAACATTAGAATCAGCCATTGATTTTCTTGAACTAAGGTTGGTTGATCATTCTGAAAGCTAGGGTTTCTACTGATAGGGAGAGAGGAATGAGCTTTTTGAAATTCAGAGGTTAATTTTCAGAAAGCCTTTTCAAACTGTACTTGTAACTTCCCTCCACACGATCTACATAGTGGGGCTCGTGTCGAGTTCTGCCGGGCTCCACGATTTTAAATAGTGTTGAAAATACTAATCTGCCCTTAGCTCCCCCTGAGCTAGTGTATCCTTTGGGAGGACTACGATCGTCGAGGTTACTCTACGATGGTATAGTTCATTGTATGTCCTAGTCCTTGTGATGAGCTCTAACATAGCATTCCTTCTGGGTTAAGGTAGCTCAGGAAGGGCCAACCTCTTAGACCGAACTAAGGGTCAGGTTTGTCCCTGAGGCGCTTATCAGAGGGGTTTCTTGGATTTGATAGAAATGATGTCATCACAGGATACTTCTCTGTCACGTCGAGGCTGCTCTACGATCGTGGTTTCTCTTTAATCATCTCTACGATTTTAAACATAGCCTTTTTTATCTACATGGATAACACGAACTAGAGCATAGAGTTTATGGTTGCAGATTTAGCATGCCTAACTCACTTATCAATTTATTAAATCTGGATTCATCTAGAGGCTTTGTAAAGACATCAGCAAGTTGATTTTTAGTAGGGATATATTGTAAAGATATAGTTCCATTTTGAATATGGTCCCTAATAAAATGATATCTTATTTCTATATGCTTAGTCCTAGAATGCATGACAGGATTATGTGTTATTTCTATGACACTTGTGTTATCACAATGAACATGCATAGATTTGAAATCAAACCCATAGTCTACTAACTAATTTTTCATCCATAAGATTTGAGCACAGCAGCTACCAGCAACAATGTATTCAACTTCTACTGTTGAGGTAGATACTGAGTTTTACTTCTTGCTGAACCAGGACATAAGTCTGTTTCCTAACAATTGACAAGTGCCACTATTACTTTTCCTATCGATCTTGCAGCCTGCAAAATCAGCATATGTATATCTTGTCAATTCAAAGGAGGACTCCTTGGGATACCAAAGTCCCAAGTTAGGTGTGCCTTTGAGATACCTTAAAATTCTCTTTACATCAGTTAAGTGTGATTCCTTTAAATTTGCTTGAAATCTAGCACATATACATGTTGCAAATATTATATCTGGTCTACTGGCAGTTAGATATAGAAGAGAGCCTATCATACCTCTGTATTGAGTAATGTCAATGCTTTTACCTTTTTCATCTTTGTCAAGCTTAGTTGTTGGAGCAATTGGTGTTTTCATGGGAGAGGCTGATTCCATGACATACTTTTTAAGTAAGTATTTAATGCACTTGGCTTGGATAATGAAGATACCTTCATCAGTCTGTTTTACTTGTAATCCAAGGAATAAATTCAACTCACCTATCATACTCATTTCGAACTTTCTCTGCATAAGCTTGGCAAATCTCTTGCACAATTTTTATTCAGTAGAGCTAAAGATAATGTCATCAACATATATTTGAACTAATAGGACTTTGTGTTTGTACTTTCTAAGAAATAATGTGGTATCTACTCTACCTTTAGTTTAGTCATTTTCAATAAGAAAGTTAGTTAGTGTTTCATACCATGTTTTAGGTGTTTGTTTAAGTCTATATAAGGCTTTGTCTAATCTATAGACATAATTAGAGAGAGTTGGATTGATGAAACCTGTAGGTTGCTCCACATATACTTCTTCTTGAAGTTCACCATTCAGAAATGTACTTTTGACATCCATTTGAAAGACTTTGAACTTCATATGGGCAGCAAAAGAAAGGAATATCCTGATGGCTTCTAATCTGGCAACAGATGCGAATGTCTCATCGTAGTCGATGCTTTCTTCTTGGGAGTAACCTTTGGCTAATAGTCTTGCCTTGTTCCTTGTTATTACACCATCTTCATCCATCTTGTTTCTGAAGACCCACTTGGTGCCAATAATTGGGTGGCTTCTTGGTCTTGGAACTAATCTCCATACTCTGCTTCTTTCAAACTGATTTAGTTCCTCTTGCATGGCTTCTATCCAAATTGAGTCTTCCATAGCATCTTCTATCTTTTTGGGTTCCATTTGTGACAGAAAGCTTAGATAGAAACACTCATTCTGGGTGGAAGATCTTGTCTTGACTCTTTCATTTGGATCTCCAATGATTAGGTCTTGAGTGTGATCTATTGTCCATCTGTTTCTTGTTGGAACATCGGTCCTGATGCCTTCTTGTCTGAATTCTTCAAGATTAACCTCTGCTTCTTGATGTGTAAGTTCGTTGTCTGGCGTAGTTCTCTCTATGATCTCTTCTTCAGGCTCAACGATTTCATCTTCTAGGGTTTAGAATGAACACCCATATAAATCTTGTATAGTCATCCACTACGACTAATGAGTATCTCTTCCCTCCAAGGCCCGTTGTTGGAATTGGTCCAAATAAATCCATGTGAAGTAGCTATAAGGGCTTATCAATTGAGTCGATAGTTTTGCTTTCGAAAGAGCTTCTAGTTTGTTTTCCAAGTTGACAGGCATTCCATGTCATTTCTTTGACAAAACTGAACTTGGGTAAGCCTGCTACTAGTTCCTTGGAGGCCAGTTTTGACATGCTTTTGAAGTTGAGATGAGACAGCCTTCTATGCCACAACCAGCTCATTTCTTCAGAGGCTTTAGCCAGAAGGCATATTGTCTCGTCAGAACTCAGTTGACCAAGATTAACAATGTAGACATTTCCTTCTCTTGTTCTGATCAGCTTTATGGAAGAGGTCTTTCGGTCTTTGACTTGATATTGATTGTTGAGAAAGGTAGCTTGATGACCCTTGTCACAGAGCTAGCTTATACTCAGAAGATTGTGCTTTAGTCCTTCCATATAGGCTACTTTGCTGAAGGATACTGCACCATTCCCAGCTGAGCCCTAACCTCTTGTCTTGCCAAAGCTATTGTCTCCAAAGATGACTGTTGGACCCTATTTTTCTATGAAGTTGGACAGGAGGGCTTTGTTCACAGTCATGTGTCGTGAGAATCCACTGTTCAGGTACCAAGATGTGATCGTAGAGCTCTGCTCTTGCATTGATATTTAAGCTTTCATTTTGGTACCCATACTTGCATGGGTCCTATCTTGTTAGTACCCTTGGGAACCCAAATCTACTTGACTTTGGGTTTGATATGCATAAGATTATTATAACAAATTGCAGCCTTATGACCAATCTTATCACATATAAAATATCTAGCATGATGCATGCTTGTGAATGTGTGAGGATTCTTTTTCCATTTGAACTTATATGGATTTCTGGCAGTCCTTCCTTTATACTGATTCTTCCTTTTCAATATGTCCTTGTTGTAAAACCCTGAATTTTATGAAATGAAAGTATTCAATTTTCTTATAATTATTATTCTATTTAATGGTTAAATTAATAAAGGGTTAAAGTTAAGGGTGATATGTGAAAATTTTGCAAAGTAAACAAGTTGATATAAAATATTCGTTGTGTCGGGGAATATCCGTACGACGACACCATCATTAGTGGACCCCACAACGGAATAACTTTCGGAGTTAGAAAACGACAGAAATATCTTTTTATAAAAATAACGGCGAAAGTTTTACCGTTAAACTGCTGAAATACCCGGTGGTAAAAGTACAGTAATACGCGTGGTTGTATAGTAGCACCCGGTATTGATTATTGATGCTTACATAAGAAACCACTTAGTTTATTCAATTATTACTACAGTAGTTGCTGCATAATATCTCTTATATTATTGATTCAATTATTGTCACAGTATCATTTGCATACTATTTATTATTAGTAAATCAATAATTGAGACGACAAAGTTATTCATATTATTATTTGCAATATTGACAATGTCTAGAAAGTTTTGTCGAGGAGAGGTTTGGTCACCTAATTGCGCGTCAATAGGGAGAAATCCTTATCGGAAAGCACCCTCTTTCTTGGGAATGATCTGGTTGTTAAATATTGTGAGTTATAATATTAATGATGAATAATTGTTAATAGATTAAAAATGTGTTTATTAAAGATAAGTGATTTGTGGTAAATATTTATTTAATTTTTGATATAAATAGAGGGGTTTGTTATGAGGTGGTTGTTATAAGTTTGGCTTATTATTCCATGCGGGGATGTGCTAATTTTTCAGACCGTTGGTTGAAGATATAATAGTAAATCAATATGGACCGCTGGTGGAAAGTTATAATAGTAAATCAATATGGATCGCAGTGTTAAAATCTTAATAGTAAATTAGTATGGACCGTTGCTTTAACTTTTAATAGTAAATCAATATGGACCGTTCATTTAAAAGTAAATTAATCTGGGTTGTTCATGAGTTAGTTACTATTCAGTCTTTTTTCTATAAATAGAAGCTCATTCCTTCATTATTTCTTACGAATTCACTGAAACTCTAGAGAGAGAAACTATAGAGAGAAAGAAGAGAAATATTCTGCTACTACCCTACTTCAATATTCAATCTTCTACTAAGGTAAGGGGTGTTATTTATTTCATATTCACTTACGATATTATTTTTCGTATTCGTAAGAAATATTATCTTCGTTCAATATTCATAAGGGGTGTTATATATTTTGTATTCGTAAGGGGTGTTATTTATTTCATATTCGCTTAGGATATTATTTTTCATATTCGTAAGGAATATTATCTTTGTTCAACATTCGTAATGGATATTATTTATTGTATTCGCAAGGGGTATTATTTCTTTCGTATTCATGAAGAGAGTTATTTTCTTTCAATGCTCGTAAGGGTTGTTATTCCATTCTTTATTATTCTGTTGGAATAATCTGTCTACGCGGACTATCGCATGTATGGTGAAATCTTTTGTTATTCTATGGGAATAACCTGTCTACGCGGACTACCGCATGCATGGTGAAATCTTTTGTTATTCCATTCTTTATTATTCTGTGGGAATAACCTGTCTACGCGGACTACAGCATGCATGGTGAAATCTTTTGTTATTCCATTCTTTATTATTCTATGGGAATAACCTGTCTATGCGGACTACCGCATGCCTGGTGAATAAACCTTCGTATTCAATTATTATTAAATTGTGGAAATGATCTGTCTACGCGGACTACCGCATGACAGGTGAAAATCCATTTACAGTTTCGTATATTATTTCTTTTCATATTCTTAAATCTAAATTTACTATGGTAAGTATTGCTTCTATAATTCCTGAAATTAGTGGAATATCCTTGAGTTTTGCACTTCATCCAGTATCGTTTTATTAGAATATTGATCTGAACTTTCATATTAAATATCAATATTTTCACCCGGGGTACTATTCACGGGTTACTATTTACTCGGTTACTATTCCCTCGAATATTATTCACCCGAGGATTCGGGACTTTTCATACCAAGTTACTATTCAAGGATTACTATTCATTCGGGTACTAATCACTCAGGTATTCGGGGTATTTTTCATGCCGGGGTACTATTCAGGAAGTACTATTCCCGAAGTACTATTCACGGGATACTATTCACTTAGGTACTATTCACCCGGAGTACTATTCATGACAAAAATTGATTTCTTTTCGGTCCAAATCATTTTTGATAAAATATTATTCTTGAATTTTACTCCACAAAGCAGTATCATGTTAACAATTTGGATATTTTTAAGCTTTGGATAAATTTAAAGTCTTTAATATTTATCCTTGATCTCGTTTGATTGAATTCTTATATCATTGTCATCATCCTCATGCTTATTGTGATAAAAGTCATCTGTGGCTTATGTGCATAGATGTACTATTTATTGGTATGATTATGACCAGGGATTATTCAGTATAATCATGACCATAATGTTACAAATGTTGTGGTAAAATTTCTCATTGGCCCGTAGTGAATTGATGGACAGTTGTTAATTTGATCATGACCATTAATGATTACATGAATATCCTTGGCCCATAGTGTAGGGATGATTCGATGATGTGGTTTATTTATTGAGCTGAGTCTCAGTGATAAAGTTGATGAAAAACTTTTTAAATCATAGAAGATAGTAGATATCATGCTCTACTTGACTCTTCTAATGGATTGCTTATTCCGCTGCAGTTAAACATGATATTTATTGTATTTTATCAGTTTAACACTGTTGAAGGCTAACGATAACTTATTCTGCATTATCTTAGTCATAGTATTTCTTACTGGGCTAGTTGAGCTCACCCTTTTGTTTTCATTGTTCTCTTCAGGAAATGAGAATATAGCTGGGACTAGTCAGGGAACAGAGTGATGGTCCGAGATGGTGCATTAGTAGTCCTCGCTATTCTGTGAAATAGTGTGATAATAATTGTAATGAGGACTGTAACAACCCTGAGAATCCGGATTGTTCAAAATTTAAGTTTAAAGAATTAGTTATTAATAAAAGGAATTTTTATTAATACTATTATGTGCTATGTGTTTATTAATCGTTCTATAACCTAGGATGATTATAAGTCGAGAGGATTCTGGCTATGAGCTAGATTGAACGAATAAAAATTTTCAAGACAAAAATGAAATTTTTTCGGGAACAAAATATTTTTCGGGGAAAAAGACGAAATAGGCATTATTCATCAATTTCTGCTCGGAGATTTATTTTGAAATTCCGAGAATTTAATGATTACATATAATTTTGAGACGTGATAGAATATTCAATAATATTTCAGTTATGACAAAAATAAAGTTTTCGCCTGCGGACTCAAAACCTAAAGGTTAGGGAAAGTGAGTTCTGCGAATACCATGATCACGTATAGTAATTAGGGTTATTATGTGTGAGAGATACGAGTGTAATACTAGTTATTATACGAGTATAGTACGAAGATTATTACGACGTATAATATGAATATCGTACGAACTATATACCAAGAGAATACGAGAATGAGATGCGTAGAATACGATTAGTCCTAATGGCTAAGTAAAGTATAAGTTAAGTAATGACTAAGTAAACTTAATAGCTAAGTAAAGTGCTTATGCTTAAGGGCTAAGCAAACTTAAGGGCTAAGCAAACTTAAGGGCTAAGAAGACTTAATGGCTAAGTTAATGTGGAGGCCAAGTTAACTTAGGGCTTAAGCCTTGAATAGTAAGGAGGTTAAGGGGGCGAAATGACCAAATTGCCCTAGCTTTGGATTTTCTATAAATAGGAAGCCTTATGTTCATTTGATGGGATTTTGAAAATCCTACATCTTAGAGAGAGAGAGAGCTCGAAGGAAGAGGGAGAAGAAGAGCATGAGCATGAATGATTGGATCGAAAGTGATTGTGAAATAGAAAAGCTTGTGAATCGCTGGCTTTGTATAGCGGAAGAAAAATAAAGAAGAGAGGTAACCAAAAACCTAGTCGAATTTAAGTTTTCTTTAAGTTCTATGTTTAAAAACATAACTTAATGATAACAAGAAATAGATGATGTTAGAATTGGTTTCATATGGTTGAAATCATAAGAAAATGAAGAAATAAGAACTTTGAAGTTTAGTAAATAAATTTCTTAAGAAAGTGTAAGATTCGTAATGAATTAGAACGATCCGAATGGGTTATACGAATGAGTAGGTGAAATAAATAAGGAATGGTGTTCTATAACATCAAATTCCAATAAAAAGTGAAATCGTAATCCAAAATATCGATTAAAATGAAGAACGAACGAAGAACACGAAGAACACACGAAGAACACGAAGAACGTTGTTGATGGACAAATTTAAATCCATCGTAGGATTATTGTTACTGATGGACAAGTTTAAAACCATCGCGTATAAGTTAGTTGCTTATTGTTTGGTTAGGAATGGTAGAAACGTTCATGAAGAACATATTAAAACTTAGCTATAACGAAGTTATGGTGAAAATTTTGTAAAAGACGAACGAGAATTAGAAAGTTAGTAAATGAACCCGAACGTGTAGGGTTTCATAAGAAAGTAAAAGAACATAAAAAATGTGAGTCGTGGACTCAAGAACGAACGAGTTTCGAGTTCAGATGACCGAATTACGGACGAGCGAACGAAGAGTGTTAAAAACATAAAAATGACCGAAGGGTGAAGATCAAGCCAATTGAATAGCACGTTAACGGATTCAGAATGAAGTTCTGTCTGGGGGGTATTGAAGTACATAGGATAAGGAAGAGAATGGCTTTGGAACGACCTCGTTCCGAGTTATAACGAAGTAGTTATGATCGGGAAGTAAGCGTCTCAGAACAATTAAAGACTTAGACAAAAATTTCAAAAATTAGGGCTTGGCGCCGCGGTGCCAACCATGCCTTGTAATGTGGCACTGCAGCACCAGACCGGGGAGCCAGGTGCTGCTAACTCGCACCGCGGCGCGAGAGATAAAGAAGGAATTGGTGCCGCGGCGCCGGTGTAGGGCAAGGTCCAATAATGAGATTTTAAGTGCTCAATTAATGGGGGATGTGCAAGAAAGAAATATGGACATATAGTTCACCTAAAATAACACTTAAGCAAATGACTTAAACCTTTATTAAAGGTTGAATGTAAAGATTAAGCGAGATTAAATCACAAAGAATATAAATCACGGGTTACGTAACCGATGTCCGGTGACCGTAGTCGCGATAAACGAACGTGAGGGATTGCTATGATTGTGATTCCTTAGACGTTGAGCGACAAGGGTAATGAATAACATTTCGATGTTATGTCATGATAATGAGAGATAAGTGTGAAGCGTATAGACGCTGTGAACGCAACGTTATTACGATGAACGATTGGTCTTAACATACAGCGATTAGTATGGCTTCAACACTAAGAACGAGTAATGAACATGGGGTTCATGTAATGGATAACGAAAGTATTAAATAAGATATGAATTATCAAGAAAGCCGTAATGAACGGTAATAAGATTAATGAAAGCCGAATGTGAGTCGAATAAAGAATGAATCCTGAGGATGGCAATTAGTTGCCAGAAAGCCGTAAGGAATAAGAAGTTGACTTAACGAATATTATAGTTTAATAGTTCGTATAAGTTAAGATAAGTTTAGGTTGTGGCACAATCGCAACTTTGATGGTTGACATAAAGGAGCTGGGCTAAACAATTCTTTCAGAGAGCGAAGGTATATGTAACGCCCCCAAAATAGGTCCATTCCATCCAACCCATTTTGAGTCGCCAAATACATGGTACAGATAACAACTACAACTTTATTACAACAATTATCGTGCAAAATACAACAACACATATGCTATGAGTTTGGGTACAAATATATACCAACTGTGACTCATGTCCCAACCTTGGATAGCACGTCACAATGACACATTACATAAAGGTATAGTCAAAAACTGTTTTAGAAATTAGAATCTTTGGGAAGTGCTCAAGGAAACCCTCGTACATGGGAGGCCATACTTCTAGGTTATGATAGATATCATATGGCCACAGAATTTTCCTTGGTTGACCCAATAGACCCCAAAGAAAAATGAGAATTTTACTATCATATCATTTCCAATGGTGAGTCTTCTCTTGACATATCATTATCTCCACTGTCTCTAACTGAGAATTATACTTCAAACAAACACCAAGATTATATAGGTAGTGCTCGTAAATATACTCAGCAAGTGGATGAGCACATCCCTTTCTTATGATGACACGAGATTGTATATCATTAGACATCTTGTATGATAGTGGAAAAACACTATTACAACGTTGGGTTCGCCTCACCCTAGATGATTCACCAAATATAACTACTAAATGATGACCACCGTTCTATTCCCCTGTTACCCCCGCTCGACCCAGCTACACTCTTATTACCTGAAAGGAATTGTGAAACAGAAGGGTGAGCACAACTAGCCCAGTAAAGAATATCATGACTAAAGATAAATAAGTTATCAATAGCCTTCAACAGAATTAAATCAGAGATTTAGAACATATGGTAGATGATAAAACTTTTCAACCATAGTTGCAGCGGAACGAGCAATCCATTAGAAGAGTCAAATAGACTATAAAGTCTATTATCTTCTCCACGTTAAAAGTCCACCAACAATATTTTATCCCTGTAACATCAATCAACAGTTCCTTTCCACAATCATATGAATAATTCATAATCATAATTGTGATTCTAAATTTCGTATCCAAGACGAAGATAATTTTCATCACCTGTCTTTACCTGAAACATCAAAGATCATGGTTATACCAAATCACAGTTCCTGTTCATAATCATACTAATAGATTCATCTTTGCATCACGGGCCAAAGATATTCATCAACAGTTCATCTTTACACTACATGCCAAAGATATTCAACAACAAGTCATCTTTGCACTACGGGCCAAAGATATTCATCAACAACTCATCTTTGCACTACAGGCCAAAGATATTCAACAACAAGTCATCTTTGCACTACGGGCCAAAGATATTCATCAACAACTCATCTTTGCACTACAAGCCAAAGATATTCAACAACAAGTCATCTTTGCACTACGGGCCAAAGATATTCATCAACAACTCATCTTTGCGCTACAGGCCAAAGATATTCCTCAATAGTTCATATTTGCACTACATGCCAAATATATTATTATCTCAAAGAAATATATAATCATTTCAGAATTTATATAACCAATAATTATAACTATGTTGATCATTTCACCTTTGCACTTAAGCTAAAGATATTCAATTATAAATTCAATGGTCGTGATCATACCAGTCACAATTCAACTTTTCACTACTGGACAAAGAGAACCCTAGTCATGATCATACCAATAATCTACCCATCTTTACACTCAAGTCAAAGAGAAATATCATCATTAGGGTTATAAAAATGTTATATATGATAAAATAATATGATCAACATATAGTTTTAATCTCAAGAGTAATATTCATAAATCAACTATAATTTGGTTAGAAAAAGAAACCAATTTTGTCATGAATAGTAACTCGTGAATAGTAACCCATGAATAGTAACTCGTGAATAGTAACTCCTGAATAGTAACTCGTGAATAGTAACTCGTGAATAGTAACTCGTGAATAGTAACTCGTGAATAGTAACCCCGACATGAAAAGATAAGAATTTCACAAGAAAAATCTTACCAATATTCCGGTATAATGATATTGAAAGAAATAATATCATTTTAAAAAAATACATCCCTTATTATCCCTTACCTCAAAAGAGCAGTACTTCTGACTAGAATAACGCTGAATGAACTTGCACCGTATAGCAACACTCAAGATATCAAAATACTCACAAGAATACGCTCGATATATAGAGAGAGAAATAGAGAGAAAACTTCAGTTTCTGGTGTGATTTTCAATTCTAACCTAAGCACCTATTTATAGGAAATTGCTTAGAACACCAAAGTAGAAAATTGAATATAATAATATATTTATAACCAAATTTTCCTTAGCCCACCACATCAAAAACATATTTTTCACACAAATGCACCAAAAATGCAAAACATGTTTTAAACAATTTTTGTAACAAAAATCAATTCAGACTCAATAATTCGGAACTTCAATAATTCGTAATAAATAGCCCTTTTATCAGAAAATTCAAATCTTGCGAGTTTTTATAGGAAATTCAATTCTCTACAACTTTGTAGAAGAAAGTTTTTCCAAATTCCAAACAGAAATTGACCGAAATCCACAAACGGACGATTTTACAGTCAATAATAAATTTTCGGTCAAGAATTGTGTCCACCAACACACAAAACATGTGTTAATAATTTAATGCCACAAAAATACTCTTCCTCCTCATATACTCATATATTCCACATTCATTGTAAAAATATCACAATCAATATATTATTAAAATAATATATTTAAATGAATTATTTTATCAGAGAAAGATAAAATATTAATTTTCAACAATTGTCACATTAAAAATTTTCTTTCCATCTATATCCACATAAAATTAATATTTTTCTCATCATATAAATCAATAATTAATTATACACAAATAATATTACAGAATCACAGTACTGGCAACCAGGCCGTTTCCAGGAAAGATGGGGCTTTCCAATAAGGATCTCTTCCTTACTGGCGCGCAATTAGATGACCAAACCTCTCCTTAGACAGAACTTTCTAGACATTGCCAATAATGTTATCTAATAATATTATTCAGATAATATGAATTATTGCTCCGATAATAGAAAATACTGTGTAGTGACAATTATTAAAACAACAGTAATATAAAATATCAACGCAACAATTATTGAATCAATAAAATAAAATACTGAAGAGTAATTACTGTAACAATTATTGAGTAATGCATTCTTACGTAAAAATCAATAATTGGTGCAATACCGTGTGCTACTGTGCAACAACGCGTATTACTGTGTTTTAACCATCGGGTATTCCAACAGTGTTAACGGTAACAACTACGCCGTTATTTATAAACAACTCATTTTTTTGTCGTTTTCTTCATCCAATTGCTTTCCGTTATGGGGCCCACACAAGACTGCGCCGTCGTACGAATATTCTCCGACAGTAAGAATATTCCACGACCAAGCGAATATTCCCCGACAACAATGAATATTTTATAACCACTTGTGTATTTCGAAAAAAAATTCATATATCACCCTTAACTTTAATATTTATCAATTTAACCATTTACTAAATTGTAATTATAAGAAAAATTGAATACTTTTATTTCATATAATTCGGGGTCTTACAATCTCCCCTCCTTATGAAATTTCGTCCCCGAAATTTACGTACCTGGTATTTCAAAGAGTTTAGAATACCTTGCTTTCATTTCAGATTCCATCTTCCCTGTCATCATGATTTCTCCATTGCTCATCTCCTGTATTTCAGATATCATTCTAGAATACAGCTTCAAAAAAAGGGTTAATTGAACAAATTAACATATCACATAATATCACGATATTATGACTGGCCAACAAACAAGCTTAGGTAGGACACACAAGCGAAGGATTTACTCGTCTCTCTCCTCCTAGTCCTATTCTCCGATCTCCGCCAGAGATCATATCCCTAAGCTCTGATACCAACTGTGACGCCCCCAAAATAGGTCCATTCCATCCAACCCATTTTGAGTCGCCAAATACATGGTACAGATAACAACTACAACTTTATTACAACAATTATCGTGCAAAATACAACAACACATATGCTATGAGTTTGGGTACAAATATATACCAACTGTGACTCATGTCCCAACCTTGGATAGCACGTCACAATGACACATTACATAAAGGTATAATCAAAAACTGTTTTAGAAATTAGAATCTTTGGGAAGTGCTCAAGGAAACCCTCGTACATGGGAGGCCATACTTCTAGGTTATGATAGATATCATATGGCCACAGAATTTTCCTTGGTTGACCCAATAGACCCCAAAGAAAAATGAGAATTTTACTATCATATCATTTCCAATGGTGAGTCTTCTCTTGACATATCATTATCTCCACTGTCTCTAACTGAGAATTATACTTCAAACAAACACCAAGATTATATAGGTAGTGCTCGTAAATATACTCAGCAAGTGGATGAGCACATCCCTTTCTTATGATGACACGAGATTGTATATCATTAGACATCTTGTATGATAGTGGCAAAACACCATTCCAACGTTGGGTTCGCCTCACCCTAGATGATTCACCAAATATAACTACTAAATGATGACCACCGTTCTATTCCCCTGTTACCCCCGCTCGACCCAGCTACACTCTTATTACCTGAAAGGATTTGTGAAACAGAAGGGTGAGCACAACTAGCCCAGTAAAGAATATCATGACTAAAGATAAATAAGTTATCAATAGCCTTCAACAGAATTAAATCAGAGATTTAGAACATATGGTAGATGATAAAACTTTTCAACCATAGTTGCAGCGGAACGAGCAATCCATTAGAAGAGTCAAATAGACTATAAAGTCTATTATCTTCTCCACGTTAAAAGTCCACCAACAATGTTTTATCCCTGTAACATCAATCAACAGTTCCTTTCCACAATCATATGAATAATTCATAATCATAATTGTGATTCTAAATTTCGTATCCAAGACGAAGATAATTTTCATCACCTGTCTTTACCTGAAACATCAAAGATCATGGTTATACCAAATCACAGTTCCTGTTCATAATCATACTAATAAATTCATCTTTGCATCACGGGCCAAAGATATTCATCAACAGTTCATCTTTACACTACATGCCAAAGATATTCAACAACAAGTCATCTTTGCACTACGGGCCAAAGATATTCATCAACAACTCATCTTTGCACTACAGGCCAAAGATATTCAACAACAAGTCATCTTTGCACTACGGGCCAAAGATATTCATCAACAACTCATCTTTGCACTACAAGCCAAAGATATTCAACAACAAGTCATCTTTGCACTACGGGCCAAAGATATTCATCAACAACTCATCTTTGCTCTACAGGCCAAAGATATTCCTCAATAGTTCATATTTGCACTACAGGCCAAATATATTATTATCTCAAAGAAATATATAATCATTTCAGAATTTATATAACCAATAATTATAACTATGTTGATCATTTCACCTTTGCACTTAAGCTAAAGATATTCAATTATAAATTCAATGGTCGTGATCATACCAGTCACAATTCAACTTTTCACTACTGGACAAAGAGAACCCTAGTCATGATCATACCAATAATCTATCCATCTTTACACTCAAGTCAAAGAGAAATATCATCATTAGGGTTATAAAAATGTTATATATGATAAAATAATATGATCAACATATAGTTTTAATCTCAAGAGTAATATTCATAAATCAACTATAATTTGGTTAGAAAAAGAAACCAATTTTGTCATGAATAGTAACTCGTGAATAGTAACCCATGAATAGTAACTCGTGAATAGTAACTCCTGAATAGTAACTCGTGAATAGTAACTCGTGAATAGTAACTCGTGAATAGTAACCCCGACATGAAAAGATAAGAATTTCACAAGAAAAATCTTACCAATATTCCGGTATAATGATATTGAAAGAAATAATATCATTTTAAAAAAATACATCCCTTATTATCCCTTACCTCAAAAGAGCAGTACTTCTGACTGGAATAACGCTGAATGAACTTGCACCGTATAGCAACACTCAAGATATCAAAATACTCACAAGAATACGCTCGATATATAGAGAGAGAAATAGAGAGAAAACTTCAGTTTCTGGTGTGATTTTCAATTCTAACCTAAGCACCTATTTATAAAAAATTGCTTAGAACACCAAAGTAGAAAATTGAATATAATAATATATTTATAACCAAATTTTTCTTAGCCCACCACATCAAAAACATATTTTTCACACAAATGCACCAAAAATGCAAAACATGTTTTAAACAATTTTTGTAACAAAAATCAATTCAGACTCAATAATTCGGAACTTCAATAATTCGTAATAAATAGCCCTTTTATCAGAAAATTCAAATCTTGCGAGTTTTTATAGGAAATTCAATTCTCTACAACTTTGTAGAAGAAAGTTTTTCTAAATTCCAAACAGAAATTGACCGAAATCCACAAACGGACGATTTTACAGTCAATAATAAATTTTCGGTCAAGAATTGTGTCCACCAACACACAAAACATGTGTTAATCATTTAATGCCACAAAAATACTCTTCCTCCTCATATACTCATATATTCCACATTCATTGTAAAAATATCACCATCAATATATTATTAAAATAATATATTTAAATGAATTATTTTATTAGAGAAAGATAAAATATTAATTTTCAACAATTGTCACATTAAAAATTTTCTTTCCATCTATATCCACATAAAATCAATATTTTTCTCATCATATAAATCAATAATTAATTATACACAAATAATATTACAGAATCACAGTATTGGCAACCAGGCCGTTCCCAGGAAAGAGGGGGCTTTCCAATAAGGATCTCTTCCTTACTGGCGCGCAATTAGATGACCAAACCTCTCCTTAGGCAGAACTTTCTAGACATTGCCAATAATGTTATCTAATAATATTATTCAGATAATATGAATTATTGCTCCGATAATAGAAAATACTGTGTAGTGACAATTATTAAAACAACAGTAATATAAAATATCAACGCAACAATTATTGAATCAATAAAATAAAATACTGAAGAGTAATTACTGTAACAATTATTGAGTAATGCCTTCTTACGTAAAAATCAATAATTGGTGCAATACCGTGTGCTACTGTGCAACAACGCGTATTACTGTGTTTTAACCATCGGGTATTCCAACAGTGTTAACGGTAACAACTACGCCGTTATTTATAAACAACTCATTTTTTGTCGTTTTCTTCATCCAATTGCTTTCCGTTATGGGGCCCACACAAGACTGCGCCGTCGTACGAATATTCTCCGACAGTAAGAATATTCCACGACCAAGCGAATATTCCCCGACAACAATGAATATTTACTGGTTCTTCCTTCTGTGAGGATTTCACAAATGTAATGCTTCTATTGAGGTGTGAAGCACTGCTAATGTTAGTTTCCTTTGACTTTTCTACATGTGGTTCTGAGGTGGATTCCCCAAAACCTAAACCTATTCTGTCAGATGCACTTCTCTGAGTGGAGATCAGGGAGTCCATGGATGAAGAGGATCTACTCCACGTTAAGATTGTCTTTTCTAGTTCCTCAATCTTAGAGGTTAGATTTGACTCTCTTTGTGCATTAAGTTTATTGGTCTATTTTAAGAGTTTATTCTCGGCTTCAAATTTGGAGAGAGAGTTAGCACTTAGAAGATATGTTTCCAGTTCTTCCTGAACTTTCTCTTTTTCTTTTTGAAGAAGAGAATAATCTTTAGACAGAACTCTGAACCGTTTCATGTATTGATGCAGATAAGATGTTATGCCATGTAGTGCAGTTCTTAAATCATCAATATCTACATCAGGAGAGTTAAAGTCAAATACCTCATCGACACTTACTTCATGATTGTCAGGGCTTTTCTTATCCTTTGCATGTTTGGCCATTAGACATAGATTTACTACTTGAGGATCTTCATCATCTCCAGACTCAGGAGTTGTGTCATTGTCTGAGTCACTCCATGATCCTCCGGCGGCAAGACCTTTGTCTTTCTTCTAGAGCCTCTTGTTGCCTTTAAATTCTTTCTTCAAATTTGATTTCCTCTTTAGTTCTTCTTTAAGAGGTTTGTTGCAGTTTGCAATGAAGTGGCTAGGCTTCTTATAGTTATACCCAAGTCATTTATCTGCTTCTAGATGTTGTTGTTGTTGTTGTTGTTGAATCTCTTAGGTTTGCTATTTCTGCCTTTACGCATAAACCTCTTGAGTCTTCTTACCAGCATTACAATATCCTCATCATCATCTTCCTTAGAGTCAAAGTCATTTTCAGTGTTAGTTTTAGAGATGGTATCTGTTGCTTTGAGAGCAACTCCTTTGTCCTTCTTTCTTCCTTCAAATAGAGTCTCTGCTCGTTGAGTCAGCTCCAGTTCATAGGTGAGGAGGTTGCCGTAGAGTTGTTGAACAGTCATTTCATGGAGATTCTTTGATTCTCTGATGGCAGTGGTTTTGGCATCCCACTTGCTAGGTAAAGCTCTCATGAACTTTATGATCAGATCTTTGTTTGGATAGATCTTACCAAAAGCTCGATGAGAGTTGAGCAGAACATTAAATCTTTCATAAGTGGAACTGACATTTTCACCTGGAACATAGGCAAACATTTCGTATTCTTGAGTTAGAAGAGATTATTTGTTTTCTCTGACTTCTTCAGTTCCTTCGTGCATAATGAGCAATGCTTCCCAAACTTCCTTTACAGTTTTGATGTTGACCACATTTTCAAACATGTCATATTCTAAAGACTGGAACAGAATGTTCTTGGCCTTTTTGTCGAGTTGAACAACTTTCTTTTCGTTGTCAGTCCATTCAGCTTTGACCTTGATTTGCACTCTGTTTGGATCTTCTGGAGTTGGTGCGAGCTTTGTTGGAATGTAGGGCCCATTTATGATAGTTTCAAATAGCTCTTCATTTATTGAGTCCATGTATGCTTGCATACGAACTTTTTAGTTGGCAAATTTATCTTTGTTGCACATTGGTGGCTTACTGCCTCCTCCAGTATTTGAGTCACTTATTAGATGCGCAATTGGATCTACTCAAGCTTTGTAGGCTGATTGAGAGAACCTGCTCTAATACCAATTGTTATTTCAGAGAGGCACAATAGTTATCTAGAAGGAGGGGTTGAATAAATATTTTAAAATTTTCTTTTTCAAAATACTTTGTCAAATTTGTTAATCAATTTTAGCGGAATATATGATTTGTTTGTTCCCCTTTAAGATAAACAGAGTTAATAGTTAACATGCAGTTATAACAAATATAGCAGTTAAAGCAAGGATATAAAAGACACAGAGAATTTAAGTGGTTCAGAGCACTCAAGGCTCCTAGTCCACTCTTCTACTCCTCGAGTAGGAAATCCACTAAGGATGTCTTTACAATCTTTGAATCTCACAGATTCTTTCAAGACCAGCAGTCTTGGAGCTTCTTAGTTCACTTAGAACTCTTCAAGTCCAGCAGACTTGGAACTTCTTAGTTCACTTAGAACTTTTCAAGTCCAACAGACTTGGAACTTCTTACTTCACGTAATGATAGTTGAGTTCTTTAATGGTGCTACGCAGTTGCCGTTAAGCTTGTGTTCAAAAGAACTGAGCAGCTAAGCAAGCTTTCTTTTCAGATCGTAGAGTTGAGCATTAAGTGTTCTTCAACTTTTCGTTGTGTACTTGCTTGATTCTTGAATCTGCATCTGATTTGTATATAAGGTGCCTTTGAAATGTATCCGTTTGAAGTCATCCATTGAAGCATTAATTGTTTTTGACATTTCTGTGCACTGATGGTAACTTTCTGTAAATCTTCTGTTTAGTCGTCTGACCCATTGACACAGCAAACTGCTATCTCACCTAACACCTAAAAAGTTATTTTCGACTGACATGTAGTACTTTCCTTAGCTTCTTAAATACGATTCTTAGTTATATACTAAGGATGAGTGTTGGGTCATTGGGATTCCCGAGAGTCTCAACGTCTATAATTCATTCCACATTTGCTGTAATTTATTCTTAAACAAATGGACAAAGCTCGATGCTTCTGATGCAGACAAATGATGCACTACAATCATGATCGTGGTGTCTTGCCACATTAGTGCTTGATCCGATACTGATAGAAGATAATACTACGATTTCTCTTGAGCACTGGTAGACTACGATCTTTGCTTGCTTGATTTGCAGACTCTACGCTTCCGAAAGCACGCTATGATTCTTAAGTTGGCTCGGCAGGCATTTGTACCACTCTACGATTCTGTGAGAGGCCCTCCAAAGCAGACAGACTACGATTCTCAATAACTTTTTAAGTTGGCTCGGCAGGCATTTGTACCACTCTACGATTCGTTTGTACCACTCTACTGTTAATTATAGTCATTATATAACTTAAACACTTATCACATAATCAAATATTAGATTACTACTTAAAACATCATTATTATTATCGTACTTTGATAATTCTTTAATCATTATATCATATACATTATGATTTAGCACTTTAATCTTATATATTATAAGTTCTTCTTAAAAATCTAATAAGTCAAATACTAATCCAGCAACCTGGATTATCCAAACACACTAATCCAGCAACCCAGATTGCAATCCAGCAAATTGAATTCCAAATCCAGTAAACTGAATTCCAATTCAAGCAACCAGATTGCAATCCAGCAAGGTGGATTCAACAGATTTTCACTTCTGTAAACTGCTTTCCAATCCAGCAAACTGGATTCAATAAATTTTCAATCCAGCAAGCTGGATTCATTAATTCTTTTCACGAAAATACCAAATCAACTTATTATTTTTCTATCCTTTGACCAAACATATATACATATATTTCATACACAAAAAGTATTTTTCCGAATTTTTTTAACTCCCTTTAGTATTTTTCAAAAATCATTTTTAGTTTGTAGCTTAAGAAATTAGTCCTATCATTCTCAACTCCAAAAATTCCCATATCTTGACATAATCTTATACGTGTTAACGTGAGCCTCCAATTTAAATTCCGTGGCCATCGGAGTTATAGAACTCCGGTTATAGCCGTTTTCGTCGTAAAATCCCAAAAATTGAAATGGCCATAACTTGGTCATTTTAAGTCGGAATGAGTTCATTTTTGGACAGGAGCTACTTTATATCATATATTTTCATGTCCTAAAGGCTGGAAATTATTTCATTAATTAAGTTGCCGAAACTCCCCCTACAAATTTATGGGCAGTAGGTTTTTGAAAAAAAAATGACTTTTTCGTACTTCGCTAAAAATAGTCCATACGAAAATCTACAACTCCTTTTTCAGTAATTCTACTTGGAGATGCTAGAAAACTCATCATATTATCATCCAAAATTTTTCCAGAATTTTTGAATGTCTAAAAAATAACGAAACTACCCCTAGAAATGACTGGACCAAAAGAGTGTGTTTCTCTTTATTGAAAACGAAACTATTTTTGTTAAAACCGTCACTACAGACTGAGAACTCAACATTTTTGAGTGCTACCACTTGGGTTTAGTAGTTAACTTATATATCTAGTACCCCCTTTTTACGGATCACAAAACAAAGTTGTAGATCTCAAGTTATAAGCTTACAAAGTAGTAAAGAAAAATTAAGATTTTCTAGCTTTCAAAACATAGCTTTCATTTCCTTACTTTAGATCTAACATTTGATACACAAAAGGATTAGAACTAAATATAAAAAATTATTAACATGTAAATCTAGAGTTTTAAAGTTTGGAACCATAGATCCAATTTTTGATTGAGAATAATCAAAATAAAATTATATAAACTAGATAAAGTTTATACCTTTGCTTGATTTTCTTTCTCCTTCTTCCTAGCTTTGCTTATGGAGCTTTGAAACTTACAAAAACTCTCTCCCTTCTCTCCTCTATGGCTGCCGAATTGCTCCTCTCTCTCACTTGGTTTTCTTTTTGGTTAGAAAATAAGAGATGAAAAAAATAAGTTAGATATTTGTTTGTTGGAGATTAATGTATAGATATATTTTGTATATCAACATTTACTTTCCACTTTCTCTCTTGCTTCCCCTCTCTCTCACTTAATCACCATATTGATATATGTGGGAGAGTAGTATGTAATGTGGCTCCTTGCAAAATTTGACACCCAGCTTATTTTAGAAATATCTTTTGAAACAAGTAGCTTAAAATGGTGACATGCTACCTCCTTTTCTCTCCATATGTTTGGCTATATGGCCACTTTTCACCAAGTTTTGTTTTCCTTGGACAAGAATGATGTTATGTGTTCAATTGTGGCTGATCCAAGTTGCTAGAACACATGTCAAGCTCAGGTGGTGGTTCACTACAGATTTGAAAATATCTTTTACATAAAAATTAAGTAAAAGGGCATTTCGGTAATTTTGCACTCACTAAGGGTATTTTGGTTATTTTCCCTACAATTCAAAGGGTAATTTGGTCTTTTCACATATATCCTATAAATCTTAACCCTTAGGGTTTTATACTTAGCATTATGGTTAAGGCTGTAAACGAGCCAACACAGTTTAAGCTCGATTCGGGCTCGACTCGGAAAAATACGAGCGAGACTCGGATTCGTTAATAATATGATCTAAATCTGAGCATTAAAAATAATTCGAATAAAAATATGAGTAGAATCTGAATAAGTTTATATTCGATCCTTTTAAGATTCAAACTACTCAAAATCTTGATTGTGATTCGATACATACTCGGTTAATACATATTCGATTAGATGTTTGATACATTCTCGTATAATATATATACAAATTTAAATCAAATTAGGATAATTAGTTATTATTTTGTTTTATTTTTAATTTTAATTGTGATTTTATATTTGTAAAGTGTAATAATAAATATATTTTCTCATTTTTAAGTAAAATAACAAATTCAATTTATAATTATATTTATTATAAAACTAGTTATTATGTGGAGACTCGAATTCGAGCTTGAATTTGAAGCTCGCGAGTAGTTTGAATAAATATTCGAGTCGAGTAGGATCGAATTCGAGTAATAAATATTCGAGTCGAGTCGAATCTTAGTAGGATTTTTTAAAATATAATTCGAATTCTAGCTGAATTCGAGTACGAATTTATCATTTCGAGTCGAATTCGAGTAGCTCTCTATTCGCTCCGGTTCGACTCGTTTACACCCTTAATTATGGTTCCCAAATTAGGATTTAGCATTCCCGATTAGGGTTCAAGGTTTTCAAAAATGAAATTAGGGTTTCCAAAGCTTGAATTAAGGTTTTTAACCAATCGCTAGGGTTTCTTAACTGAACATTGATGTTCTTATTATAACATTAGGATTTACCCATGTTACACTTATCTGCTCAACACTTGACCCTTAACCACATACTGTACACACTTATAATCACAATACATAAAACCTTATACCTTATTATCAGATATTCACTTACAGTTTGTAAGTTATATAAATCCTTCACAAAAATTTTAAATCCATACCTTATTTCCAGTCTAGGTATTATTATTTAACCTTTACTCAATCTTTTAAGATTTTATAAATTCTATAAATTTTCGGGTTGTCACAATAATTGTAATGAGGACTTTATTTGAGTTTGGATATTGTCTACGAGATAATATTTTTATTGAAACTCACAGCTCATGTTTTGTCGTATTTTACACGACAATTAATTGTTGTCTAATTAACATTTGTATTCGAAGTCTGTACCATATATTTGGCGACTCAGAATGGGTTGTGTGGACCTATTTTGGGGGCGTCACATAAGGTGTGCTTAGTTACCAGGTCTAGTATACTACAGTACTGTTGGGAATTATGTGACGCCCCCAAAATAGGTATACATCACCCATCTTGAGTCGCCAAATACATGGTACAAAATTCAAATACAACTTAATTATACAACAGTCGTGTAAAATACGACAAAACATAATCTAAGAGTTTTAATAAGAATATTGTCATCTAGACAATATCCACACTCAATGGAGTCCTCATTACATTTATTGTCACACTATTTAACAGAATAATGAGGACTACTAATGCTATCATCTGGACCGTCACTCCGTTCCCCGACTAGTCTCGGCTACGTTCTCATTTTCTGAAGAGAACAGTGAAAGAAAGGGTGAGCTCAACTAGCCCAATAAGAAATATTATGACTAAGATAATGAAGAATAAATTATCATTAGCTTTCAATAATGTTAAACTGATAGAATATAATAGACAACAAGTTTAACTACAGCGGAATAAGCAATCCATTAGAAGAATCAAGTAGAGTATGATATCTACTATCTTCTATGATTTAAAATGTTTTCATCAATTTTTATCGCTGAGACTCAGCTTAATAAATAAACCACATCATCGTATCATCCCTGCACTACGGGCCAAGGATATTCATTAAATCATCAATGGTCATGACTATACCGAATAATCCCTGGTCATAATCATACCAAAAACTGTCCATCAATGCACTACAGGCCGCTGAGGACTTTTACCACATCATTTATAACATTACAGGTCATGATTATACCAAATGATCCCTGGTCATAATCATACCAAATTCATCTATGTACGTAAGCCAAAAATAACTTTCATCACAATATAAGCATGAGGATGATGACAATGGCATAATAATTCAATAAAACAAGTTCAAGAATAAATTTTAAAGATTTATAAGTTAATTTATCCTGAAATTAATAACGTTCAAATTGTCCAAATTGTCAATAACGTTTCAATAATTGTACGTTTTGGGGCTCGAAATAATACAGTATAATACCTTCCTCTTTTTCTTCATTTTTAATTTAGTCCTACAAGTATTATCAAACTTGTACCACCTCCCCTAATAGTAAATAATATGAATCAATAGTAAATCATGTGAATCAATAGTTCTAGACATGTAAAAATATGAATTACAGGATAGTACCTCCATCTATACCTCCATTTTTAACTTAGTCATGCAAGTATTATCAATCTTGCACCACCACCCCTAATAGTACAAGAATGTGAATCAATAGTACACACATGTGAACAAATAGTTATAATCATGTGAATTAATAGCAATTAACTGCTCATTTATCCGGTTAATTATCCGATTGATCAATATAACCTCCAGACATTAATTATTATCGAAATAAATATCGATTTCCATTAACACTAATAATTTCTACACAATGGAACCATCAATTTCATCTTTAATCAACACGAACTTATTCATCATTAATATCATAACTCACAAAATTTAACAACCAGATCATTCCCAGGAAAGAGGGGGCTTTCCGATAAGGATTTTTCCTTATTGGCGCGTAATTAGGTGACCAAACCTCTCCTCGACAGAACTTTCTAGACATTATCAATATTGTAAATAATAATATGAATAACTTTGTCGTCTCAATTATTGATTTAACAATATAACATATTATGCAGATGATACTGTGACAATAATTGAATCAATAATATGAGAGATATGATGCAGCAGTTATTGTAGCAATAATTGAATATAACTGAGTGACTTCTCACGTAAGCATCAATAATCAATACCATGTACTACTATGCAACCACGGGTATTACTGTACTTTTACTACCGGGTAGTTCAACAGTTTAACGGTAAAACTTCCGCTGTTATTTTTATAAAAAGATAATTATGTCGTTTTCTAACTACGACAATACTTCTATTGTGGGGTCCACTAATAATTGTGTCGTCGTACGAATCTTTCCTGTTAAAACGAATATTTCCAGACCAATCGAATATTATATAACCACTTGCTTACTTTGCAAAATTTGTAAATATTACCCACAACTATAATATTATATAAAATCCACACCATAATATTCAAAAAATATATTTCGAGAAAATTATTCTTTATTCATAAAAGTTGGGGTCTTACAAATTGCATATTAAAATTTGATGTTGAAAGTAAATAAATGTGCTTATGTGTAAAGTCTTTCAAAGAACATATGTACAAGGACTTAGATGGTAGATCAAAATTGTTAGGGTGATATGTGCTTAATGTTTATCATTATTTAAATGAATGTATAGAAGAAAGATCAAAGTTGTTAGGATGATCTATTTTGAAATGTAATAGATAGGACGCAACAGAATCGTAGTCTATCAAGACAGCTAAGAGATTGCAAAAGCCAAGGCAGAATCGTGGAGTATCAAAAAAGTTGCTTCAGAATCATAGTCTGTCTTGGAAGTCACTCAAAATCGTGAAGATCGTCCGAGCGCCTGCTAAGCCAAGTCAAGAATCGCAGTTGGCTCTCGGAATCATGGAGTCTGCAAAACAAGCAAGTAGAGATCGTAGTCTATCAGAGATTAAGAGAAATCGTAGTGTTCACTTCGATCAAGGCTAAATCAAGCACGAGCATGACAAGACACATCGTTCAAGGTGTCTCTCCAGTCAGCATCAGAAGCACCAAACTTCGTCCATTTGCTGAAGGATGAGGTATAACAAATGAAGAATGGCTTATAGACGTTGAGATTTTGGGAATCCCAATGATCCAACACTCATCCTTAATATGTATCAAAGAAGCGTATATAAGAATCTAAGGAAAGGATTGCATGCCTACTAAAAATCATCTTTTCAGGTGTTAGGTGAGAAGAAGTCTTCTGTGTTAGTGGGACAGATGGCAGAACAACAGATTTCCCGGAAGTCAACACCAGTGCTCAGAAATGTCTGATGCATTAAATGTTACAACGGATGCCTTCAACGGACACATTTCAAGGGCTCCTTTATAAGCAAATCATACATAGATACAAAAGCAACCAAGTACAAAACAAAAAGCTCAAGAACACTCAACGTCCAAAACTCTACGATCAAGAAAGAAAAGCTTGCTTCGTTACTCAATTCTTTCGAACGTATGCTTACCTACAACTGAGTAGCACAACCAAAGAACTCAACTCTCATCAAGTGTATTCCAAGTCTGCTAGACTTGAAGAGTTTTAAGTGAACTAGGAAGTTCCAAGTTTGCTGGTCTTGAAGGAATCTAAGTGATTCAAAGATTGTAAAGATATCCTTAGTGAATTTCCATGGAGTAGAAGAGTAGACTAGGAGCCTTGAGTGCTCTGAACCACTTAAAATCACCGTGTCTTATATATACCTACTATAACTGCTATATCTGTCATAACTGCTTATCACCTATAAACTTAGTTTATCTTAAAGGGGAACAAACAAATAATATATTTCGCTGTGGTTAATTTATTTACAAGTCTGACAAGTATTTTGAAAAGAAAAAAGTTTTAAAATATCTATTCAACCCCCCTTCTAGATAACTATTGTGTCGCTGGGAACTTACAATTAGTATCAGAGCAGGTTCTCTCAACAAGCCTGCAAAGCTTGAGTAGATCAAATGGCACAACTGATAAACGAGTCCAAGACCGGTGGAGGCAGCAAGCCACCAATGTGCAACAAAGATAAATTTGCCAACTGAAAAGTTCGTATGCAATCCTACATGGATTCAATAGATGAAGAGCTATTTGAAACCGTTATGAATTCTAACAAAGCTGGCACCAACTCCAGACAAATCAGAATGGATTGACAACGAGAAGAAAGTTGTCCAACTAGAAAAAAAGGCCAAGAACATTTTGTTCCAATCCTTAGAAGATGATCTGTTCGAAAATGTGGTCAATAGCAAAACTGCTAAGGAATTATGGGAAGCATTGCTCATTATGCACGAAGGAATAGAAGAAACTAGAGAAAATAAGAAATCTCTTCTGACTCAATAGTACGAGATGTTCGCTCATGTTCCAGGAGAAAACGTCACTTCTACCTATGAAATATTCAATGTGCTGCTCAACTCTCTTCGAGCTTTTGGAAAGATCTATCCAAATAAAGATCTTATCATAAAGTTCATGAGGGATTTACCGAGCAAGGGGGATGCCAAAACCACTGCTGTAACGACCCTAAAATTCATGCAATTCAACTCTCGACCTTGGTCGTTGTCAATACACCTTTATTCTAACTTTACATCATTATTCGATGATACAATCACTAAAAATGGGGAATATTCTAAACTTTTTTTTGTCTACTCTCTTTACTTCCTTGAATCACAACCTTTATCATTACATATTTTTTATTCAAATTTATTTCATGAATCGCTTCATCAAAGTTGCTATATAAAATCTTACATCACAAATTAATATCCATTATACAATGGATAACTCAACTTTACAACTCAACAATTATGTTACAATCAAAAATACATCAAATGCATTTTACATCTAAAATAAGTAATCTTCTTGAATTGCTATTGATCTCTATCATTCATATAGCACGTATCATTACCTTGAAACTTTGACCTACAAAAATGGTTATTTTGCAAGAATGAGCTCGACAGCTCAGCAAGATCTAACAGTTTTCATTCATCACATAGAACATAAATAACATGATCATCTTATACATCATAATCATTAGACTAACATATCATACATGCTTTAATTCACATAACAAGTATAAAGATCGAGTTCTTTACTCAATCAACATTCTTTACTCAATCAATGTTGTCATAAATTGACTTTAACATTTCATACTCACAATATATGTAATATTTTTGTGATACAGATTAAAACAATTCATCATTAATTACACATAACAAATAAAAACTGAAAGACTTGCCTGGTTTGTAGATTACAAGAACCGATTAACAGCTTATAGCTATTTGTACTTCATGAATCCTACACAACATATCATCATGCATATCAACTCTCAGACATATAACAACGCTGAGAAATTGTTTAAGTAACTCTACTTTACGATCTATGATCATCTTCTTTAAGTTTGATACCCAATGTTCAATTATGTGTTTAAGTCCTGTTAGGGCTTCTCATTGTCCACTTGATTTATTTACGTTAAACTTTTTTTTCCTTCTCATTACGTTTCTCTATAATTGACACTTAACATTTAGTTAAGTCTTAAACCTTGTATTTACATCACATTAGAGGTATCACATTTAAATAATCATTCTTAGGTTCCTTTACAACTATCACTCAACATTTAGTTAAGTAATTAAAGTTTACCTTCACATTGCGTTAGGTTAATCAACTAATTAAATTAACCTTTAACTCATTCTTTAAAATTTCATTTTATACTTTCAAAGTATTTTTTCAATTGATACATAACAATCGGTTAAGTTCTTCACTTATGCCTCTACACCATCGTGGATGTTTATTAGGTTAATCTAGATTGATTAAATTAACCATTACATTATTAATACTTAACATCAAGTTAAGTATTTAAAGTAATTATACCTTATTAAGCATGTATAATACTCATTAGGATTACCAATATTCAATTTTCATTGAACGTGCAATAAAAAGCTCTTGTCTGCGCCTGACTGCCTACTGGCGCTGCAGCGCCTGTTCCTATTATACTATCGGTGTTGCGGCGCCAGGTCCGAATATCAGTTGATGGGTCGGGCAGCACTACGACGCCTTGTTTAGCCTTAAGACCGGGGCTGCAGCGCCAGGTCCTAATTTTCGTTGACTGCCACGTCAGCGCTGCAACGCTCAAACTTAGTTCATAAGTGGTGCTACGACGCCTCTTAGCTGAACTCAGCCATTAGACATCTAATTGAGTCCATTTGGTCTCTATGGACTCATAATTCATAGAACTACTAGAAATTTAACATCTTCTAAGAACTAACTAAATACTCCAAAATATAAACTTTAACTAACCAACTAAATACAATATTTAAAATAATAACATTACCAAAAATCTAATAAGAAACATACACAAAAATACGAGTTCCACAAACTGATACGCACTCGACCAAAATTTAACTAAGGAGGTCTTTATAAAAAGTCCTCCCACAACAAAGCATTTCTCAAAATTGGAGGCCTTATTGTTGGTGAATGATACAAAGGGCCAAGCTCTTCTATTTATAGGTTTAGAAAAGGGGTAAAGTTCTCAATTTAGTCGATGTGGGACTTAGTTTATACTAATCTAATTGGTTTATACTAATTTTTCATATTTTTAACACGTTAAGCGTAATCATTCATCATGAATTCGTTTCTTAACCAATTCGATCTGTTCAAGTTGCGTTGTTTTCGTTTTATAGAGGAGAACAACAATCATCCATCAATTTAAAGTTTCAATCACGAATTCATCATCAATTTTAGTCTCAAAGTACACCAAAACACACATTACCATCAAAACCCAAATTCCTCTTCTTTAGCATAAATACATGAATTTGATTTCTGAAAAAATATTTCTAGATGACATCAAATTATAAAATCTAATAACATATATAACATCATAACCCATAAATTCATTAACCAAAATCTCAATTTTAAAAGAAACTCAAGAACACATAAACTAGATTATGTACCTTTAATTCCTTAAGAAATAAAATTAACCTTATTAGTAAAATTATAATTTCTATTCAACCATTATAATCATAACATTATTTAACAAATTATCACTCCTCTAATTTAATTATTTAATTAAATTAGAATATCACCATTATACTCGCGTAATAAATTACGTATAAATCTCATCTATTTTATCACACTTAAATAAATTATCCCATAACAATTTTCACCAAATATTTATTTAATACCATAAATATTCATTTTATTCCATAAAATTTTCAACTAAAATATTTTATTTACTTAATAAATATTTTACTCGCATTATACTAATATTTACATTTTCATGCAATATATTACCTTCTCACTTTATTAAATCAATTATACTTATATTAATTCACTATTTTAATTAAGTGAATTATTCACACAATTTATGAAACTTAACTCATAATAATTTCCATTGCCCACAAGGCATAACAATTAAAATTATATTATCTCATAATATAATTTCAACTTAATTAAATTAACTAATATTATTTAATTTTTTTAATAGTTTAATTAACTATTAAATCTCATTTTCTCCAACATATGAATATATAATTTTCTTCACACCAAATCACATATTTCACAATATATAATATATATATACACATATTCAAACTCAAAACATCTCTTAACAAGAATATTATTTATTAAATTCTTATTTTAATAATTACTAATAATTCGGGTTGTCACAACTGCCATCAGAGAATCAAAGAACCTCCATGAAATAACAGTTCAACAACTCTATGGCAACCTTTTTACCTACGAACTAGAGTTGACCCAATGAGCAGAGACTCTATCTGAAAGAAGAAAGAAGGACAAATGAGTTGCTCTCAAGGCAACAAAAACCATCTCCAAAGCTCATGTTGAAAATTAATCTGACTCTGTGAAAGATGATGATGAGGACATTGCAATGCTGGTAAGAAGACTCAAAAGGTTCATGCGGAAAGGCAGAAGCAGCAGACCTAAAAGATTCAACAACAATAGCCAGGAGCAGATCAACGACTTATGCTACAACTGCAAGAAGCCTGACCATTTTATTGCAAATTGTAACAAACCTCTTAGAGAAGAGCTGAAGAGGAAAACAAATCCAAAGAAGGATTTCAAAGGCTACAAAAAGCTCCAAATGAAAGACAAAGGTCTTGTGGCTAGAGGATCATGGAGTGACACCGACAACGACACAACTCCTGAGTCTAGAGATGATGAAGAGCCTCAAGTAGCAAATCTGTGTCTAATGGTCAAAAATGCAAAGGACAAGAAAAGCACTGACCATCATGAAGTAAGTATCGATGAGGTATTCAACTTTAACTCTCCTGATGTAGACATTGATGATTTAAGAATTGAACTACATGGCATAACATCTGATCTGCATCAATACAAGAAGTGGTTCAGAGTTCTGGCTAAAGATTATTCTCTTCTTCAAAAAAAGAAAGAGAAAGTTCAAGTAGAACTGGAGATAACTCTACTAAGTACCACTTCTCTCTCTAAATTTGAGGCTGAGAATAAAATCTTAAGACAAACCAATGAACTCAACACACAAAGAGAGTTAAATCTAACCTCTAACATTGAGGAACTAGAAAAGACAATCCTAAAGTGGAATAGATCCTCTTCATCTATGGACTCCCTGATCTCTAGTTAGAGAAGTGCATCTGACAGAATAGGTTTAGGTTTTAGGAAATCTACCTTAGAATCATACGTGGAAAAGCTAAAGGAAACTAACATTAGTAGTGCTTCAAATTTTAATAGAAGCATTACATTTGTGAAATCCTCACAGAAGGAAGAACCAGTGCATTCCTGCTCTTCTGATCCAAGTCATGTTCCAAGACATAATGTATCCCATGCTGGCCCGGGGTTCAGAAAAGAGAAGAGTAACTTAGTCACTACTCTTTAACCTCGAAGGATCGTGGAGTCAAGTAAAACCAATTTCACGAACCAACCAACCAGGAAGGAATAGTAGAGTAGAGTTTCACTCATCACAAATTATGAATCACAAGGATGCATGGAAAAAGAAGAATCAGTGTAAGGGAAAGACCACCAAGAATCCACACACACACACACACATGCATCATGCTAGATGCTTTGTATATGATAAATATGGTCATAAGGCTGCAGAATGTTACTATAATTGTGATGCCTCCAAAATAGGTCCACACAACCCATCTTAGGTCGCCAGATAAACGGTACAGAATTCAAATATAAACTTTATAAGACCCTAACTTTTATGAATAAAGATTTAATTTTTCTCTAAATATTATTTTTAAATAATAAGGTGTGGATTTGATATAATTTTATAGTTGTGGGTAATATTTATAAATTTTGTAAAGTAAGCAAGTTGTCATAAAATATTCGTTTGGTCAGGGAATATTCGTTTATCACGAAATATTCGTATGACGACACAATCATTGGTGGACCCCACAACGAAATTACTGTCGAAGTTAGAAAACGACAGAAATATCTTTTTATTAAAATAACGGTGAAATTTTTACCGTTAATTGTTGAAATACCCGGTGATAAAAGTACAGTATTACGTGTGGTTGCATAGTAGTACACGGTATTGCACATTATCTTTGATTATTGATGCTTACGTGAGAAGTCACTCAGTTATACTCAATTATTGCCACAGTAATTGCTACATAGTATCTCACGTTATTGATTTAATTATTGTCATAATATTTTATATTATTAAATCAATAATTGAGATAACAAAGTTATTCATATTATTATTTGCATTATTGACGATGTCTTGAAAGTTTTATCGAGGAAAGGGTTTTGGTCACCTAATTGCACGCCAATAAGGAGAAGTCCTTATCGGAAAGCCCCCTCTTTCTTGGGAATGATCTGGTTGTTAATATTGTGAGTTATAGATGATGAATAAATGTTGTTAAAAATGTATTTAGTAAAGCCAACTGAATTGAGATAAATAGAGGGGTATTTTATGAAGTATTTGTTGCAAATTTGGCTTATTATATGAACCCACACTTACCCATTTTTTAAAATTATCAGTAAAAAGTTATCTCAATATATATATATATATATATATATATATATATATATATATATATTGTGACGCCCCCAAATCTGGGTTACCTGTCCCCCGAGTTTGGTGCTCACTATCCATCATATAAATAACATCTAACTAACCATTCATTTATGAATAACATCATACATATCATTAATTAATATTCTTCATACAATATCCCAGGTTTTCTAACCTTGACATAACAAACATACCCTTAGTTATACAAAAAGGGTTTACACATAATAACATAATAGTTAAAGTTATAACAACTACTCCTGCATTTTGTCCTTGCCCTTGTCATTGTCTGCCCCTCCTGCTACCTCATCACTAGCTGAAATGCTATATTTAAGCAAGGGTGAGCAACGAGTTTGCTCCACAAGTTAAAATATACAATAGAGTATGGGAATCAAGAATATCAGACTATCGATTCGATAAAATTTCAATAAAGTTCAAAGGACTTTGAATTAGCTGAATAAATCATTAATCAATAACAATATTTTATCAATTTTCATGCTAATTAACAATTTAATGATGAAAGAGTAAAACGCTTTCGAAGTTTCAATAAATATTCAATCGATTAACAACAGATATTAATCCTATAATAACAAAGTGGGATATACCCAGATTTTATGTTTAGTGATCATAATGGATCAAGAACGTCTCAAGGCAATATCAATATTCAATACCGAATTACCCCTGAATTATAAATTAGCTATAAAAACTAAACTATAATCCTCAGCAAGTACTTGGAGCGGCCAATTGTACCCTATATTATGCATAATACTCAACTCACGTGCAAAGGCTGTATATCCGACCACAAGGTTCCCTTTTATATAAAAAGGTTGTTCTTCTCAGTCTTACATCAAGAATTCGTATCGTAACAATATAGTTTGGATTGAACGAAATATTATGATTTCAACATCTAATCTCTATCTCGATCTAACCGAACTAATTGGCATTGATCTTTCAATATCAATTGAGTTCAAATTCTCGAACCTATCAAGTTTCAATAAATATTCGTCTAGCCAAAATAATTAGCTAAGACATAGCTCAAAAACTGTTCAACAATAGACAAAAATCAACAGTACTATTTGCAATCAACAATAGCTCCTACGGATGTGAATAACCACCAACAGTTATTCCCCAGTCACGCTTTCAAAAATTACCAATTCAATTTGAATTAATAAACTTGCACTAACTGCGAATAATCAATAATAATTCTCAGATGTGGTATAATCAGCAATAATTAACCACTGCTATATTTGAAAAGTAATAACTCGAGATTGAGTTAAGAAAACTTGCCTTGGCTATTTTTTACTGCTACATAATATAAATTAGCTGCGTTTGAAAGACCTATAATCAATAATATCGGTCTAGCAATTAGCATAATATATCACAACACATAACACTGTTATTTACAGTCATTATATCACTTAGACACATAATCACGTAGTCACATCGGTGTTTATAACATATACAAACACTTATCAAGACAAACTATATCAGTTTGGTTGGTCTTCGGTCTCAGCTCTGTGTCTTCACTGCTATATCCGATAATTAACAAGTTTATTGTCAATAAAACTCTATCCCAAAGCTTCAATATTATTCTAGATAATCAAAATATCATTCCTAATAATTTTTGGAAGCTTATAATAATTTTCAAGTAATTATTATATTTTATAATAATTTTTCAAACACTGAAACTATTTTTAAATGATTTATAAATACAAAATAATCTCATCATCATTAATATTTAAATAATATTGAAATATTAATGAAATACTTGTTAAAATATTAAAGTTTTTTATAATAACTCAGAATATTTTCAAATCAACAATATTCCCCTTAAATGATTTTTAAAACATTTAAAATCATTTTTAGCTAATTACCATTAATATTCCATTATTAATGTATTTTCCATCAAAATATTAAAAGTCATTTATTACAACTTAAAATATTTTTAAATCACTTATTTCATTTTTAAATCAATAAAACCATTTTTAAATCATTTATTTAATATAATAATTAAATTAATCTATTATCATTAATATTAAATTATTAATGAAATTTACCTCAAAATATTAAAAGTTACATTTTATAACTCAAAATATTTTCAAACACTTTATTCTCATTTAAAATAATTTTTATAATATTAAAATTATTTTTCACTAATTTATTTAATACACTTATTAAATAAATTAAATATCATTAATATTCAAATAAATATTAATGAAAAAATATGTCAAAGTATCAAAAGTTAATTTTCATAACTTAAAATAATTTTTAAAACCAATTTTGTAACTTTTAGAAATTATTTTCTATTTTTTAATGATTTTTCAGAAATTAATAAAACTAATTTTATTAAAACCGTCGCTTAAGCCTTTAGCGACACTTATTGTCTCTCTTGGTGTTCTTGAGCCTCAAGAACACTGACAAGCAGTTTCAAGGTGCTTGGTTTGACTACCTTTGATTCTCAGTCCATGTAGATTCCAGGCTAGCCAAGACATTGATCATGTAGTATTGATGGAATATTACATGTATCATCAACAATCTGGATCATACAATATCACACCATGAATATCCAAGCTTTCAAACACACTGTCAGGTAGTTTCTGGGTTTTCTGGGTTACCTAGAAACCCACACAGTTTCAAGGTGTCACTTTGTGGCTCGATTAATCATAGGTTCTGGCTATTGATTTGGTGTCTAAATGGTCCAAACATGTATTCAAAGAACAACTATACAACACTAAGTCAGTCCAACTACATCATAATCACAAGATTTCAACCGGTCAAACCTTGTCAAAAAACTTGTTCATACGCTTTCTGGAAATTCTAGAAAACAGAAATCGTGCTCGGTCAAGGTACTTTGACTGTCCACTACTTTCAATCTGTTTATTGTTTAAGGGATCTAAGGCCATGAATCTATAGTCCATATAACATAGTATAACTTGGATACAACAACACAATCAAATCACATAACATCTAACAGATTCAAGCTTAGCAAAACCTTGTCAGACCTTTCTGGGCAATTTCTGGGTTACCCAGAAATGCTTGGTCATGGTCGGTCAACCCACTTTGACCATCAATAACTTGTAATCTGGACATGCTATAAGCATGATTCCACTTCCATATTACAGTCCACATAGCATACTACAAGTCTATAACATCTAACAAGTAAAATAATTAACAGGTAAGAATTTATGGCACCTGACATTTGCTTGTCAGACCAAAATTTATGGCTCTTGACAGTTTTTCAAAACTCCATTTTTAAGCACTTTAATGTTATGGATCTATGATATAACATCATAGATCACCAAATAACATCTTATAACATGTATTTAAACACATAAACACAAATTTTATCTTAGCATACAAGATCAAATAGGGTTAAGGTTTTATACCTCTCTTGCTCAATCTTTGATTCTTGGCTTTCTCAACTAATCTAGATGTGTTAGAGGCTTGATTAGTGACTGAAAAACTTATGGTAGGTTTGGAGAGAGAAGAGTTTTGTTGAGTGTTGGATAACAAATGAGCTAAGTTTGTGAACTTTTTCTCTCTTTATTCTCTCATATATGATTCAATGAACCTAACACTTGCAAGGTGGCATGTGATATTTGATATTGTATAGATTTAGAGCACATGGGAGATCCACAAGTGTTGACTCACAAGATTTGGCTATATCTTTTTACTTAAAACTTAAGTAAAAGGGTATTTTGGTCATTTTACCTCCAAAAGGGTACTTTAGTAATTTGCCTTATGATTTTAAAGGTATTCTAGTCATTTGACATCATTCCTTTTAATTCTAACCCTTAGGGGTTGATAATCTCAATTAAGGTTTCCTAATTAGGGTTTAGGGTTCTCGAATATAAAATTAGGGTTTCTCAAAATTTAATTAGGGTTCCAAACTGTTTGTTAGGGTTTCTTAATCTCAGATTAGGGTTTCTAATTCACATTAGGGTTTACTAAGGTTATACCTTATCTGATCAATCATTGATCATCAATTCTATATTATACAAACACCTACACACAGATAACTTACAATCAGTGTATTAATTATCGAGTCCCTATTCAAAACTAGGGTTAGGGTTTTAAATATCTGTTAAACAAATCTTCACTCATATTACTAAGTTAATACACAGTTTGACCATCTTACTAAACTTATATCACAGATACTCAGCAGAACATTGATAATCAATATCATTATTAAATAATAATAAAAATTACTCATAAAATTTGAATTGTTCAAAACTCTGGGTCCTCACACACACACACACACACACACACACACACACACACACATATATATATATATATATATATATATATATATATATATACGAAATTTTGTCACCCGGGGGGGGGGGGTTTAAAAAAAAGTCACAACTGGTGACAGTGGGTTATATATATATATTTTATAAGTTTTATTTTTTTTATGAAAACTAGAATATATTTTATTTTATTTGATTGCATAGTACTGTATAGTGTTGCATAGTACTGTATAGTGTTGCGTAGTGTGTGCATAGTGCTGCATAGTGCAGCATAGTAAAATCAAAATAAATTCAAAGGTTTCAGCCGAACGTTGCCCGTGATTTTCTTCCTACTGTGCAATCCGTGATTTTGCTTTCTAAATAGTATCATGCCACTCTCCTATAAATAGGATGCTTAGTTTAGAATTGAAAATCACACCATAATCAGAGAATTCTTCTTCTATAATATTGAGCGTATTTCTTTAGAGTTTAAGGAAGCTTTGAGCGTAGAAAACAATATAAGTTTTCTTCAAGAATATCCCTGTTATACCATTCAGAAGTACTCTCCTTTTAAGGTAAGGGATATTATTTTTGTTCAATATTTGTAATAAATAATATTTTCTTCCACACTCTGTAGTATGTAAGTAATGTTATTTCGTTTCAGATTCTGAATTCTACACTCATTTTGTTAATAGCTTATATACTCCTTGAAATTAGTAGAATATCCTTGAAATTTGCGCTTCATCGAGTATCTTTTCACGGGAATATTTTCTGAACATTCTTGTAAAGTTTTAACCTTTTCATGCCAGAATACTAATCACGGGGTACTATTCACAAAGTACTATTCACGGTGTATTATTCACTCGGGTACTATTCACGCGGGGTACTTTTCATAACAAAAATTGATTTCTTTTCTGTCCAAATTATTTTTGATACAATATTATTCTTGAATTTTACTCCACAAAGCAGTATCACGGTGACAATTTGGATATTCTTGAACTTTGGATAAATTGAATTATAAATCTTTAAAATTTATCCTTACTTTCATTTAATTGAATTTTTATATCATTGACATCATCCTCATGCTTATATTGTGATGAAAGTCATCTTTGGCCCGTAGTGCATAGATGGACTATTGATTGGTATGATTATGACCAGGACTTATATATCGGTATAATCATGACCTGTAATGTTACAAATGATGTGGTAAAAGTCTTTATTGGCCCGTAGTACATTGATGGACAGTTGTTGGCATGATCATGACCACTGGTGATGATAACGAATATCCTTAGTCCGTAGTGCATGGATGATTCGTGGATGTGATACTAATAAATATCATTGGCACATAGTGCATGGATAATTCAGTGATGTGGATTATTTATTGAGCTGTGTTACAGCGATAAAATATTGATGATGAACTTTTAAATCATAGAAGATATTAGATATCATGCTCTACTTGACTCTTCTAATGGATTGCTTGTTCCGCTGCAGTTAAACTTGTTGTTTATTATATTCTATCATTTTAACATTGTTGAAGGCTAACGATAATTTATTAGGCATTATCTTAGTCATAATATTTCTTATTGGGCTAGTTGAGCTCACCCTTTGCTTTCATTGTTCTCTTCAGGAAATAAGAACATAGCCGGGACTAGTCGAGGATTGGAGCGATGGTCCGAGATGGTGGCTGTAGTAGTCCTCACTATTTTCTAAAATAGTGTGACAATAATTGTAATGAGGACTCCATTTGAGTTTGGATATTGTCTAGGAGACAATATTCGTGTTAAAACTCTCAGCTACGTTTTTGTCGTATTGTATAAATGAAGTTTGTATTTAAATTCTGTACCATGTATTTGGCGACTCAGAATGGGTTCTGTATACCTATTTTGGGGGCATCACAGTTGGTATCAAAGCTTAGGGATATGATCCCTGGATGAGATGTGAGACTAGAACTTGGAGGGGAGAGATGGGTAAATCCTTCGCTAGTATGACCTACCTAAGCTTAATTGTCATTTAATTGGTCGGCCAAAATATAGGGATAATATATGGCATGTCAATTAACCCTTGTTTTGTGGTAGTGTTTGAAAATGGCATCTGAAAATGTCGAGTTAAGCAATGGAGCACATGAGACCATTGAGTCACCGCTAATCAATAACCAGGATAATGTGCATCAGGAAGGAAATAATTATGACGCCCCCAAAATTAGGTATACATCACCCATCTTGGGTCGTCAGATACATGGTACAGAATACAAATACAACTTACTAATACAACTGTCGTGTACAATACGACAAAACATAACTGTGAGTTTGAATACAATTATTGTCTACTAAAGACTATACAAACTCAAAAGGAGTCCTCATTACAATTATTGTCACACTATTTAACAGAATAGTGAGGACTACTAATACTATCATCTGGTCCATCACTCCGTTCCGCGACTCGTCCTAGCTATATTCTCATTTCCTGAAGAGAACAGTGAAAGAAAGGGTGAGCTCAACTAGCCCAGTAAGAAATATCATGACTAAGATAATGCAGAATAAATTATCATTAGCCTTCAACAGTGTTAAACTGATAAAATATAACGAACATCAAGTTTAACTGCAGCGGAACAAGCAATCCATTAAAAGAGTCAAGTAGAAAATAAAATCTACTATCTTCTATAATTTAAAAGGTTTTTCAACACTGTTATCGCTGGGACTCAGCTTAATAAAATAATCCACATCATCGAATCACCCCTGCACTATGGCCAAGGATATTCGTGTATTCATTAATGGTCATGATCATGCCAACAACTGTCCATCAATGCACTACGAGCCAATGAGGACTTTTACCATATCATTTGCAATATTACGGTCATGATTATACCGAATAATCCCTGATCATAATCATACCAAGTCCATCTATGCACTACAGGCCACAGATGACTTTCAACATTTTATAAACATGAGGATGATGACAATGATATAAGAATTCAATAAAACAAGTTCAAGAATTAATTTATCCAAGAATTAACAACATCCAAATTGTCAACATGATACTGCTTTGTGGAGTAAAATTCAAGAATGCTTAGAAGAATATTTTCATTAAAAGAAACTGGATGAAACACAATTATCAAGGATATTCCACAAATTTCATGGAGTATAGAAGTCAAAACTTAACCAACTGAGTATAATAAAGAATGGAATAACAAAAGAAATCATCCGGCATGCGATAGACCGCACAGACAGGTTATTCTAACAGAATAATAAATAATGGAACCAGGTCCGGCGTAAATGCACAGACAGGATATTCCGACAGAATAATAAATAATGGAACCAGGTCCGGCGTAAACACATAGACAGGATATTCTGACAGAATAATAAATAATGGAACCAGGTCCGGTGTAAAACACACAGACAGGATGTTCCAACAGAATAATAACAAGACGGAACCAGGTCCGGTGTAAAACACATAGACAGGATGTTCTAATAGAATAATAATAAAAACGGAACCAGGTCCGGTGTAAAACACACAGACAGGATGTTCCAACAGAATAATAGAAGAATGTCACCAAGTATAGGGTAGACCGCGTATATAGGTTATTCCAACAGAATTATAAGAAATGGAATAACAATAGTTCTCTTCATGAATAAGAAAGAATAACACCCCTTACCATTTTAAAGAAGAACTGAAATAAAGAAGTAGTTAAGTAGCAGAATACTTTTCTTCTCTCTCTCTATAGTTTCTCTCTATAGTTTCTCTCTCTAGAGTTCAGTGAATTCGTAAGAAATAATGAAGGAATGAGCTGCTATTTATAGAAAAATAGAATGCATAGTAACTAATCCATGAACGGTCCAGATTGATTACTTTAATCTGACGGTCCATATTTAAAGAAAAATCTTTTAAATAAAATATAATATATTCTATTTATAGAATAACTTTAATAAAGTATTCTATTTTATATAAAAAGATGTTTCTGTTTTATTACGTTAATAATACGAATAAAACAAAACTTCATTATCGCTAAATAATTCATATTATTAACTGACAATAATTGAATCAAATTGAGTGACTTCTCACATAAGCATTAATAATCAATACCGTGTGCTACTATGCAACCACACATGTTACTGTACTTTTACTACCGAGTAGTTCAACAGTATCAATGGTAAAACTTCCGCCGTTATTTTTTAATAAAATATTTCTGTCGTTTTCTCAATCCGACAATAATTTTGTTGTGGGGTCCACCAATAATTGTGTCGTTGTACGAATATTCTCTGTTAAAACGAATATTCCCCGACCAATCGAATCTTATATAACAACTTGCGTACTTTGCAAAATTTATAAATATTACCCACAACTATAACATTATATCAAATTAACTCTATAATATTCAAAAATGATATTTATAGAAAATTCATCTTTATTTATAAAAGTTGGGTTCTTACAACCTCCCCTTCTTATGAAATTTCGCCCTCGAAATTAGGGTACGTACCTGGTATGTCGAAGAGGTAAGGATACCTTGACTTCATTTCAGATTCTAACTCCCAAGTCATTTCCTCAACATCGTGATTTCTCCACAAAACTTTGACTTGAGGTATAACCTTGGAGCGTAGAATATGTTCCTTCTTATCCAAGATTTGAACAGGAACTTCTTCATACGTCAAATCCTCCGCTATTTCGTCCAGTTCTAACTCAATAATGTGGTTCGGGTCTTTCACATATATACGTAACATGGATATGTGAAAAACGTTATGAACACGAGACATACTTGGCGGTAAAGCGAGTCTATAAGCCACAGTTCCAACTCGATCGAGGATTAAAAATGGACCGATGAATCGAGGATTGAGCTTTCCTCTCTTTCCAAATCTCGTAACTCCTTTACATGGAGCAACACGTAAGAACACATGATCTCCTATATCAAATTTCACGTCCTTTCGATGAAGATCAGCATAACTCTTTTGTCAATCTTGTGAGGTTTTTATATGTTGTTGGATCTTTTGAATCTTTTCTGTAGTCATACGTACCAACTCCGGTTCCAACAACGTTGCTTCACCCACCTCATCCCAGCATACTGGAGAACGACACTTTCTTCCATACAACGCTTCGAATGGAGCCATGCCAATACTTGCTTGATAACTTTTGTTGTAGGAAAACTCCACCAATGATAAGAACTTGTCCCAACTTCCCTTGAAGTCAAGGACACATAGTCTTAATAAATCTTTCAGAGTTTGAATAGTCCTCTCTGATTGTCCGTCCGTCTGAGGATGATATGCCGAACTAAATCGTAAATCTGTGCCCATAGCTTTTTGTAAGCTAACCCAAAATCGTGAAGTGAATCTTAGGTCTCGGTCAGAAACTATGGATACTGGCATACCATGCAGTCTTACAATCTCGTTTATGTATATACGAGCAAGACGTTCAAGTGTATAAGTTTTTCGTATCGGTAAAAAATGAGCAGACTTGGTCAATCTATCAACAATGACCCAAATCGCATCAATACCTTGAGAAACCTTAGGAAGACCGGTAACGAAATCCATGGTAATGTGCTCCCACTTCCATTTTGGAATTTCAAGTGGTTGCAATGGACCTTTTGGTACTTGATGCTCCGCCTTGATTCGTTGACAAGTTAGACACCTTGAGATAAACAGCGCTATCTATCGCTTCATATTGCTCCACCAAAATGTATGACGAAGATCATGATACATTTTGGTACTCCCAGGATGGATTGCAAACGGTGTGTTGTGCGCCTCCATCATGATTTCATACTTTAAATCAGGGTCGTTAGGAACACAAAGTTTGGAGTTGACTCGAAGTATTCCTTCTTCATCGATTCTTGCTTCCGGCATAGCACCTTCTTGCACTTTCTTCCTCATACGCATCAGCTCCAGGTCTGTAGCTTGAGCAGCTTTAACTTTATCGATTAAAGTCGGTTCTACTCGTATATTCGCCATCATCACATGGGTCCCTGGAGTCTTTAACTCTATCTCCATCCTTTGCAAGTCACACAAAATGGGCCTTTGTGTTGACAATATCGCATTCGTACTTGCATATGATCTTCTACTCAATGCGTCAGCTACCACGTTCGCTTTTCCAGGATGGTATTGAATGGTATGATCGTAATCTTTCAACAGTTCAAGTCAACGTCGTTGTCGCATGTTGAGTTCCTTTTGAGTGAAAAAATATTTAAGGCTTTTATGATCCGTAAAGATCTCCACCTTCTCCCCATACAAGTAATGCCTCCAAATTTTAAGTGCAAAGACAACAGCTGCCAACTCTAGATCATGAGTAGGATAATTCCTCTCATATTCCTTGAGTTGTCTTGATGCATAGGCTATGACTTTTCCATGTTGCATGAGAACGCATCCCAACCCTTTGCTCGAAACATCACTATAGATGACAAATCCCTCCGAGCCAGATGGTATTGTTAGAACAGGTGCTGAAATGAGTCTCCTCTTTAGTTCTTGAAAACTCTTCTCATATTCTTAGCTCCAACCGAAGTTTGTATCTTTCCGAGTCAGCTGAGTTAATGGAGTAGCGATTCGAGAAAATCCTTCCACGAATCTCCGATAATAACCAGCTAAACCAAGAAAGCTACGTATTTCGGTTACTGATTTAGGTTGCTCCCAGCTTTGAATAGCTTCAATATTTGTCGGGTCAACAGATATTCCACAACTTGATACTACGTGCCCAAGGAATGCTACATCCTCCAGCCAGAACTCGTATTTCTTCAACTTGGCATAAAGCTTGTATTCACGAAGCTTTTGGAGTACCAGCCTCAAGTGTTGCTCATGATCTTCACGACTTTTGGAATAAATAAGGATGTCATCAATAAAGACGACCACAAAGTGATCCAAATATTCCTTGAATACCCGGTTCATCATATCCATGAAGGCAGCAGGAGCATTAGTCAATCCAAAGGACATGACTAGGAATTCATAATGCCCGTACCGAGTTCTGAAAGCCATCTTTGGAATATCCTCAGTTCTAACCTTCAGCTGATGATATCCAGAACGAAGATCGATCTTTGAAAAGAATTGTGCTCCTTGCAACTGGTCAAACAGGTCATCAACACGTGGCAATGGGTACCTATTTTTTATGGTGACATGATTCAACTCCCGATAATCAATGCAAAGTCACATACTTCCATCTTTCTTCTTCACGAATAGAACAGGAGCACCCCAAGGAGAAGTACTAGGACGAATAAAGCCAATGTCTAACAATTCCTGTAGTTGGATCTTTAACTCCTGAAGTTTAATAGGAGCCATTCGATATGGGGCTTTGGAAATGGGTTTTGTATCAGGTTCAAGGTCGATACAAAATTTAATTTCACGCTCTGGGGGTAGGCCAGGAAGTTCTTCAGGGAATACGTCAGGGAATTTATTAACAATAGAAATATCATTCAAAACTGACGTATTTTTGTTTAGATCCGTGACATGAGCTAAGAAAGCTTGACATCCATTTTTCAATAAACGAATAGCTTTATGACTTGAGATGACAGCGATTGATTTTAATAGTTTGGTTGCTTGAATTCGCATAATAGGTCGATTAGGAATATGAAAGCTAACAACCTTACGAAAACAATCAATTTTTGCATGATGAGTAGTTAACCAATCAATCCCTAGAATCACGTCAAATGCAAGTATTTTTAATGAAATCAGATCGACAGGTAATGTGTGGGTACCAACTTGAACCAAACAAGACTTATAAACCGTGGATGTAATGAAGGTTTCTCCCAATGGAGTTTCAACAGATAAATCAAAGTCTAATTTCTCCGGAGTCAAATTTAATCGATGAGCGCAAGTAGGAGAAATAAAAGAATGGGTAGAACCGGTATCAAATAAAGTATAGACTTCGTTAGAGTTTATGATAAGCTTACCCGTGATAACCTCATTCGGGTTCCTTGCTTTTTGGGAGGTCACAACAAACGCTCTCCCTTGCACTACCGGTTTTGACTTTTCTGGAACGGCCTTTGGTGCCTCCATCCTGGCTGAACTTGTTTTTGGTAAACGACAAAATCGAGCTAAATGACCTTCTCTTCCACAATTATAACATGCTTTAGACGGAATCACGCAGTTTGGACTGATGTGCCCCTCCCCTCCGTATTTGAAACATATGATAGGTGGTCGTTCTCCTTCCTTAACAACGGGTGCTGGTGCTGACGTCTTTCCATCATTGTTGAATCTCCTCTTCTTGAAATGACCATTCTTATTATTTTGGCCCTGATTACCACCGAAGTGGTTACCATTTCTGGCCTGTTGATTCCCACCACGCTTGTTGTCACCGCTTCGATGACTGCTCTCACTGGTATTATCATTTTGCCGACTACTCTCTTTTGGTTGTGTTGACTCATTATCGGCTCCACTAACTGAGCCCTATTTACAACATCTGAATACAAACACAGTTTATGAGAAATAAGATGTTGACGTATCTCAGGTTTCAAACCTCGCAAAAATATTCGCGTCATTCGCTCTTCATTATCCACCAAGTGGGACGCAAACCGGGACAACTCAGCAAATTTAGCCTCACACTACGACACGGTCATATTATTCTGCTCTAATTTGATGAACTCTACCTCCTTCATGTGACGAACACTTTCGGAAAAGTATTTGTCATTGAACAGCTCTTGGAACTTCTCCCAAGACATCTTCAGTGCGGCAGGTTGAGTACGCTTAATCGATTCCCACCAGTAATCTGCCTCTCCTCGCAACATAAATGCAGCAAAGGGAACCTTTTGCTCCTCAGAGCATCCCAAGACATCAAATATCTTAGTGATCTGCTTTATCCATGTTTCTGCTATAAGTGGTTTTGGCTCTCCCTTAAACTCCGGTGGTCCTAGCTCCTTGAACTGTTTAGCGGTGACCGTCCGAGAGTTTTCAGTGTTTCCACCTATATTTTGAACAGGAGCCGCTCTCACCTACTGTTGCATGAACTGCATAAGGCTTCTGAACATTTCATCATTCATCATTTGGTCAGTATTGTTGTTTGCATGACGATTGTCGCCTTCCTGATGCACATTATCCCGATTATTGATATGTGGTGAATCAACAGTTGCCTGTGCTCCATTGCTATTCTCAACATTCTCGGATGCCATTTTCAGATACTGCCACAAAAAAAAAAGTTAATTGATATGTCATATATTATCCTTATATTCTGACCGACCAATTAAATAACATGCAAATAAACTTAGGTAGGTCATACTAGCGAAGGAATTCCCCGTCTCTCCCCTCCTAGTTCTATTCTCACATCTTAGCCATGGATCATATCCCTAAGCTCTGATACCAACTGTGACGCCCCCAAAATTAGGTATACATCACCCATCTTAGGTCGTCAGATACATGGTACAGAATACAAATACAACTGTCGTGTACAATACTACAAAACATTACAGTGAGTTTGAATACAATATTGTCTACTAGAGACTATACAAACTCAAAAGGAGTCCTCATTACAATTATTGTCACACTATTTAACAGAATAGTGAGGACTATTAATACTATCATCTGGTCCATCACTCCGTTCCGCGACTCATCCCAGCTATATTCTCATTTCCTGAAGAGAACAGTGAAAGAAAGGGTGAGCCCAACTAGCCCAGTAAGAAATATTATGACTAAGATAATGCGGAATAAATTATCATTAGCCTTCAACAGTGTTAAACTGATAAAATATAACGAACATCAAGTTTAACTGTAGCGGAACAAGCAATCCATTAAAAGAGTCAAGTAAAAAATAAAATCTACTATCTTCTATGATTTAAAAGGTTTTTCAACACTGTTATCGCTGGGACTCAGCTTAATAAAATAATCCCCATCATCGAATCACCCCTGCACTACGGCCAAGGATATTCGTGTATTCATTAATGGTCATGATCATGCCAACAACTGTCCATCAATGCACTACGGGCCAATGAGGACTTTTACCACATCATTTGCAATATTATGGTCATGATTATACCGAATAATCCCTGATCATAATCATACCAAGTCCATCTATGCACTACAGGCCACAGATGACTTTCAACATTTTATAAACATAAGGATGATGACAATGATATAAGAATTCAATAAAATAAGTTCAAGAATTAATTTATCCAAGAATTAACAACGTCCAAATTGTCAACATGATACTGCTTTGTGGAGTAAAATTCAAGAATGCTTAGAAGAATATTTTCATGAAAAGATACTGGATGAAACGCAATTATCAAGGATATTCCACAAATTTCATGGAGTATAGAAGTCAAAACTTAACCAACTGAGTATAATAAAGAATGGAATAACAAAAGAAATCACCCGGCATGCGATAGACCGCACAGATAAGTTATTCTAACAGAATAATAAATAATGGAACCAGGTCCGGCATAAACACACAGACAGGATATTCCGACAGAATAATAAATAATGGAACCAGGTCCGGCGTAAACGCACAGACAGGATATTCTGACAGAATAATAAATAATGGAACCAGGTCCGATGTAAAACACATAGACAGGATGTTCCAACAGAATAATAAAAACGGAACCAGGTCCGGTGTAAAACACACAGACAGGATGTTCCAACAGAATAATAATAAAACGGAACCAGGTCCGGTGTAAAACACACAGACAGGATGTTCCAACAGAATAATAGAAGAATGTCACCAAGTATAGGGTAGACCGCGTATACAGGTTATTCCAACAGAATAATAAGAAATGGAATAACAACAGTTCTCTTCATGAATAAGAAAGAATAACACCCCTTACCGTTTTAAAGAAGAACTGAAATAAGGAAGTAGTTAAGTAGCAGAATACTTTTTCTCTCTCTCTCTCTATAGTTTCTCTCTATAGTTTCTCTCTCTAGAGTTCAGTGAATTCGTAAGAAATAATGAAGGAATGAGCTGCTATTTATAGAAAAATAGAATGCATAGTAACTAATCCATGAACGGTCCAGATTGATTACTTTAATCTGACGGTCCATATTTAAAGAAAAATCTTTTAAATAAAATATAATATATTCTATTTATAGAATAACTTTAATAAAGTATTCTTTTTTATATAAAAAGATGTTTCTGTTTTATTACGTTAATAATACGAATAAAACAAAACTTCATTATCGCTAAATAATTCATATTATTAACTGACAATAATTGAATCAAACTGAGTGACTTCTCACATAAGCATTAATAATCAATACCGTTTGCTACTATGCAACCACACATGTTACTGTACTTTTACTACCGAGTAGTTCGACAGTATCAATGGTAAAACTTCTGCCGTTATTTTTTAATAAAATATTTTTGTCGTTTTCTCAATCTGACAATAATTCCGTTGTGGGGTCCACCAATGATTGTGTCGTTGTACGAATATTCCCTGTTAAAACGAATATTTTCCGACCAATCGAATATTATATAACAACTTGCGTACTTTGCAAAATTTATAAATATTACTCACAACTATAACATTATATCAAATTAACTCCATAATATTCAAAAATGATATTTATAGAAAATTCATCTTTATTTATAAAAGTTGGGGTCTTAAAATAATCCTCAGGTAAACAACAACACCGACCAAATGATGAACGATGAGATGTTCAGAAGCTTTATGTAATTCATGCAACATCAGGCGAAAGAGACTCCTGTTCAAAATGCAGGTGGAAACACTGGCAACTCTCGGATGGTCACCGCTAAGCAATTCAAGAAGCTGGGACCACCGGAATTTTTGGGAAAGCCAGAACCACTTAAGGCAGAGACATGGATAAAGCAGATCACCAAGATATTTGATGTCTTGGGATGCACCGAGGAGCAAAAAGTTCCCTTTGCCACCTTCTTGTTGCGAGGAGAGGCAGATTATTGGTGGGAATCTGTTAAACGTTCTCAGCCTGCCGCACTGAAGATGTCTTGGGAGAAGTTTCAAGAATTGTTCAACGACAAGTACTTTCCCGAAAGTATTCATCACATGAAGGAGGTGGAATTCATCAAGCTGGAGCAAAATAATATGATCGTATCGCAGTACGAGGCTAAGTTTGCGGAGTTATCCCGATTTGCATCCCATTTGGTAGATAATGAAGAGCGTATGACGCGAATATTTTTAAGAGGTTTGAAACTCGAAATACGTCAATACCTCATTTATCACAAACTTTGCTTGTATTCAGATGTTGTGAATAGGGCTCAGTTATTGGAGCGTGATAATGAGTCAACTGAACTAAGAGATAACAGTCGACAAAACGATAATGCAAGTGGTAGCAGTCATTGAAGCGGTGACAACAAACGTGGAGGAAATCAACATGCCAGAAATGGTAACCACTTCGGTGGTAATCCTGGCCAAGATAATAGAAGTGGAAATTTCAAGAAGAGGAGATTCAACAATTATGGAAAGACAGCAGCACCAGCACCCGTTTTCAAGGAAAGAGAACGACCACCGACCGTATGCTACAAATGCGGATAAGAAGAACACATCAGTCCAAACTGTACACAGCAACCCAAAGTATTTTACAATTGGGGAAATGAAGGTCATTTAGCTCGATTTTGTCTTGCAACAAAGTCAAGTCCAGCTGGGACGGTGACACCAAAGGCTGTCCCAGACAAGTCAAAGTCGGTAGTTTAAGGGAGAGCGTTTGTCGTGACCTTTTAAAAAGTGAGGAACCAGAACGAAGTTATCACGGATAAGCTAATCATAAACTCTTACGAAGTCTATACCTTATTTGATACCAGTTCTACCCATTCTTTTATTTCACCTACTTGCGCTCAACGTTTAAAGTTAACTCCAGAGAAATTAGACTTTGACTTATCTGTTGAAACTCCGTTGGGAGAAACCATCATTACATCCACTGTCTATAAATCTTCTTTGATTCAAATCGGCACCCTCACATTACCTATCGATCTTATCTCTTTGAAAATACTTGTATTTGACGTGATTTTAGGGATTGATTGGTTAACTTCTTATCATGCTAAAATTGATTATTTTCGTAAGGTTGTTAGCTTTCATATTCCTAACCAACCTATTATGCGAATTCAAGCAACCAAACCACTAAAGTCAATCACTGTCATATCAAGCCATAAAGCTATTCATTTATTGAAAAACGGATGTCAAGCTTTCTTAGCCCATGTTACGGATTTAAACAAAAATACGTCAGATTTGAATGATATTTCTATTGTTAATAAATTTCCTGACGTATAATATACGACACACCCATCTTAGGTCCTTGATAAAATTATATATTGCATGTCATGCAGTTTTATAATGTATTGAGAAACTTCCACAGTCTCGGACCATCACACTATTTCCCTGTTATACCCGCTCGACCCAGCTACACTCTTAATACTTGAAAGGAATTGTGAAACAAAAGGGTGAGGACAAATAGCCCAGTAAAAAATATTATGACTAAGATAATTAATTTATCAATAGCCTTCATCAGTAATAAATCAGATATTTAGAACATATGGTAGATAATAAATGTTTTCAACCATAACAATCCATTAGAAGAGTCAAGTAGAACATAATGTCTACTATCCTCTCCAAATTAAAAGTCCATCATTAATATTTCATTACTATAATACCCATCAACAGTTCTTTGTTGTACCCAAGACAAAGAGAACTCTCATCACCTGTCTTCACTTGAACCACTAAATATTATAGTTAAATTCACAATTCATATTTATAATCAAGTAAATCAAAAGTCCATCTTTGCACTACGAACCAATGACATACAACTGTAAAACCAATAATCAACAGTCCATTTTTGTACATAATCCAAAGATATACAACTGCAAAACCAATAATCAACAATCCATCTTTGCACATAAGCCAAATAGGATTTTTACCACATCATTTGTCTGCAAAATAAATAATCCACATCACCTAATTATCCATGCACTACGGCCAAGGATATTCATTAGTATCACATCCATGAATTAACTATGCACTACGGGCCAAGGATATTCATTATTATCACATCCACGAATTATCCATGCACTACGGGCCAAGGATATTCGTTATTATCACATCCACGAATTATCCATGTACTATGGGCCAAGGATATTCATTATTATCACATCCACGAATTATCCATGCATTACGGGCCAAGGATATTCGTTATTATCACATCCACGAAGTATCCATGCACTACGGGGCAAAGATATTCGTTATTATCTCCAGTGGTCATGATCATATCAAACAACAATTCAGCTTTGCACCATTAGCCGAAGACAACCCATGGTCATGATCATACTAACAACTGTTCATCAATGCACTACGGGCCAATGAGGACTTTTACCACATCATTTGTAACATTACAGGTCATGATTATACCGATACATAATTCCTGGTCATAATCATACCAATCAACAGTCCATCTATGCACTACGGGCCAAAGATAACTTTCATTACAATATAAACATAAGGATGACGACAATGATATAAGCATTCAATTAAATGAGATCAAGGATAAATTTTAAAGATTTATAATTCAATTTATCCAGAGTTTAATAATGTTCAAATTGTCAACATGATACTACTTAGTGGAGTAAAATTCAAGAAAAATATTCATGTATCAAAAATAATTTGGACAGAAAAGAAATCAATTTTTTTCGTGAATAGTACCCCGGGTGAATAGTAACTGAATAAATAGTACCCAGTGAATAGTACTTCGTGAATAGTATCCCATAAATAGTACTTCACGAATAGTACCGTACGTATGAATAATGTCGTATGTATGAATAGTACCCATAAATAGTACTCCAGCATGAAAAGATTAAAATTTAACAAGAATGTTAAGAAAAATATTTTTGTGAAACGATACTCGATGAAGCGCAAATTTTAAGGATATTCTACTAATTTCAAGAAGTATAGAAGCAATACTTATCAACATAAGTGTAGAATTAGAAATATAAAACAAAATAATATTACTTACATACTACAGAGCATGAAAGAAAATATTATTTCTTACAAATATTGAACAAAAATAATATCACTTACAACTGTTGAACGAAAATAATATTCCTTACGAATATTGAACGAAGATAATATTCCTTATGAATATTGGACGAAAATAATATTCCTTACGAATATTGAACAAAAAAATTAAATTCCTTACGAATACAAAAAATAATATCGTAAGCGAATATGAAATAAATAATACCCCTTACCTTAAAAAGAGAGCAATTCTGACTGGTATAGCGGAATATATTCTTGAAGAAAAACTTGCACTATTTGCTACACTCAAAGTTTTCTTAACTTAAAAGAAATACGCTCAATATTATAGAAGAAGAATTCTCTAATTCTGGTGTGATTTTCATTTCTAAACTGAGCATCCTATTTAAAGGAGAATGACAAGATACTATTTAAGAAAAATCACGAGTGAACAGTTGAAGGATTTCACGGACGAATTTTTTTTTCCCAAGTTCACATGATTTTTTACTATGCTGCACTATGCAATACTATGCAAACATTATGCAGTACTCTGCAACACTATACAGTACTATGCAAATACTATTACAGTACTCTACAACACTATGCAGTACTATGCAATACTATGCAGTACTATGCAAACACTATGCAGTACTCTGCAATACTATGCAGTACTATGCAACACTATATATGTAATACTATGCAGTACTATGCAAATACTATACAGTACTATGCAATATAATATATTCTATTTATAAAAAGTTTTCTGTTTTATATAAAAAGTTTTCTATTTTATTACTATTATAATAATAATAAAATCAAAACTGAGATAACTTTCTATCGACGATTTTGAAAAATGAGTAAGTGGGGGTCCATGTAATAAGCCAAATTTACAATAAATACTTCATAAAAAACCCTCTTTTTATCTCAATTCACTTGGCTTCACTAAACACATTTTTAATAACATTTATTCATCATTAATATTATAACTCGCAATATTAACAACTAGATCATTCCCAGGAAAGAGGAAGCTTTTTGATAAGGACTTCTCCTTATTGGCGCTCAATTAGGTGACCAAACCCCTTTCCTCGACAGAACTTTCTAGATATTGTCAATAATATAAATAAATATATGAATAACTTTGTCGTCTCAATTAATGATTTAATAATATAAAATATTGTGTAGATGATATTGTGACAATAATTAAATCAATAATGTGAGATACTATGCAACAACTACTGTTGTAATAATTGAATAAAATTGAATGACTTCTTACGTAAGCTTCAATAATTAAAGATACTGTACAATACCATTGTCGACATCGGGATTTTTATTTGTCCCTTTCTGTTCTTATCTTTTGGTGTTCTCATGTTAGGTGAGATTTTTTTGAAAAAACAACTTTGAAAAGATCCGACATGTATATGTCGACGATTTGACTGTAAGAGTCGCCAGTTGGTATTTTTAAATGGATGCACTAACTCAATCGAGAAATGGTTTGCACATAAACCTAGTGATGTGATACTATTCAACCAGTTTGTGAAACCGAGATTTATTAGGGTTCGAGGGTCCCGACATCCGTGATAACACGGTTACCGCCACTTTTTAATTTAAACTTTTATCTGAATGTGTGTGTGTGTGTGTAGGTCTATATGCAGTTGTCTGGAATTAGTGTTATGCCTCGTTTGCACCTATATACAAAGGGTTTAAATTTTGTATAAAAGTTTAATTTTAACGATATATGGCGATGATGTTTTATAAAACAGGTTTTTTCAAACCCTTGTGCTCAATAGTAATTGAAGCCTTTGATACTCCCATTTTATTAAGTGTTCGACTTGATTGCTTTTATTATTTTTGAGATGCGAAGCATCTTCGAGAAAATAAGATACATAGCAATGCCAAACTCTATGTGGGAATAAAAGCCTTCTAAGGAAATTCAGACACCGTGAATAATTTACAAGTTGGCTACAGCTAAAAATGTCCATCACGGGAACCGAATCTAGATTCAGGAACTGAATCTGTGATCACATGATTCCTAGGCTCACATAATAAAGCAATACGTATAAAAGCTAGAAAACGAACTAGATTTGAGTAAATCTGAGCTTTCCAGCTTCAACGGTTTCAGTTTAGTCACCATGAACCGGTTAAAGTGAGAAATAGTCAGATTTAGGCAAATCTAACCCGCAGGCTGATAAACAGTTTTATATATAAAAGTTGTAAATATATATATATATATATATATATATATATATATTATATATATACAAGTTGTAAACGCACCGGATATCACATCCAGGCTCAATCGGATATCACACCGTCCGCTAGTTGAACTATTAGATGGACTGAAAAATAATTCATTGACAGATTTGACCCCAAGTCGACAGATTTGACCCCAAGTCTCATAAATGCATTGTTTTCACTCCATCCGCTAGTTTAACTAGCATAACTATTATTATCAGATCTGGGAGATGGAAAGGCACATCAATAAACAAGGCAAGGCAATAACTAAATAAGGCAATAAACAAGGCTAGACAATAAATAAATAACGCAATTATCTATCCGTTAGTTAAACTAGCGGAAATAGAATTTGCTAGTTCATAAATTAGAAAAGCCAAATCTAAGCATCAATTATAAGGAGAAAATAATATTACCAAAAGAAAAAGAAATATTTTAAATTAAATGCAGTAATATGTAATATTGCAAAAAGAATTTGTGAAAGTGTTACAATGATCTATGGCAAGCATAATTCGACAAGCCAAATCTAATTTCGAAATCCACACTGTCAGGTTGCATGAGTTGCACCAATTTTTCAACCCCTTCAAAATCTATAAGCTCCCCTCTAGCTGAACCAGCCGTTAGTAGTGGTGCTCCTGTTGAACAATTTACTGTCAATCACTTCACCAGTTTCCTTCTTCACATTAAACTCCTTGATGTCTTTGTGGCTCATGGTGCCTTGATATCTGTATAAGGGTGCTACAAACAGTGTAACTGAGTAAACAAGCAATTAGCTTAAGTGCAGGGCAATAAAATATATTCACTGATATAGCAACAACAACCACAACCATGTCCAGATTTGCACATTGACTGATCAGACACAATAAAATATATTCTATAAAAACATAGTTCTTGAATCATTTTCATGGTAGCATCGTTAAAACAGTCAACTGTGCAACATATTTGTGCATTGTCTAAGTTCTTTATTTCAAATAGCCTATTTTCTAAAATTGAAAATTTTACTCCTCAGGTACAACCAATGCAGAGAAATACTTCAAAGATGTTTTCCAAGAACAAAACTATTCACTAGATTAAAATGTAGGATAATTTTTAATTGTGCCCTATGTATGGCTGTACAACTTTTAAATCAACTCAAAATAAAGATTTTAACTGCAAGAAAAGTTCATAGTTACTTGTTTTCAAGTGTGTTGTATTACTATATTAGAAAGGAAAACAAACTATCCATGCAAAACCACCCTGCATATAATGAAGCTTCTAATGTTAATCAATAACACTCGCGTTGACAGGCCAAGCTTCTTCAAAGCTTCCAACTTCTCCTTATAACATTTGTCAAATTTCTTGAGTGACAATGATAACTCAACAGAATCGCTGGGATTTGTGCCTTCTCTTGGAACAAATCCATATGATAGCAACAGGTCTCCATTAGATTTCTTTCCATATGATATGAAAACCTGCATTAAGTCATTTAACTAGTTTTGAGGTTACAACTTTCAGCTTTCGTATCCAAATTTTCTGTAGTGCACAGTAAAAAGTTCAAACATTCGATAAATCTTTACATTCAATAGAACATTAAGAACAACAGCACTATCATCAAATTAAAAAGGAAATCTATGATTTTCATTCTCCCTAGTTTCTGAAACTCAAAGTCCAGCCAAGATCATAGCCTGGCACAAGATTATTCTTTTTGTGGATATTTCAACCACCTTTAGTATCACATAGGCCCTATCACAGGATCCTCGAAGATTACAACCACTACAAACCTGCACGTTAGTACTTGACTCAGACCCAAATTGTAACCTCATTATATATTTTAAACTACATGTGGTTCCTAATGCCCATTGATTGAACATTATATAAAGGATACTTTAGTACTTGCTAAACATGAACATATAAATATAAAATCAGGAACATGTTAACATACACTTCCTTAACAGTTCATACCTCTGCAGTCCTACCCTCTTGTGCATAGGTTGGTGATACCATTGTTACAATGTTAGAGAACGTGATGGCACCTTGAAAAAGACACGAACATATAAATAAGCAGATCCAAACAAGTACAAAATTATTTCAACAAACATATTATTTCAACAAACAAATTGTTTCAATACAATCAGAATAATTTGAATAAAGCAAAATCCAGCTAATGTAGTAAGAGCCAAATGTGACGCCCCCAAAATAGGTATACATCACCCATTCTGAGTCGCCAATACATGGTCCAGAATACAAATACAAATACAAATTTAAATATACAACATGAACTGTGAGTTTAAATACAAATATTGTCGTATAGACAGTATTCAAACTCAAAATAAGTCCTCATTACATTTATTATCACACTATTTCACAGAATAGTGAGGACTACTAATGCAAACATCTGGACCGTCGCTTCGTTTCCCGACTAGTCCCAACTATATTCTCATTCCCTGAAGAGAACAATGAAAGCAAAGGGTGAGCTCAACTAGCCCAGTAAGAAATATTATGACTAAGATCATGCAGAATAGATTATCGTTAGCCTTCAACAGTGTTAAACTGATAAAATACAATAAACATCAAGTTTAACTACAGCGGAACAAGCAATCCATTAGAAGAGTCAAGTAGAGCATGATATCTACTATCTTCTATGATTTAAGAGTTTATCATCAATTTTATCGCTGAGACTCAGCTCAATAAATAGTATCACAACCACGAATTATCCATGCACTACGGGCCAAGGATATTCGTGTTTTCACCAATGGTCATGATCACACCGAATAATCCCTGGTCATAATCATACTAACAACTATCCATCAATGTACTACGGGCCACTGAGAACTTTTACCACATCATTTGTAACATTACGGGTCATGATTATACCGAATGATTCCTGATCATAATCATACCAATCAACAGTCCATCTATGCAGGTAAGCCAAAGATGACTTTCATCATAATATAAGCATGAGGATGATGACAATGATATAAGAATTCAATTAAATGAAAGCAAAGGATAAATTTTAAAGATTTATAATTTAATTTATCCAGATTTTAATAATGTCCAAATTGTCAACGTGATACTGCTTTGTGGAGTAAAATTCAAGAATAATATTGTATCAAAAATGATTTGGACCGAAAAGAAATTAATTTTTGTCAAGAATAGTACTCTGGGTGAATTGTACCTGAGTGAATAGTACTTCAAGAATAGTATCTCGTGAATAGTACTTTGTAAATAGTACTCATGAATAGTACTTTGTGAATAGTACCCCATGAAAATTACCGTATAAATGAATACTACTCATGGACAGTACTCTGGCATGAAAACTTAAAATTTAACAAGAATGTGTAGAAAATATCCTTGTGAAACGATACTAGATGAAGCGCAAATTTCAAGGATATTCTACTAATTTCACAGAGTATAGAAGCAATACTTTAACAAAATGAGGGTATAATCAATAATACGCGATAAAATAATATTACTCACATACTACAGAGTATGGAAGAAAATATTATTCTTTATGAATACTGAAAAACATAATATCCCTTACGAATATGAAAGAAATAATACCCCTTACCTCAGAAGAAGACTTGACACTGGAATAGTGAAGTAGCAAACTTCGCTTCTTCTTTCTCTCTATAGCTTCAATTCTCTCTCTATAGCTTCTCTCTCTATAATTGCTCTTATGAGACTTAGTGAATTGGTGAGAATGAAAGAAGAATGAGCTTCTATTTATAGGAAAATATAGTTTCGATAATTGCACATTTTGGGGCTCAAAATATTATTGTATAATATCTTCATCTTTTCTTTTATTTTTAATTTAGCCCTGCAAGTATTATTAAACTTGCACCACCTCCCCTAATAGTATATCATGTGAATCAATAGTACAATCATGTGACTCAATAGTTCTATACATGTGAAAAAAATAATTATAGTATAGTACCTTCATCTATACCTTCATTTTTAATTTATTCATGCAAGTATTATTAATCTTGCACCACCTCCCCTAATAGTACATACATGTGAATCAATAGTATACACATGTGAATGCATAGTTATAAGCATGTGAATTAATAACAATTAATTGCTCATTTATCTGATTAATTGCCCGATTGGTCAATATAACCTCCATACATCAATTATCATCGAAATAAATGTCGATTTCCACTGACACTAATAATCCCAACACAATGGAACTATCAATTTTATCTTTAATCAACACGAACTTATTCATTATTAATATTATAACTCATAATATTTAACAACCAGGTCGTTCCCAGGAAAGAGTGGGCTTTCTGATAAGGATTTCTCCTTATTGGTGTGCAATTAGGTGACCAAACCTCTCCTTGACAGAACTTCTAGGCATTGTCAATATTGCAAATAATAATATGAATAACTTTGTCATCTCAATTATTGATTTAATAATATAAAATATTATGCATATGATACTGTGACAATAATTGAATCAATAATATGAGAGATATGATGCAGCAATTACTGTAGCAATAATTGAGTATAACTGAGTGACTTTACACGTAAGCATCAATAATCAATACCGTGTGCTACTATGCAACCACGCATATTACTGTACTCTTACTACTGGGTAGTTCAACAGTTTTAATGTAACATTTTAGATTTTTAAAATGTAAGTTATAAATATTTATTGATTTATATAAATATTTATTTGATATGTTTATTATTGAATAAGTAATTGTTCAAATTGATTGAGTTGATTTAGTTAATTATTTATTTGCTAAATAATTAATGTGAGTAGTTAATTATTTATTTGTTAAATAGTTAATGTGTTATGTGGATTGAGTTATGTGATTAAGTAATTTATTTAATAAATTGTTATTTCATAAAGAGTGACAAATAACTATGTTATAAAGAGTTATTAAATTAAATTAAAGTAGTTTAATTTAGTTCTTTGCCAAACAAGGCTTAAGTATTAATCCTTAATTTTTAAATGGGTTACCAAACGAAGCCTTATGGCTTTTGGATTTCTTTTGAATTAAAATTATTAATAAAATAAAACAGATATATAAATAAAATATGTTTATATTTATAAGTTATACGTTATATAAGTTATATGTTTTTGGTAACTGATAGTATTTAGTAGAATTATAATGACCACATGCGTTTCTTTTATTTACGTTGGCTTATCAGTTTTAGAGTACGCATAGTTTATCAGTTGATTTTTTTTAGTTTACGCATGTGTCTAAACCTAAGCCTAAGTAAGAAAAGGGAGAGTCTGAAAGAGAGAAACAAGAGAAAGACAGTTCTTTGGATTCTTCAACTTTTGTCAGTGATTTACAAGTGTCGTTTGAACAAACTAAAGGTATGTTCTATAAACCTTATCATATATGTTTTACAGTATATAGTCTCTGTGAAATTGTAGGTCTCGGTTTTCTTAAAAATCACGGTGTATCAGAATGTTACCAAAAATCTCTTGAAAAACCATGCTTGTATAATTAGTTAGAGAATTGTGATAATATGTGTAATTTTAATTGTTATCACTAGCATGTATGTATGTATGTATATATATATATATATATATATATATATATATATATGATTGTATGCTAATTACAGGCTAAAGGAAGAAATTAGTTTTACAGTGAGTATATATGCACGTATATGATTTGTAGAGATATCAAAAATTAATATACGCTAATTGTGAAATTGTGAAATTTAACTGAGTATGGGTATTTGGTTATGAATTTAAAATCACGTAGTACAAAGAAATCAATGTTCTTGCTACCAGTAGAATTTTAGTTCACTGTGTCAAGAAATATATCAACAATGGAGTTTTTGTTTTAAAAAGAGTGTTTTCGGAGAATTAGTTCTCTGCTATTGTTGTTTAGTTGTGTAAAATTCGTACACAAATGCTTCATAACTTTTATGTGTAGTTTTCATGAAGTTATACATGTTGTTGGATGTCATTGGCTGTTAAAATAAATTAGACAGTAGCTTTGCTCTGTCTTTCTGGTTTGGTTCTGTGAGTTTCGGCGTCCCAGCGTCAAAATTCATGCCCCAGCGCCAAATTTCGCGCCATGGCGCCAAGGTTCGCGCCCCAGCACCAAAATGGGCCAGTAGCTCATGCCCCAGCGCTGTAGCTCGCGCCCCAGCGCCACTATTCCGCGCCCCGGCACCAAAAAAGTGTCCGAGTTGGGCAATTTTGACCTCCTGTAGTAAAACGGCCATAACTTTTTCATAAGAACTCCGATTGAGGTAATTCAAGATGATTTAGAAAGAGGACGAGTAGACCTACAACTTTCATGCTTTAAGTTGTTTAATTTGAGGTTTGTAACAGTAGTCAAAATGGCCATCTTTAGGACTATTGTGTATTTGGAGCCAATCGAAGGGCGTCGGGATGCGCGAATGCAAGTGCAACCCTTTGGGTATTAGTATAACTTAATGATAACATGTTGAACATGTAATAGGATGTTGTATCAAGTTGTTAATGTGCATGTGGTGTAATGACATGATCACTTAAGTAGTTGTAATAAAGCTATAAAGTAATGCTCATGAAAAGATGTGATGTTGTTTAAACTTAAACTTAGTTAGTAGCTATACTAAGAGTAATAAAGTAACTCATAAAGGTAATGTTAGTGTAACTAATGTGTATTGTCAATACATATGGTATGTGTAGGACTTGGGGTGAACGTGAATAGTAATTGTTTAACCTACACACGAGGCAAGTTTCCTAACTTTTGCTACTTTATTATTCAGCAAAGTTGCTTGTCACTGTTATGTTATACTTAAGCAAGTTTTCTAATTCTAAAGCTTCGTTATGCAAAATTCATATGCTATACTTTATTGAGTAAAGTATTCCCATTAAGCAACTTCATTGTATCCAGTTATTCATGATGATACAAGTTTCTCATCTCCACACTTTCGTTGAGATAGTTATTATGATTATACAAGTTTTCTTAACTCTAAACTTGTTATATTAGCATGCAAATACCTTTGGTTTATCGTTAAAGTTATTATTTGTTGTGCATGCTTGATATTAAATTCTAAGATGTAACCTTAGCTTAATGTTGTTCAAAGCAAGGTATAATAAATTATTCAATTGTTATGCTATTAGATTATTCCTAAAGCATGAGCTTAGAACGAAATGTTTATTTAGTATGATCGTTCAATAACATAGTGTTATTATCTTTTATTCAACTAATCCTTAGTTGATGTCCGTTGAACTCCAAATTACCTTGAAGTGTATCTAAACCAAACTATCTTTGGGGCGGACTTGTACTCAAAATACTGAGATGAACAACCCTATTTATAGGGGTTACGCTTAGTTTTATACTTTGCACTGAAATGTTTGTATACAATACATGTACGAAGGGTTGATCCCCCTAAGTACCTTAAAGTCATTATGGTCGTATGACCGTAAAAATTTAAGTTGAAAGATTACTTATAACTGTGGACAAGGTTCATGGTCATTAGACCCTCAGTGAATGTTTAAAGTATTAATAGAACTTATTGTTCAGTTCTATTGAGCCCCTGAATGGGCTAAGAATGTTTAAGATGTTAATAGAACTTATTATTCAGTTCTATTGAGCCCCTGAATGGGCAGAGAATGTAAAAGTTATTCATTGTTATTTCAAGTGAGCCTTGTTTTCTCACTCTTGCTTGTAAAATCCTTACAACTAAAGATGGAAAGGGTGACGTACCTAGCACCAGTAAAGGAAAGGGAAAGACGAACAAGTACTGAAAACTTATAATAGTTTTGATAGTTTTATTATCAGACTTTGGTTTAAAGAATGTAATGAAGTTTATTTAAATTTTTCCGCATGAATGATTGTATGTAAAGGTTAGATAACCTGGGAGATATTATTTTATGATTCCTGTATGGGCAAGTTTATTATTCAATTTTATTTATGATTGGGTAGTTATAAATGAATGTTTTGATTACGTGAACACCAAATCTTGAGGTAATGAAGTACCGAGATTTGGGGGTGTCACATTTAACGGTAAAACTTTTGCCGTTATTTTTATAAAAAGATAATTCTGTAGTTTTTTAACTATGACAATAATTCTGTTGTGGGGTCCACCAATGATTGTGTCGTAGTACGAATATTCTCTGTTAAAATGAATATTTCCCGACCAATCGAATATTTTATAACAACTTGCTTACTTTGCAAAATTTATAAATATTACCCACAACTATAACATTATATCAAATCCACACCATAATATTCAAAAATATATTTCGAGAAAAATTAATCTTTATTCATAAAAGTTAGGGTCTTACAATCTCCCCTCCTTATAAAATTTTTCCCTCGAAATTTACGTACGTACCTGGTATGCCGAAGAGGTTAGGATACCTTGTCAGATTCTAACTCTTGAGGTATAACCTTTGAGTGTAGAATATAATCCTTCTTATCTAAGATTTTAACAGGTATCTCCTCATACGTTAAATCTTCTGCTATCTCGTCTAGTTCTAATTCAATAAAGTGGTTCAGGTCATCCACATATTTACGTAACATCGATACGTGAAAAATGTTATGAACACACGACATAATTAGCGATAAAACGAGTCTATAGGCCACAGTTCCTACTCGATCGAGGATTTCAAATGGGCCAATTAAATCGAGAGTTAAGATTTCCTCTCTTCATCGACTCTTGCTTCTAAAATAACGCCTTCTTGAACCTTCTTCTTCAAATTTATCAGCTCTGAGTCTGTAGCTTGAGCGGCTTTTAAATTTATCGATTAAAGTCGATTCTACATGTATATTTGATATCACCACGTGGGTCCCTAGAGTCTTTAACTATATCTTCATCATTTCTAAGTTATACGAAATGAGCTTTTGTGTTAACAACATCGCACTCGCAAATGCATACGATCTTCTACTCAACGCGTCAGCTACCACGTTCTCTTTTCCAGGATGGTATTGAATGGTATGGTCATAATCTTCAACAGCTCGAGCCAACGTCTTTGGTGCATGTTACATTCATTTTGGGTGAAGAAAATATTTAAGGGTTTTAGAAATGGGTTTTGTACTAGGGTCAATACAAAATTTGCTTTCACGCTCTAGGAGGCTAAGAAGTCTTCAGGAATATGTCCGGAAATTTGTTAACAATAGAAATATTATTCAAAACTGTGACTCTCATCCAAGACTTGGATAGCACGTCACATTGATACCTATCAACGTGCCATCGTCATTCACGACGTCGCCTACGGATAGTCTGGCTTCGGTGCATTCCACACAAGAAAGTCACCAGTGAAAGGCTCGGGGCTCTTTACTTATGGCTTGATATTTCAATAATTGACTTTAGTTGTTTGGTTGCTTGGATTCACATAATAGGTTGGTGAGGAATATGAAAGCTAACAACCTTACGAAAATAATTAATTTTTGCATGATGAGTAGTTAACCAGTCGATTCCTAAAATCACATCAAATACAAGTATTTTCAAAGAGATAAGATCGATAGGTAACGTGAGGGTGCCAATTTAAATCAAACAAGATTTATAAATAGTGGGTGTAACGAAGGTTTCTCCTAACGGAGTTTCAATCGATAAGTCAAAGTTTAATTTCTCCGGAGTTAAATTTAAACGTTGAGCGTAAGTAGGAGAAATAAAAGATTGGGTAGAACCGGTATCGAATAAGGTATAGATTTCGCAAGAGTTTATGATTAACTTACCTGTGATAACTTCGTTCGGGTTCCTCGACAAACGCTCTCACTTAAACTATTGGCTTTGACTTGTCTGGGACAGCCTTTAATGCCTCCATCCCAACAGGACTTGACTTTGGTGTACGACAAAATCGGGCTAGGTGACCTTCTCTTCCATAATTGTAACATGCTTTGGACTGCTGCGTATAGTTTGGACTGATGTGTCCCTCCCCTCCGCATTTGTAACATACGACCGGCGATCGTTCTCCTTCCTTGGAAACGGGTGCTGGTGCTGCTACCGACGTCTTTCCGTCATTGTTGAACATTCTCTTCTTGAAATTTCCACTTCTATTATTCTGGCCATGATTACCACCGAAGTGGTTACCATTCTTGGCATGATAATTTCCCCCATGATGGTTATCATTATTCTGATGGCAGTTGCCACCAGTACGATTATTATCGTGTTGTTGCTCGTTATCTTTTGGTTGAGTTGATTCATTATCGTGCTCCACTAACTGAGCCATATTCACAATATCTGAATATAAACAAAGTTTGTGAGAAATTAGGTATTGACATATCTCGGGTTTCAAACCTCTTAGAAACATCCATATCATTCTCTCATCATTATCAACCAAGTGGGACCAGGACAACTCTGCAAACTTAGCTTCATACTGCGACACGGTCATATTGTTTTTCTCCAGCTTGAGGAACTCTACCTCCTTCATGTGACAAATACTTTTAGGAAAGTACTTGTCATTGGACAGTTCTTGGAACTTCTCCTAAGATATCTTCAGTGCGGCAAGTTGAGTGCGCTTTACAGATTCCCACCAGTAATCTGCCTCTCCTCGCAACATGAAGGTGGAAAAGGGAACCTTTTTCTCCTCGAAGCATCCCAAGACATCAAATATCTTGGTGATCTACTTTATCCACGTCTCTTCCTTAAGTGGTTTTGGCTCTCCAATAAACTCTGGTGGTCCCAGCTCCTTAAACTGTTTAGCGATGACCGTCCGAGAGTTGCCAGTGTTTCCACCTGCATTTTGAATAGGAGTCGCTCTCGCCTGATGTTGCATGAATTGCATAAAGCCTCTGAACATCCCATCATTCATCATTTGGTCGGTGTTATTGTTTACCTGAGGATTATTATCTTCCTGCTACACATTATCCTGGGTATTGATCGTTGGTGACTCAATGGTCTCGTGTGCTTCATTGCTTATCTCAACATTTTCGGATGTCATTTTCAAATACTACCACAAAACAAGGGTTAATTGACATGTCACATATTATCCCTATACTCTGACCGACTAATTAAATACCAAATAAACTTAGGTAGGTCATACTAGCAAAGGAATTTCCCGTCTCTCCCTTCCTAGTTCTTGTCTCACATCTCAGCCAAGGATCACATCCCTAAGCTTTGATACCAACTGTGACGCCCCCAAAATAGGTATACATCACCCATTCTGAGTCGCCAAATACATGGTCCAGAATACAAATACAAATTTAAATATACAACATGAGCTGTGAGTTTAAATACAAATATTGTCGTCTAGACAGTATTCAAACTCAAAATAAGTCCCCATTACATTTATTATCACACTATTTCACAGAATAGTGAGGATTACTAATGCAAACATTTGGACCGTCACTTCGTTCCCCAACTAGTCCCAGCTATATTCTCATTTCCTGAAGAGATCAATGAAAGCAAAGGGTGAGCTCAACTAGCCCAGTAAGAAATATTATGACTAAGATAATGAATAATAGATTATCGTTAGCCTTTAACAGTGTTAAATTGATCAAATACAATAAACATCAAGTTTAACTGCAGTGGAACAAGCAATCCATTAGAAGAGTCAAGTAGAGCATGATATCTACTATCTTCTATGATTTAAGAGTTTATCATCAATTTTATCGCTGAGACTCAGCTCAATAAATAGTATCATAACCACGAATTATCCATGCACTACGGGCCAAGGATATTCGTGTTTTCATCAATGGTCATGATCACACCGAATAATCCCTAGCCATAATCATACCAACAACTGTACATCAACTCACTACAGGCCACTGAGAACTTTTACCACATCATTTGTAACATTACGGGTCATGATTATAGCTGAACATCAACGACCAAGCGGGCTACTTCAACCGTTGGAAATACCGGAATGGAAATTGGAGCATATCACAATAGATTTTGTGGTAGGTCTTCCAACGACTCAGAAAGGATACGATGTAATATGGGTAATAGTGGACAGATTAACAAAATCTGCACACTTTTTCCCAATAAAGATTAGATTTAATCTTAATCAGCTAGCGAAACGGTACATTAAAGAGATCGTGTCAAGACATGGAGTTCCAGTGTCAATTGTGTCAGATAGAGATCCAAGGTTCACATCAAACTTCTGGAAGAGACTACAATAATGTATGGGAACACAGTTGCGAATGAGTACAACATACCATCCGCAAACCGACAGGCAAAGCGAACGAACAATCCAAACGTTGGAAGATATGCTGAGAGCATGCATCATGGATTTTAAAGGAAGCTGGGATGAACATTTATCGTTGGTAGAATTTGCCTAAAACAACAGTTACCATGCGAGCATCGGGATGCCACCTTACGAGGCATTGTACGGCAGAAAGTGCAGAACTCCACTGTGCTGGGATGAAGTCGGTGAGCGCCAACTGTTAGGACCAGAAATGGTACAACAAACTGCTGAAGTGGTCAAACTCATCAAGACAAGATTGGTAGTAACCCAAGACAGACAGAAAAAGTATGCCGATCAACACAGGCAGAATCGCGAATTTGAAGTAGAAAATTTCGTTTTCCTAAAAGTTTCTCCTTGGAAGGGGAAGATTCGTTTTGGCAAGAAAGGAAAGCTCAATCCAAGATTTATTGGACCATTTGAAATACTACGAAGAGTGGGGGAAGTGGCTTATGAGGTAGCTCTACCTCCAGAATTGGAAAACATTTATAATGTTTTTCACATTTCGGTGTTGCGACCGTATAAACCCGATTACAAGCACGTGATCGAGTACGAACCATTGCAATTTGATAAAGATTTGTCTTATGAAGAAGTTCCTATCCAGATAGTCGACAGAAAAAAACAAGTGCTCAAAAATAAAGTGATACCTTCTGTGAAGGTGATATGGAGAAACCACAATGTCGAAGAGGCAACGTGGGAACTCGAAGCTGAAATGATGAAAAATTACCCTGAGTTATTTGTTTAATCTATGTCTTCGATTCTGAGGACAAAATCTTTGTAAGTAGGGAAGAATGTGACGATTTGATTGTTTGAATTGTGATTCTAATGACAGAATCTTTTTAAAGAGGGAATGATGTAACATTCCAGAATTTTAATTGTAATATTAAATATTTATCTAATTATATAAATATTTAATGGATGTGTTTATCGTTGAATAAATATTTGTTTAATTGATTTAATTTTATTTGGAGAATTATTTGTTAAATAAATAATTGATGAATTAAGGAAATTATTATTATATTGATATTTCAATTTAAATGATTAATTACTTGTATTGTGTTATGTGATTAAAGGATTTATTTAATTAATTGTGATTTGCATTAATTAAAATAAATATGAAAGCTTGATTAGATATAGTGTGACAAATAACTATATTATAAGAAGTTATTAAAATAAATTAAAGTAGTTTAATTTAGTTTTTTAACAAACAAGGCTTAATATATTAATTCTTTAATATTTAAAGGGTTTTGCCAATCAAGCCTTATGGCTTTTGGGATTTCTAGTTTATTTAAATTAAATAAAATAAATTAAAATAATAAATATAATATAATTATAACTTATACGTTATAACTGATATCCTAATTGGTATTAGTATTAAGGTTTATCATTTTATTTGTTTACGCTTAAGTTAGTCTAGCCAATATACTGAGAAGAGAGAAGAGAAGAGAGCTTGACACAGAGAATTGAGAAGGAGCTTGAGAGAGAACGTAAGCAATTTCCAACAATTAGCAAGGATTATATTAGCAAATTGAAGGTATGTTCATAATATTAGTATTATATATATATATATATATATATATATATATATATATATATATATATATATACACATGTATGAATTTACGGCATAAAGTTTCAAACTTTATGAATTCGAGTTTTCTGTGAATTGTGGTTATGTAATCTGTTGATGATAATTAGTTATAGTTATGATTAGAGATTATGTTTAAACAACAATTGCATGCTAATTTCGGATATCAGTAGAAATATTTGTTAGTATATGGAATTTTCATATGTTCATGAAAAGTATCAATTCTAGTGGCTAATTCTTATGTTAAACTGTAAATTTACGCTTGTATATGATACTTCATTGAGATACGAACATAACATAATTTGAATGAGATGATTTGGTCATGTTTTGAAATCACAGTGATGGTTTTTAGAATGAATATCAAGAAAATTGAGTTTTTATGAAAAACATGAATTTTGAGAAAATTAAAATAGTACTAGTTGTTGATAAATTGTGCTAATCGGTTGTAAATGTTAGCAAACGTGTTTTTGATACTGTTATAATTATCTTACGTGTTAGTATCATTGTTTGGTGGGTAAAATTCGTGTTAGTTGGCTTAATAAAATGTGCCGAAGCTTTGTTTTGAAAAAATTGGGTTCTGTAGGTCGCGCGGACGCGCAACATCCCCATATAAAACTCGCGCGGCCGCGCGAGTGGCCATTTTCAGACACTGAAGTCTATTTATTCTGCAGACTTTGGTTGTTCGTTGTAACTTAGCTTAAGGTTATGGAATGTTAGAATCATGTAACAACAAGGTTAAATAGAGTCATGTTATGTGGATTACGAATTCAAAATTGTAAAAATGATTAGTAAATCAAGAACGTGTTATGTGGTGATTTAGTATACATAATGAAAGTTAGACAAGTGTTGCGCAGTAAAACACTTAGAGTTTCTGAAATGTGAAGGGTAATGAATATGTTATGATATGTTAGCATGTCTAATAGGTATTGTGATTCTAAAATTATGTGTAGGTGATCATGAGTTTAACTTTATAGCTTACGCTCGAGGCAAGTTTTCTAACTCTACACTTTCGTTGAGTTAGTTTATTATCATATTGTATAACTTCATGTTGTTGATTGAGCAAACGTCTTATCTTAAATGTTATTGAATAAAGCAATTATCCTAAAATTTATTTTAGCAAACTCTAACTCTAATGTTATTGGAAATTCTTATTGATTGATTCATTCCAACTTGTTTACAGTTGAACAAGTTTCTTAAGTTCTATTATTGTATAATGAACGTAGTTTTGAACTCTCGTCTCTACTATTGAACTATTTTAATTCCTTGCATGAGTTAATACATTGTTGGGCAAGTTTTAGTTTCCAGCTTGCTATCAGTTAATTGTACGTTCAGGAATATCATTTCTAATGTTATAAGACTCGAACCTTAGCTTATTTTACTGTTCAAGCAAAGGTTAACCATTTTATTTCATTTTATTGTGTGCTTATGCTCTATAGTTATTTCAAGCATGAGATTGATATGTGGAATCAGTTCATTTATGATTCTCAAACGTTCTAAGTTATGTTGTTATTAAATAACTGTTGTGTTATCAAACGTTGTTGATTCAACTAGTTCCCTAGTTGATGATCATTAAACTTCAATTACCCTTGAAAGCTTATCCAAACCAAACTTTCTTTGGTGCGGACTTGTACTCTAAATACTGAGATGAACAACCCTATGTTTAGGGGTTTACGCTTAGCGTTGAAATGGTTGTGCACAATACATTATACGAAGGATTGATCCCCCTAAGTACGTGGAGTCCTTATAGTCATATGACTATTAAAGTTAAAGTTGAAAGATTACTTATAACTGTGGACATGGTTCATGGTCATTTGACCCTCAGTAGTATATTTAAGAATGTTAATAGAACATATCATTCAGTTCTATTAAGCTATGAGTTGGCAAATGTTGTAATGTTAATAGAACATATTATTCAGTTCTATTGAGCCTATTATTTGGCAAATGTTGTAAAGATATTTATTCTTAATTCAAGTGAGCTTTGTTTGCTCACTCTTGCATATTTATACACTTATTGCAGCTATGGTTGAGAAGGTAGATAAACCTACAACTAGCAAAGGAAAGAAAAAAATGTACAAGTGATTAAGACTTGTAATTTTGCTTTATCGTTATGATGATAGACTTTTAATAATGACGTAATGTAATAATTTTAATTTTTGCACTTGAATGATTGTATTAAATGTTAGAGAACCTGAGAGATAATGTTTTTATTAAAGTAATCATGTATGGACATGTTTTAATATTCAATTATATTATGATTGGGTAGTTAGATATGAATGATTTGATTGCGTGAACACCAAATCTTGAGGAAATGAAGTACTGAGATTTGGGGGTGTCACAAATGAACTAATTCTTTGTTTGAGATTACAATGGATCTTATTGTGTAGTTTATTTTAATATGCTTCGCTATTAATTATTATGTTCTATTGTGAGGATTGTCTATTGTGATTTGGACTTAATTGTTTAATTGATTGGTCATCAATTACCGTGATAATCTATATGAACTCGAGAGATAAAGTTTAGATTTAGATCTGATCATGATAGCATGTGTTTGTGATTTCTGCATAGATGGAATTCATGATTCGTGTTTAAGATAGAGATATGCCTTTACGCCATATGTAATCTTATAGAGAACTTGTGCTTTAAATCCTTTTTAATTGTAATTCACATAGAGATATAGTGGATTAGTTAATTAGGGTGTCTTACTTAATTCTATCATCTTTGGATTTAAGTGAGTATGTGTATTATGCATCGAGAGGTGGTTTTATTTGCTTTAGTGTTCTTGATTAACAATTCAGGATAAAAAAATAATTGATGAGAAGTGTGTTGACTGTGACGGACGAGATTTTGTAATTAATTTCTAATATTTATTGAATTAAATAAATATTTTTCGATGATTTAATTATTGAATTAAATAATTATTTGATGCAATTATGGTAGATTAATTTAATTATATGTGTTACATTTATTAAATTAATATAAAGAATTTTTATTGTCAAAGTATGTGATTATGTGAGCTTATTGTATTAAAAGAAATATTTAATAAGCATATTGGTATTTTAATTAATTTAATTATTAATTAGAGATTTAATAAGTTGACATTATTTATTAATGAGAAATTTAATTATGTGACTATGAGAAATTATTATATTTTATTTAAAGTAAATTAAATAAAATATGAGATTTATTTTATAAAGAGTGTGACATTTTCAAACTATATGATAAAGGTTTTATTTAATTAAATGAGATTAAGTCTTTTGAAGCTAGCCAAATAAGACCCTAAGAGGAGTTGGTGCAATTAACTCATGATTGGGTCAACTGACCACTCTGCGCTCAGTTATCTGATCATTATATACGACGTCTTTTTTTTTCTTTTTCATTTTTGCCTAAGTCTAAGAAATATTCAGAGAGAGTCTGAGAATTTCCAAGGAGAATTAAGATACTGTTGAAGAGAATTGAGAGTGAGGAAACTAAGCCTACTAATTATATTCTACAGGGTAATCTCCTCCTTCCCAAATTCTACTTTACGTACTTAGTTTTCATAAAATGGGTTTCATAGTTTTTGGCTTTCAAAACCTCTGTTATGTTTTTGTAATTGAAAAATTGTGCTATTATATGGATATATGTAATAATAAGAGTAGCATAACATGTTTTATATATATATTGCATGATTCCATATCCTAAGTTTCGTAATCTGATGACTTGCTATTTCAAAAAAATTACAGAGTTTGGGTTTTGGCCATATGGCCTTATACGTAACTTTAAGGTGTCAAACATAAATATTTTCGTAAAATTTACACTCTTATTTGATTATGCATATTGATACGAAGAGACTAAGCCTTAAACGAACGGATTAGGTGTTATAACGAATCTGTAGCGTTAAATTATATGTTTTTGTTCAAAATCTTCAAGAACATCAAGAACAGTACAATTTGCATAATTTAATTCTGTGATTATGTGTTCTAAATGGTTAAAATCAAGTTATAAATGTTGGGTTATGTTTATGCATGAATTATAACATGTGTATATGATTAAATTCTTGTAGTAGTAATTTAATTGGAATTTTTGGGTTGTGTTCTGCAATTTTCGCGAATTGCAGAACAGTTTCTGGCTCGTCGCGCCGCAGCGCCAGTCCAGCACCTGAAGTCCCGTGCTGCAGCGCCAAGTCTCGAGTCGCAGCGCCACGGCGCCGCAGCGCCAGGTGTCCGGCTGCAGCGCCAGGTGTTCGGTCGCAGCGCCATCGCGTCGCAACGCTAATATCATGTACAACAGTGGCGCCGCAGCGCCACTCTCCAGAAATTTCAGAAATGTAAATTTTAAAATGTCTAAGTCTAACAAAGTGTTAGTAAATTTATGTAATGAACATGTAAACATGTTAGAAGTATAATGTGATGATAAAATAGATGTTTAACATGTAAATAACATAATTATATGTGGATTGAATTAATAAATACATGATTAGATTATTATTTATGAAGTGATATTATGTGACAGTTAATGTGATAAATTGATTAAATATAGTCAATAATTAAAGTAGACAAAAAGATAGAGTTTATGATGACTAGTTAAGTATAATTAACTTGCATTGTGAATGTGAATGGTATGTAGGGTTAAATTCAAAGAACAAGTTTAATTAATGTGTAATCTACGCACGAGGCAAGTTCCCTAACCCTACTTGTCATTATTGTTCAAGCTTATTATTTACCTTGAATAAACTATCGTTACTATTATCCAAGTTCAAATGATTTATTAAAGATTGATTATCTTTTCAAAGTATGATTTAGTTATACAATAATTGTTCTATTGTTCAAGCTTATTATTTAATTATCTTGTTATTATTGTTCAAGCTTATTATTTACCTTGAATAAACTATCGTTACTATTATTCAAGTTCAAATGATTTATTAAAGATTGATTATCTTTTCAAAGTATGATTTAGTTATACAATAATTGTTCTATTGTTCAAGCTTATTATTGAATTTGAGATTATTATTCAAATTGAATATCATTATTGTTGAACCTTATTAGACTAGTGAAACCTTAATGATTCAACTAGTCCATAGTTGATGAGCGTTCTAAAATTCAGAACCCTTGATGAATTATCCAAACCAAACTTCCTTTGGTGCGGACTCGAATATCAAACTGAGATGAACAACCCTGTATAGGGGATTATTTACGCTTTAGCGTTAAGATATTGTGCACAGTATGGTACTAAGGGCTGATCCCCCTAAGTACGAGAAGAAGGTCCATAGTCTTATGACTGTTAAAGGTTTCAAGTATAACCCTTATTAACCTAGGACATAGTTCAAGGTCTTATGACCCTCAGAATTCTTTTGATTCTTGTTATTCACTCTTGATTCAAAAGTTGAGTTTTTATTCAGATGTCTTTGATTTATTCGCATGTTATTATACTGTTATTTCATTTTTATACTTGTGGGCATTTGTGCTCACTCTTGCTTAATAATAACATTGCAGTTAAGAACGAAAGAACTGATGAACCTTCCACTAGTAAAGGCAAGGGCAAAGTTAGCAAGTGACGAAGACCTGTTGTTTTATTTGACGATGTATTTGTTTAAGACTTGAGTTAATGTTATTGTTTAAGACTTATTTGTTTATGATTCCGTACAGATGTTTAAGGTTAGTTTAACCTAGGATTGTATTATTATTATTCAGATGTTGTAACCCTTAAGGGAAGATTTTAATTCTATCTATTGCATGGTTTGCATTTTTTTTATGGGTAGATAGATAGATGATATTTGTATCGTGAACACCGAATCCTGTGGAAATAGAAGTACTGGATTTGGGGGTGTCACAGGTTGGTATCAAAGCCGTAGGTTATGAACCTTAGGTGGGGGAATAACCTTAGGTAGTAGCCTTATAGAAAGAAGATAGTAAAGGAAAACTCTTATCGAGTTTTAAGAAATGAATTTTTGGTAATTCATTGAAGATAATAAAATACATTATGTGTTTATGTGTTAATTTATGTGCCCGTTAGTACGACTTAGTAACTAAAACTTAAATTTTTGTTGTCAGGATGACGAATGTTGGAGAAGCTAGTCAAGCTGGGGAGGAAGAACCCCGATTACCTATAGTACCTACAGAGGAGGAGCCCCGAGACATGCATGTTGTTAGGGAACAGTTAGTTCAGAGGGAGTCATCTCCATTGATCACCGTTGTTGGTCAGGAGCATGAGCCCGAGATTGATCATGAGGAGGAGTTTGATAAGGAAGAGGAAGAAGAGGAGTTACCACGGTACACCGTTGATGCGGAGATGTATGACACGTTATACGACCGTAACGTGGAATTACAAGACGAGGTTCAGGAATTGACTGAGCGAGCGACTGTTCAGCAGTCTACTTTAGAGGAGAAGGAGAGGGAGATTTCGACTCTTCACTCACGATTGGGAAATGTAGAATGGGATTTGGTCCATGAGAAGGGTCAAATCGAAGATAAGACCGAGGAGATAGAGAAGCTGAAGAAGGAACTGAAAGAAACCTCCGAAAGACTGAAAATAGCAGAGGAAGGATGGGTAAAAGAATCACGTCGAGCTGATCGTGCAGAAGATGATAGTCGTGCAAAGAAGGCAAAGCTTGAAGAGACATACTCCACACTTAATCATGCAATGGATGAGGCTCAGGAACAAGTTTTGAGATACCCCATCCAGTTTGAAGGACTTCCGTCGTATATGCTGGATCGCAGGACAATGTCTCATATCATGGATGAGGAGCGTGGCAAGGCTATTCAGCACCTTGATAGACAGGATTAGAATCCGTTTAATTATGTGAAAGACTTAATTAGTTTTTATATGTAAATTCCGATGTGTTTATGAACGAAGGAATATGTTAATATTTTAAATCCTGTGGATTCTTTATTCCAGGATAGTTGATGTAAATAGCAGTTATGCTATAGTTTGATGTTAAAACTTTGAGTTGAATTAACTATATTAAGTTGTTTGAGATGATGTGATAAATGAGTATGTTAAATTGTTGAGTAATGCCTTAACTATTTAGAGAAATAAATAAAGTTCTAATAAGCGTGTATTTAACAGAAAATGCTGCCAAAGAGAAGACAACAGCGTCAACCGGCTCAGGAAGAGTCAACTAATAATAACAATAACGCCAACGCTAATCCTGTTCAGCAGTTGGTGAACTTACTGACGGGAGCAATGAACAATCAACCTCAAGCTCCATCAAACACAACATTTAAAGACTTCAAGGCGGTGGGACCGCCAGAGTTCAAAGGTTCCAGGAACCCAATCGAGGCTCAAACGTGGGTCATGGAAATGGAGAAAGTATTAGACGTTGCTAGGGTTAGAGAAGACCAGAAGACCGCTTTTGCAACGTTTATGTTGAAGTCTGAGGCTAGCTACTGGTGGCAAGCAAACAAAGTGCGAGGAGGTGAAGGTGTAATTACGTGGGAGAGATTTAAAGAAATGTTTTTCGAAATGTACTTCCCAACTAGTTCGCAGAATCAGATGGAGATTTAATTTCTGGAACTGAAGCAGGGAAACATGAGCGTACCTGATTACGCGGCTAAATTTGATGAGTTGGCAAGGTTTGCCCCGTACCAAGTACACACTGACGAAAGAAAGGCCAGAAGATTTGAACAAGGACTAAAGCCTTGGGTTTACAGTAAGGTGTCAATGTTTTAGATAAACACATTTTCCGGAGTACTGGAAAAGGCCATCCTCGCTGAAGGTGGAAGCGATGCGGTGACCAAGTACAATCAAGAGCAGAAGAAGAAGAAGAGTGAAGGGGAAAGAAATAACAAGACTGGTGGGAGTAACACTAGGGGTAGTCAAAATCAGAAGAGGAAATGGACGGATAATTCGTCAACTAGAAGTCAACAAGGAGGGCAGAAGAAGAAAATTGAAGCGTGCTCAAACTGCGGAAAAGCTCATCTGGGAGTTTGCATGAAAGGGAAGCGAGTGTGCTACAATTGTGGTCAGGAAGGCCACATAGCACCAAATTGTCCAAACCCAAAGAAAGGTGCTTGTTTCAACTGTGGTTCTAAGGATCATCTAGCAAGAGACTGCCCCAAGAAGGGATCAGGAAGAGCAGCGCAAGGAGGTAACCGTGAAAATAGCAGTGAAAATACCTTAACCATTACCGAACCACCTGCAACAAACCGACCGACCGCCAGAACTTTCAATATGACAGTGCAGGACGCAATCCAGTCTCATGATGTGGTGTCAGGTATCATTCCGATCAATAAAATTAATGCTTATGTTTTATTTGATTCGGGTGCTACTTGTTCCTTTATATCCGAAGACTTTGCTAATAGTTTAGATTTACTTATGGATGAGTTGGAATATCCCATGAATATAAAAATTGCGAATAGAGAGATAATTCCTGTTAAGTATGTGTTTAAGAACTGTAGGGTGGATATTAAGGGTAATATCATGAACGTAGATCTTATCCCTATTCGGCTTGGGGAATTTGACGTTATTTTGGGTATGGATTGGTTATCAAATTTTGGGGCTGTAATTGACTGCCAGAAGAAGCGTATTAACCTTATGACTCCGTCAAAGGTTGTGTTTTATGGTAGCAAGTCGCCTAAACAAGCGAGTTGTCTGACGATGATGCAGGCCATGAGGTTGTTAAGACAAGGCTGTGTAGGATATCTTGCTTACATAGTCGAAAAGAGAATCCTAAGGTAGAAGAGATACCGATTGTGAGGGACTTCGTCGATGTATTTTCAGACGATTTGCCAGGACTTCCACCAGATAGAGAGGTAGATTTCGTGATCGATTTGGCGCCCGGAACCGCTCCAATATCGAAGGCACCATACCGAATGGCACCAGTAGAGATGAAAGAACTGATGGTCCAACTACAAGAATTGCTGGACAAAAAGTACATTCAACCGAGCGTATCGCCGTGGGGAGCGCCGGTGTTATTTGTGAAAAAGAAGGACGGATCGATGCGGCTCTGCATTGACTACAGAGAACTGAACAAGGTCACGATTAAGAATAATATCCATTACCAAGAATCGACGATCTGTTTGATCAATTAAAGGGAGCAAGATACTTTTCCAAGATAGACTTGAGGAATGGTTATCACCAACTGAAGGTGAGGCCAGAGGATGTACCGAAGACAGCGTTCAAAATGCGATACGGTCACTATAAATTTTTAGTAATGTCGTTTGGTCTAACGAATGCTCCTGCAGCATTTATGGGACTAATGAATGGTGTGTTCAAGCCGTTTTTGAAGAAATTTGTGGTGGTATTTATAGACGACATTCTGGTATATTCCAAAGCCAAAGAAGAACACGAAGAACATTTGAGGTTAACGTTAGAAGTATTGAGAAGGGAGAAGTTATACGCTAAATTTTTGAAATGCGAATTCTAGATCGAGCGAGTACAATTTCTTGGTCACGTGATCGATAAAAACGAAATTTCGGTAGATCCATCCAAAGTAGAAGCCGTGATTAACTGGGATCAGCCGAGAACGCCGTCAGAAGTAAGAAGTTTTCTTGGATTGGCGGGATATTATAGAAGATTCATTCAAGATTTTTCCAAGATCGCAACTCCGTTAACGAATTTAACTAGAAAAGCTGTGAAATTTGTTTGGACGGAGAAGTGTGAGGAGAGCTTTTAAGAATTAAAGAAGAGGTAGAGTACGACACCTGTGTTATCTCTTCCGGATGATACAGGCAATTTTGTTATTTTTAGTGATGCGTCGCATAAAGGACTTGGCTGTGTGCTAATGCAAAACGGTAAAGTCATCGAGTATGCATCACAACAGTTGAAGGATTACGAGAAGGGATACCCGACCCATGATTTGGAGTTAGCTGCAGTTGTTTTTGCTTTAAAAATTTGGAGGCACTATCTCAACGGGGAGAAGTGTGAGATATATACGGACCACAAAAGTCTGAAATATATTTTCACACAGAAGGATTTCAATATGCGTCAAAGAAAATGGTTAGAATTAATTAAGGATTACGACTGTGAGATTTTATACCATCCGGGTAAAGCGAATGTAGTTGCCGACGCCTTAAGTAGAAAGGGTCGTGAGAAATTGATGATATTGACTGCTCAGGAGGAGCTAATCACAGAAATGGAAAAACTGGAATTGGAAGTGAAGTATCCAATGGAGATTGATGAGAAGCTATTTCAGATGCAATCTGGTACAACTTTACTAGATAAAGTGAAGGAGGCTCAGCTTCAGGATGATGAATACAAAGAGGTGGCAAAGAAGATATCCGAAGGGACCGAACCGAGATTTAAGATGGATAAGGAAGGAATACTGAGATTTGAGAGTAGAATTTGGGTACCGCCAGTACAAGAGATTAAGGAAGATATTTTAAGTGAGGCTCATAGTTCACGATATTCGATTCACCCTAGTAGTACCAAAATGTACCAAGATCTTTGACAACATTTTTTGATGTTGCAGAATGTGTTGCCAAGTGTCTGACCTGTCAGAAAGTGAAAGCGAAACATCAGAGATCGAGTGGATTGCTACAACCGTTAGAGATCCCAGAGTGGAAATGGGAACATATTACAATGGACTTCGTGGTTGGCCTTCCGACGACTCAGAAAGGCTACGACGCAGTATGGGTTGTCGTTGACTGACTGACGAAATCTGCACACTTCCTTCCGATCAAAATAAGATTCAACTTAGATCAGTTGGTCAGGCTACACGTAAAAGAGATTGTTTTGAGGCACGGAGTTCCGATATCAATTGTTTCAGATAGGGATCCGCGCTTCACATCAAATTTCTGAAAACGTCTTCAGGAATGCATGGGTACGCAATTGCGAATGAGTACAGCTTACCACCCTCAAACAGACGGACAGAGTGAAAGAACGATTCAGACATTAGAAGATATGCTAAGAGCCTGTGTGATGGACTTTAAAGAAAATTGGGATGATCACCTACCATTAGTAGAGTTCGGCTACAACAACAGTTACCACGCTAGTATTGGCATGCCGACTTACGAAGCGTTATACGACAGAAAGTGCAGAACTCCGCTTTACTGGAATGAAGTTGGTGAAAGACAATTGCTAGGGCCAGAATTGGTACAGCAAACAGCAGAAAGAGTCAAAGTGATCCGAGCACGACTGGTAGCGGCTCAAGATCGACAGAAGAAATACGCTGACCCACATCGTAAAAATATCGAGTTTGAATCAGGTAGTTATGTTTTCTTGAAGGTCTCTCCCTGGAAAGAAAAGATCAGATTCGGAAAGAAAGAAAAATTGAGCCCAAGATTCATTGGACCCTTTGAAGTACTAAGAAGAATCGGAGAAGTTGTGTATGAGGTAGCCTTACCTCCAGCACTCGAGAATATCCATAACGTCTTCCATGTTTCTGTGTTACGACCCTACAAGCCTGATTACAAACATGTAATTGAATACAAACCCCTACATTTGGAGAAAGACTTATCTTACGAAGAAATTCATGTCCAAATTGTCGACCGAAAAGAATAAGTTCTGAAAAATAAAGTTATACCTTCAGTTAAGGTAATTTGGAGAAACCACAACGCTGAAGAAGCTACGTGGGAACTGGAAGAGAATATGATGAAGAATTACCCTCATTTATTTACTTAATTATTTGTAAACGATTCTAGGGTCAGAATCTTTGTAAGGGGGGAGAATGTAACGGGTCGAAATTTATTGAGTCATGATTCTGGGGACAGAATCCTTTTAAGGGGGGAAAGATGTGACGGACGAGATTTTGTAATTAATTTCTAATATTTATTGAATTAAATAAATATTTTTCGATGATTTAATTATTGAATTAAATAATTATTTGATGCAATTGTGGTAAATTAATTTAATTATATGTGTTACATTTATTAAATTAATGTAAAGAATTTTTATTGTCAAAGTATGTGATTATGTGAGCTTATTGTATTAAAAGAAATATTTAATAAGCATATTGGTATTTTAATTAATTTAATTATTAATTAGAGATTTAATAAGTTGACATTATTTATTAATGAGAAATTTAATTATGTGACTATGAGAAATTATTATATTTTATTTAAAGTAAATTAAATAAAATATGGGATTTATTTTATAAAGAGTGTGGCATTTTCAAACTATATGATAAAGGTTTTATTTAATTAAATGAGATCAAGTCTTTTGAAGCTAGCCGAATAAGACCCTAAGAGGAGTTGGTACAGTTAACTCATGATTGGGCCAACTGACCACTCTGCGCTCAGTTATCTGATCATTATATACGACGTCTTTTTTTTTCTTTTTCATTTTTGCCTAAGTCTAAGAAATGTTCAGAGAGAGTCTGAGAATTTCCAAGGAGAATTAAGATACTGTGGAAGAGAATTGAGAGTGAGGAAACTAAGCCTACTAATTATATTCTACAGGGTAATCTCCTCCTTCCCAAATTCTACTTTACGTACTTAGTTTTCATAAAATGGGTTTCATAGTTTTTGGCTTTCAAAACCTCTGTTATGTTTCTGTAATTGAGGAATTGTGCTATTATATGGATTTATGTAATAATAAGAGTAGCATAACATGTTTTATATATATATATATATATATATATATATATATATATATATATATATATATATATATGCATGATTCCATATCCTAAGTTTCGTAATCTGATGACTTGCTATTTCAAAAAAATTACAGAGTTTGAGTTTTGGCCATATGGCCTTATACGTAACTTTAAGGTGTCAAACATAAATATTTTCATAAAATTTACACTCTTATTTGATTATGCATGTTGATACGAAGAGACTAAGCCTTAAATGAACGGATTCGGTGTTATAACGAATTCGTAGCGTTAAATTATATGTTTTTGTTCAAAATCTTCAAGAACATCAAGAACAGTTCAATTTGCATAATTTAATTCTGTGATTATGTGTTCTAAATGGTTAAAATCAAGTTATAAATGTTGGGTTATGTTTATGCATGAATTATAACATGTGTATATGATTAAATTCTTGTAGTAGTAATTTAATTGGAATTTTTGGGCTGTGTTCTGCAATTTTCGCGAATTGCAGAACAGTTTCTGGCTCGACGCGCCGCGGCGCCAGTCCAGCACCTGAAGTCCCGTGCCGTAGCGCCATCGCGCCGCAGCGCCAAGTCTCGAGTCGTAGCGCCACGGCGCCGCAGTGCCAGGTGTCCGGCCGCAGCGCCATCGCGCCGCAACGCGAATATCATGTACAACAGTGGCGCCGCAGCGCCACTCTCCAGAAATTTCAAAAATGTAAATTTTAAAATGTCTAAGTCTAACAAAGTGTTAGTAAATTTATGTAATGAACATGTAAACATGTTAGAAGTATAATGTGTTGATAAATAGATGTTTAACATGTAAATAACATAATTACATGTGGATTGAATTAATAAATACATGATTAGATTATTATTTATGAAGTGATATTATGTGACAGTTAATGTGATAAATTGATTAAGTATAGTCAATAATTAAGGTAGACAAAAAGAAAGAGTTTATGTTGACTAGTTAAGTATAATTAACTGGCATTGTGAATGTGAATGGTATGTAGGATTAAATTCAAAGAACGAGTTTAATTAAAGTGTAATCTACGCACGAAGCAAGTTCCCTAACCCTACTTGTCATTATTGTTCAAGCTTATTATTTACCTTGAATAAACTATCGTTACTATTATTCAAGTTCAAATGATTTATTAAAGATTGATTATCTTTTCAAAGTATGATTTAGTTATACAATAATTGTTCTATTGTATACTTCTTGAGATTATTATTCAAATTGAATATCATTATTGTTGAACCTTATTAGACTAGTGAAACCTTAATGATTCAACTAGTCCATAGTTGATGAGCGTTCTAAAATTTAGAACCCTTGATGAATTATCCAAACCAAACTTCCTTTGGTGCATACTCGAATGTCAAACTGAGATGAACAACCCTGTATAGGGGATTATTTACGCTTTAGCGTTAAGATATTGTGCACAGTATGGTACTAAGGGTTGATCCCCCTAAGTACGAGAAGAAGGTCCATAGTCTTATGACTGTTAAAGGTTTCAAGTATAACCCTTGTTAACCTAGGACATAGTTCAAGGTCTTATGACCTTCAGAATTCTTTTGATTCTTGTTATTCACTCTTGATTCAAAAGTTGGGTTTTTATTCAGATGTCTTTGATTTATTCGCATGTTATTATACTGTTATTTCATTTTTATACTTGTGGGCATTTGTGCTCATTCTTGCTTAATAATAACATTGCAGTTAAGAACGAAAGAACTGATGAACCTTCCACTAGTAAAGGCAAGGGCAAAGTTAGCAAATGACGAAGACTTGTTGTTTTTTTTGACGATGTATTTGTTTAAGACTTGAGTTAATGTTATTGTTTAAGACTTATTTGTTTATGATTCCGCACAGATGTTTAAGGTTAGTTTAACCTGGGATTGTATTATTATTATTCAGATGTTGTAACCCTTAAGGGAAGATTTTAATTCTATCTATTGCATGGTTTGCATTTTTTTTATGGGTAGATAGATAGATAATATTTGTATCGTGAACACCGAATCCTGTGGAAATGGAAGTACCGGATTTGGGGGTGTCACATTAACTTCAATGAAACAATAAGTGAAGCTGTGATATTAAATCTCCGTAATCTGATTTTTAATTAGTGGTAATTAGAATTAGTGTAATTAAATAATTTAATTTATATAATTTGAAATTCATTCGTTTAAATAAGATTGAGTTGGTTACGGGTTAGTACTTGGTGATTTTTAGTAAACAATTCTTCGTGGGAACGATACTCTACTTTCACTTTATTACTTGTTGACCACGTATACTTGCGTGTTGTGCATAATTAGATTTTACCCAACAGTAAATTCTTTATTGATCATTCATTATCTCCATATATAACTTATTACACTCAAGCATACCCTTTGATATACTCTAAGAGTCTTAAGGAATAAGTCAAAGTGTAATTCATTATATATAAGATACTATGATGATCTAAAGTCTAAGGATCATTTGTACTACTATCATTACAGGAATTCCTATTGACTGGCAAGTAAAACTCCATTAGGTATTCCTTAGCGAGTCACGTTCAGTGAACTTATTCTCTAATAAACACCTACATACTTGCTTTAGTGTCTCCACACAAATGATCATGAGATCAATCATCCGCATCCAATGAGCAAGTAACGTACGTACCAATCTATCCGGATTCACTAATCCCCTTTTTAGTAATCCATTGATTGGAAACATTTTAGTTTTAAGCTATCTAAGAAGTTAGATCTCATTAGCATGATCTCATCATGATTTTAAAGCATTGCTTAAAACTATGAGTTTATCACATATTATTAAAACAGCACCATGTATTTAATAAATGCCTTTAATAAATAATTCTTTTATTAATAAACAAATAAGATTGATTACAAAGTATATTATTTATCATCATATATGATTGGCTTGTATGCATACTACTTTCATAAGCATCATTAATCAGAGATACTGTGCAATACCGTGTGCTACTGTGCAACAATGCGTATTACTGTACTTTTATCACCGGGTATTTCAATAGTTTAACGGTAAAAATTTTGTCGCTATTTGTATAAAAGGTTATTTTTGTCGCTTTTTATATCCGATAGTTATTCCGTTGTGGGGTCCATCAATGATTGCGCTGTCATACGAATATTCCCCAACAAAACGAATATTTTATGACAACTTGCTTAGTTTATAAAATTTGAACATATTACCCACAACTATAGCATTTATTAAATTATCACCTTAACAAATTTATGTCGAATTATAATTACAAATTTTATTAATATAATAGACGTGATTGGTAAAATTTATAAAATGATACCACTTATTACATGTATCCCAAAAAAATTATCAATAATATTTATCTATGTAACTTATAATTAAAAAATCAACGTAAACATTCCCAATATATATCATTTTCTTCCAATTTTTTTACATAAATTTTGACAAAAAGTAAAAATACAAACAGTCAAGTCCTTCTACCTCATTTTTTATTTTATTTTAAAGTAAAATACAGTGACACCCCCTCTAACACCCACCTCTCCTCTAGTTTCTTAAGTAACAGTTAGTACCCCTGTAAATTTTTAGGGTTGACTAAATAGATAAAGTTATATATTTACCCTTGTATTTTATCAAATTTTAATTACTAAATAATATATATATATATATATATATATATATATATATATATATATATATATGTGTGTGTGTGTGTGTGTGTGTGTGTGTGTGTGTGTGTTTGTGTGTGTTTGTGTGTTTAATTATCATTTTTTTTAATACAATACATTTTAATTATAATTTTATTTGTAATTAAAACTATCTTATTTAAATTGTTGGTAACTTATAAATAATTAATTTAGTTTAATTAACATATATTTTTGGATATGTGATACAAATATTAAAAAAATTAAATTAAATTATTAATGAAGTTATTCTAATTAGAGTGATTGAGTATATTGATAATTTAGTTTTTGGTACTTAACAACAAAAAATATTATTTGAATTTTTAGTTTCATATTATAATTTTTATATGTTAAATTTTATTGAGTATATATAAAAAATTGGGATGTTTATGATTTTGATTACATTTTTTTAGCATACAGTTGACGTTTTTATGCAACGTTAAATAAAAAAGTATAATTATATTTATTACTACCTCTATCTTGTAAAAAATTTTTTTTTAATAATTTTTTTCTTTTTTTTTCTTGAGTAACAACATTTTTTCATTTTTACTGTAAATAATTATGTTAAGATGTGACTTATGTTTAGTTTAATATATGAGAAAAATAATTAAAATAATTTTTAATACTTTTTTTATATGAGTAATAAGATTCGTTTAAATTGTAATAATAAGTTTGTTTAACGTAAATTTTAATATTTGAAAAAAATAATTATTATTTTATTGCGTTAATTTGTAATTTTTATGGGTATTAACATTATACTTTTTAATTACAAAAAAATATATTTGAATATATATCACGTAAATTTTAATATTTAAGAAATTTAATTAATAAAAATTGTATGATTTTCTTTTTCAGATAAAATGAATATTTATTATTTTTTGACTTTTATGTAATTTATTGCATAATTTTATAATTTAATTAATTAGATCAAGTAAAGTAAAAACTATGATATATAAATTTATATTTAGCGGATAAATTAAATATTATAACTTGAAGGGTGTATTAAATATTATATTAAAAATATTTTTAAATATTAGTTGGTCAACCACTGAGTAATGAATTTTACATATTGTAGATTAAAGAGGTATTGACTCTTACTTGAAAAATTAAAAGGGTGATGAATGTTATTATAATTATATATAGGGAGTGTCAGTATATTTTATTTTTTATTACATTTAAACTCATAAACAAAATAATAAAAAAAAAATTCTCCATCAAAAACACAAGTCTATTAAATTAAGATAATTTAAATACTAAAGCCAAAACCTCAACCCATCTACCTCTTAACTCATCTCTCTCTGGAATCTTCTTCGGTCTCCACAAAGTCTCTCCCTCAATTCTCAAATTTATTGTGTCCAACAAATTAAACCCTTGAAGATCAAATCCCAGTAAGTGAACTCAACACCGTACAACCGCAATTCAATTTTTTTTTTTTTTGTAGTTTTACTCTTTTTTTTGTTTTCACTTTGTTCTTGCTTACATAGTGTGTTAATATATTTATGAGCTTATATTTGCAATTACTTCCTTCAATGTTCTATTTAGTTGCTCAGCAAATTTGGGGAAACTAGAGAAAATGATAAAGTTTTGATATTTCCCCCCCTTTTTATAGCGAGATCAGCACTATTTTTCTCATTGACTAAAAGGGGTTTAATTATTATATATTCTTTTTGTGGAAAGACATAGAATAACTTTGTTAGAGTTCAAATGAATTGCGCTTGTTACTGATTTTCCTCTGTTTTTATGTTGTTTTGAGAATTCTATCAGATTCCGATCGGGAGTTTTGAGCCAATCGAATTGGGGTTTTGAGAAGATTTAGTAATGGAAGAAGTGCAGGAGCAACAGCAAAGTCAATCAATTGGTACCCATCAATTTCTAGCATTCTTGGCACAGTTCTTATGAATCTGACAATTGCAATTTGTAATTGGAACACCCTTTTTGTATATAGTAATGAAACTTTGAAATAGATATAGAACAACTATGGAAATCCTGGGTGCTATTTTATGAATTTCTTAACAATTATGGAATTGGGATGACCAGTGTATATTATCAGATCTACGAACCATAAATGACAAAACAAAACTTTAGCAAGCAGTTTGTTGTGTATGATGGTTTTAATGTCGTTTTACTGCCAATTGTTTGGATGCATTATTATGTATGGACTATGGAGTAGGTTCCTCCTTTTTTTCTTCATTACAATTTTAAATTTCTGTTTGAAGTAAGCTTTCGATATATCAATTATTGATTCTATCTGAAATAATTATCTCAGGTTCACTATTTTTCAATGTATTTTACATCTGGTATACCAAAACAATCTTAACCTCGGCAGATATCAAGGGTTGCTTTTTAAATACAAACCAAGTCCATGTTTTGACCTGTGTGTTAATATGAGTTTATGTGTTGGTGGGAAGATCGTGTGTATACATGTGTGTGTATGTGTAAATGCTTGTTTGTGTGTGTGCATATGCTTGCTTGAACTTTGAGCTATATCTAGTGTTTTGGTACACTAATAATGTGTTGAGATTGTAATTAATATATCTGGACATTAGTCTGCTGTTATGAAGGAGTGTAATGTTTTTGTATGTTGTGATAAGATTTCTCATGTTATTTTATCTTTCAATATCTGGGGTGATTTTGATCAGTTGGAATCAGGATTTGATCTGGCAGAATCCATGGAAGAAACTAGAAGTTGTTAGACGTCATTCTCTGTTTTTATACTGTCATTTAATTCTTATTCTCTAATTTAATAGTAACATTTGACGGGTGTTTGACATGACAGTATACCACTTCATTTTCTGACATGACAGTATACCACTTCATTTTCTCAACAAGTCTACTTGTTTCTTGGGGCGACCTCAAATATAGACATCATAAGTGCTACTCATTCTACTTATTTTCTTGTTAATTTCCTGGATAATACAACTTATATTATTCCAAAATATCAATATGTATCTTATCTACACATGAGAAGGATATTAGCAAATAGAAAGTGAATAATGCAACTTATTTCTTTTTAACAGATCTTCAATTGAATTTGAAACTTATGGTAAATGCAGAGGAATATTATTTTAACAATTACTAATGTGAACATATTTTTTTTTCAGGTGTAGATGATGAAAATGAAATCACCACTGAAGGCACTTCATTTGTGCATGAAGAACCTCCTCAAGATGGCAGGGCTCCTCCCAAACCTGATTCTCAAGTGGAAGTTCTCCATGATAAAGTCACTAAGCAGATTATTAAGGAAGGTCAAGGCCAGAAGCCATCAAAGTATTCAACATGCTTTGGTAGGTCCACACTACTGTACGGAGTACAGTCTGTACAGACCTTTGTAATATAATCACACAATTTAGGTCCAATTGGTATTACCATATACTAACACATTTCCTAATAGCGATGTTCCTTCATTATTATCATTTTCAACTTTTCAAAACGATTGTACTTTTACTAATTTTCCTTTACTGATTTTATTAAAGATATAAAGATATAAGCACACAACTTTTATCTATTAAAAAAAGAAGATATGCTAACACAGTACATTGACTTCTTTAAACAAATCATTCTGTTTACCAAAGAAGAATTTACTTATCGATGATATCATAGGAATTAACTATTAAAAATCTTGATTGACACAGATTGTTACCGGCGCTTGTAAAAGTTGCAGAAAAGAATCTAGAGGTTGCATTTTAAAGCACCACATTTTTTTATTTTTTCCTTTAGTAAGAGTAAACTGGAGCTGCAGTGATTGCTTACTGTGTATCTATGCATTCTTTTATTCTTCTATAAAGACATTGATACCCATACTGAAATAAAAGAAAAAAAGAGGCTGTGCATGTGTGCAGTCACTGCACACACAATTTCTAGAATAGTTATCTGTGGACAGATTATGTGTCAAACTGTTGAACAAGTTAATACTTAATAGAAAGCTTCACCAAGCTTCACCTTAAAATCCAAAAATTGTTTCTTGCGAGTATAAGAAGTATCTTGTCAATTGCACTTCCGCTAGTGGTCTGTGTTGACTCATTATCCTTTTATCATGAGGTATTGTAATGTTACAATTTAAGTGGGAACACTAAAGCTAGTATTCCTTGTAAGGCTGCATATACTCATACTGATGTATATCTGTTAGATGATTACCAAATAGAGTTTAGATCATAAGAAAGATAAATCGAACTTCATGGACCACAATATATAATGTTGATTGACATGAAGAAAGCTATTTTTTAATTGCTATTTTTGTTAATCATTTGTTTATGTATAATATTAGGCAGTGTCTCGGACACTCCAGAAAGTTATGGTCTTATAGTATGTGAATTCTGTACTTTTCTTCTGTATGGAAGCTTTAATGATTATTCTCAAACTTGACTGAGTTCTGAATATCAGAATAACGACATTGTTGTTGTAGTGCACTACAGAGCATGGACTGAAAGCACCCAGCACAAGTTTGAAGATACATGGCATGAACAGCAACTACTTGAATTGGTCTTAGGCAAAGGTATTTGGTTAAAATTATTCTTAGTTCCATAATATCACCATGGATTTTTGGTAATTACAATAATTCTTCTCCTTGTTAAACCTCATTATCATCATGGACATTATATTAGGTTTTCTAAAATTGTTTAAATACTGATCTCCTACTTATGTTCAAGGCCACAATCATAATTTGGTTAATTCGTTGAAATTGGCACCATTTGGAACTGATGGGATTATCGATATTCTTTTTTGTAATGAATGATTGTACTTTCCGGTTTTGTGTCTGATGTACATGAGCTGAAATGAATATTATTCTTTTGCAACAGAGAAAAAAGAAATGACGGGCTTGGCAATTGGTGTGTCCAGCATGAAGTCCGGTGAACGTGCTTTCTTATGTGTGGGTTGGGAATTAGGCTATGGCAAAGAAGGAAACTTCTCCTTCCCAAATGTTCCACCTATGGCAGATATCTTATATGAAGTTGAACTAATTGGTTTTGATGAAGTCAAAGAAGTTAGTTTCCATGAAATAAATTACTAAAGTACAAGTATTTAGCAAATATGGTGATTGGACCTTATCATGTGCTAACAGTAATTTTTAAAATTTAATGTTGTCAAGGGGAAAGCTCGTAGTGACATGACAGTGGAGGAGAGAATTAGTTCTGCAGATAGAAGAAAAATGGATGGAAATGCTTTATTTAAAGAGGAAAAGCTGGAGGAGGCTATCCAACAGTATGAAATGGTTATAAGCTCTTACTTTGTCATGTTGTTTGTGGATTTCCAACCCCAGCTCAGAGCAAAATGGACATTTTTCTAACATAATATTGTGATTATTTTACACTTTAGGCCATAGCATACATGGGAGATGACTTCATGTTTCAGTTGTTCGGAAAGTACCAGGACATGGCTTTGGCAGTGAAAAATCCTTGCCACCTGAATATGGCAGCATGCATGATAAAGCAGAAGCGCTATGAAGAAGCTATTGGGCAATGCAGCATTGTATGTATCTGAACAGTTACTTTTTTCCTTTTCCAATTTTCCTCTGTTTTCAGTGCCAGCTACCTCTATTTTGTGAAAAACCCTTTGACATGTTTGTGAGATCCAAATATAAAGCCTCTTTTGAACACAAGATTTTTTATGCAGTCTGCGGTTTTGGTCTTTAGGACTGCACAAAATATGAAGTTTGTAGTACTTAGCCATTTTTACGGCAAATTTGCAAGTATAGATTCTTGAAATCTTAAAATATTATATAATTCTCTATGCATTAAATTTTGTATGGCATTTGGCCACAATCTTATATACATCTTTCAAATTCCCTCAACCTATTATGCTATATTAAAATCTTTGAGGTTGCTGAACTCTTTTGATCTATTATTAAAGATATTGTCATGGTTTTTAATATGTTAAATGGAATCATTCTTTTCCAGTGACTTACAGACAATATCTATCAACTAGATGTGCACTGTAAGCAACAGTTTAATTTTCTTTTCAATCTTCTGTCAAGTTTGTTGAGGTTTTTGTTCTTCCTACTATTAGCAAATCTGTCTGCACAAAATCCAGGTGCAGCTTTACTTCTTTTGACGGTCTACTGCCACTCCTCTTCTGATTTCATGCATAATGAAATCATTACCCTATATGGCCCTTAAAATCTGAAATGCTTGTTCTCCTACCAGCTTTGTGCTTACTTATTAAGTGATGAGTTAGTTCCCAGTCTCCGTGCTTTCTTAATTGCCAATTGAGTTTCGAGAGATTTAGGAGATGCTATCTTTAGTTTCTTTCTTTATCTCTTTCACAGACACACATCTGTATACATCATGATATTCTTTTTGGTTCCACTTGTACTTATTAATGAATTGGATATCCAATTATGATATAACTTCCAAAATGGTTCTCATTGTGCTTGTGTTTGTCTTTAGGTATTGGGAGAGGACGAAAATAATGTCAAAGCACTGTTCAGAAGAGGAAAGGCTAGAGCAGAACTTGGACAGACAGATGCTGCCCGAGAGGACTTTCTCAAGGCACGCAAATTTGCTCCCGAGGACAAAGCAATTTCAAGAGAGTTGCGGCTGCTTGCTGAACACGACAAGGCTGTTTATCATAAGCAAAAAGAGCTCTACAAAGGTTTATTTGGACCACCACCTCAGCCCAAACCCAAAAAAAGTAATTGGTTAATCCTGTTTTGGCAATGGCTGCTATCATTATTTTATCGCCTTTCCAAAAGCGAAAGACAAAAGGCCGAATAATCTGAGGCTTGCAGTAGGTAAACTTGGTCCGTGAGACTTCTAATCTTTGAACGCAATAATTTTACCTAGAGTTCTTGGTTTGAATGCATACCATAACGCTGAACTGTGTCCCCGATACTTTGTTTCTTTCCTCAAGTATTAAGATCATAACCCGTGCTTATATTTTACAACTGATATTTCAATATTGTAGTTTGAGAAAAAAAAATTCTAAATTCGGGACAACTTGTACTATCTTCATATGCGTTCCTTCTCTTCCTCTTCCCTGCCTCCAAGGAACTGCTTATTATTATTGCAATTTTATTCACGGTGAAACAATAACTGGTGTCATTAACTGGCACAGCTTGTATTTTCACTTCTTTCTATGCTAGTATGTAATTTCCTTTGTGTGTGTTGATTTGGGGCTTAAAGTACTGAAAGCTATATTAGGTAGAATGTTTCAAGAAAGATGTGCTGCGGGGAAGTTATGACGAGGACTAGTTGAAAAATTCTCCTCAATAATGTATTTCTATGTTTGAGAAGAAAAGAAAGGGAGTGTGTTTAAACTGAGGAAAAGGGAGTACAAATTAGAGTAAATTTCCTTCTGTGTAAGTAGAAGAAAATTCAACATAAATGATGCATTAATTTTATCTGTATGAGATTACGTTTACGTTTGATAAATTGCTTAGGATATTTTGGTACTTTGAACTGTTGTACAAGTTTTTAATCAATATTCTCTCAAAGGCTTAAATATAATTTACTACTTTAAACTATAGGTCATTTTTTATTTCGGTAATTCACCTTTAAATTTTGTCAATTAGATGATTGAAATATTAAATTTTTTTTTCGATTGCATTCAATTGGATTTATCACGTCAGAAATTGTTGACGTAGCTATGTGAGTAGGACATGGTTGAGCTGATGCGTAAAAAAATAGTTTTAAATTTTTGATTAAATATTTATGATATATTTTAAAGGGCAAAATGGTCAATCCGTTTTATATGACCTAATTAGAAACTCTTCCTCTTTAAGCTTAATAAGCAAATGGCTACTCCGGCGAAAAGGCTTTTGCTCACATCCAACGACGATGAGATCTTTCAAAATATTGTCCTGCCATTTCGCAAAACAAGGTTACTGGTAATTAAGTTACATTACTCCTTATGTACATATGTACTTATAAGTATGTAATTTGTGCCCATAGAGAAGATAAAGGGTAGTCTAGATGGATCTGTCAAGGTGGAAGTGGTTGGCTTGGATATGGAGGATGAGAGAGAAGGGGCTTTTGATGAAGCCGTTGATAAGGTTACCAAATTTTAGGGAGTTTGAATTCTCTAGTCAATTGTTATTCTTATGAAGGTAAATGGTCTCCAAGCGGAGATTTTCGGTAATGGTGGTGGCGGCAGCAGCAGCGGACAAGGCGGAGGAGTCTGATACTTCCCGGAAAAGTTACTGGGACGGCGCGCCGTCGGCTTTGGAGGAGGGTTATCGGCGACTTTCTTCTTCTTCTTCTATTTTTGGCCTAATTTGGATATTGCTAGTTATTCTTTCTCATCTCTGTTCATCGATCTATGTTGTTATTCGACTACTTGTCTGCTGTTGTTCAATTCGAAAGCGTCGAAGGTTAATTCATCCATCCATCGGCTCAGCTCTTCAATTAATTCGTAAGTTTTGTAGTTATCCCTAGATTTGAAGACCTAGGGTTTCAATCTGTGAACTTTATTGATTTTTTCTTTTGGGTATTCAATTTGAAAGTTTGGAAGTTGTGTTTTTGTAATTTGTGTCAAAACCCTGCATTACTTCGGTGTTGTATATGGGTTTAATTTGTTTTTTGTTTTTTATAAAGCTAGGGCTTTCGATCATTGTGAGGATTGAAGCAATTGAAGTATGAGCATTGAAGCCCCTGGGAAGAGGAAAGTTATGGCTTGTGGAGAAATTGTTTGGACTTACATGGGCGATGGTTGCGTTGCATAAGTTCCTTCGCAACATATTATGGAGCAATTTTCTATTGTTCCCCTAATCATATATTTGGTTCACAGAACATTCAGTTGTCGGAAGCTTAGAGATTGGAAAGTTTTCTGGTTAAATGTTTTTAGGATTGATGTTAGCGATTTTCATGGCTGATGCGAATAATATATGCAGGAGAAGAAAGGAGAGAGGGAGAGTGAGAGAGTCTGGGATGGAGGGGAAAGGAGGTTCAACTTATGGTTTTCCAAATTTACACTTATTAAACAATTTAAATTAATAAAATGCTAAAAATATTATTTTTTAAATACACATCAGCTGGGCATGACCCTACTCAGAGAGCCACGTCAGCAATTTTGACGTGCAAGCTCAATTTGACAAAAGTGAAAAAAATTAATAGTTCAATCATCTAATTAACAAAATTGAAAGATGAATCACTGAAGTGAAATATAACATACTCCTTCCGTCTCAAATTAACTGCTCAGTTTTGACTTTTTAAAATTAAATTGACCATTTTTAAAACTAATATTTTTACTATTTTTGCTAAAATATAGGTGAAGTGATTATAATCAAAAGAAAGTATATATAATTTATTACTAATCCTAATTTTTATAATTTTATAAATATATTTATATATGCTTAATTATTAATTCTAAAAATAGTCAATTTGATTAAAAAAGTCAAAACTGAACAATTAATTTGGGACGGAGGGAGTATAATTTATAATAGTAATTTATATTTAAGCCTCTCAAATAATCACTACTTTGGAAGAAATTTTTGAGAGAACAATTACCTCAATTTTCTCTCCCTTTTTTCTTGTGTCCTTGAAAAACTTGCTCCCTACAATCATGTTTTTGTATATACTCTCCCCGTCTCTTAATATAAGTCGTTTTGGAGTTATGCACAAATATTAAGAAAAATATTATATAACATTAAATATAATATCAATTGTCTATATTGTTCTTGTATTGAAAAAATGGTGTTATTTATTGGACAAAAAATAGTGAGAGTTAAAATTATATTTAATACTTGGGTTAATATTGAAAATTAAGCAATTAATATTTACTTGAAATTCTCAAAAGACATATATTAAGGGATAAAATATTTTTTTAAAACGACTTATATTAAGGGATGATAAGAGTAATAATTATGACCATTGATTTACTTGCCATTTTCAATTTTTTTTGGTAGCTGAAGACATAATTTAAACACACATAACTTTTGCCACTCCTAATATTTGAAGTCCAATCCTCTTGGTACACAAGGGATGGGGGTTAATCATTTTCTTTTTCCAAGCTCCCACAGTCATGTTTTTGTACTAGAATTAACATACAGCTATATCAGCTCCGATTCATAGATACATTTTCCAAATGATGACTTTTTAAGGAAAAATTTTTATTTTTCAAATCCGGTGTATATATGATAGTATTTAATAGAAATAATGTTAGCTCAGTTTATGATCTAAAAGTAAAAGTAAAAATGTATCTGTAATTTTAAAACCAACTAAAATGTAAAGTCTCTCATTTTGGCACAGCTTTGACCTCGTTCATTTTCATTTTCGGCGCAACTCTGAGAAATAGAGAGATTAGATTTTAGTAGGTCTGCATCACAGTACAATCATAGTAGGAGTTATTGTATGCAAATCAGAAATTTAAACATAAGTTTATCTAAATCCAAAATCAATTTGGAATTTAATATACACACAAACACACACACATATGAATATATAATATATCACATATAGATCACAAGATCAGCTGATAATCCATGTCCTACCATGGCTTGGCTACTTGAGCATAGAAGTCCAAACACAGTAAGCACAAACTAACTTTTGAGAAATATAGACATACACTGCAAATGATAAACTCATCAGCACCAAATCCTTCCAATCACCCTTTTGCTTTGGGCTCAAATTTTCCTTCAATCCCTTCACCAATTTCTCAATACTAACCAAAAGTTTCACCATTAATGGCCCCTTAATCTCTCCCTTCTCTTTTTCTTCCTTTGTTTTCAGGCTGGACAAACAGAAATGAGCTCTGTTTTGGCAAGAAACAGGGGAATGAAATCTTGGGTTTTTCTTGTTATATTTGGATTGGAAAGAAATGCAATTGAGATTGCAGCCATGGGGAGATGAATAATTATGAGAAAAGTGAAGTGGTTGGATATTTGAGATAGAAGGGAAAATGGTTTTGATCATGGGCTGTCCTTTTTTGTTAAACCTTTCATTTTCATTGCAAATTGATCAAGAAAATATCTTTCAAGGGAGAGTAATATGTGCCTTTGGTTTTGGTAACTTGAATAAGAGGATAAGAGTAGGAAAAATGAACTCTTTTTGCTTTTTTTTGTTTTTTTCTTGACAAAAAAAGTTTATAATTTATTAGTTTTTTGTTTTTGGTTGCAACTCATATGTTGCATGAAACGAAGTTCGGATCATTTATGCGGAAGAAAAATATTGTAATTTTTTCGGGAAAAAACAACTTTCAAGAAGAAAAGTAATAAAGATTAGAAGAAATGCCGGTTGTTTTAAATTAGAGATACAGAGAGGTGTCCTAAATGAGTACTTTCTGTTTCCAAAATTAAAGATATAATTTGATTTTTAAAAATGATGACATATCAAATTTTATAACTCATAGAAATTTATAATAAAATATTTTTTGTGATTAATAATTTTTGTTATATATTATATAATCAACTATCAACTATCAACTATCATATATAAATATATAAAGAGACGTAACCAATCGGTGACGTAAGTTAATTTGAAGAGTCAACTCGGTTAATTTGAAAATAAGGCGAGTCATATCAGTTAAATTAAGTCGATTCCTGTTTCTTGAATGACTTTTCTAATTCTTACACTTTGTTTTTGAATTTTAAAATGAACAGAAAAGGACAGAAATGGACGAAAAATTTAAGTTTTCTTTTTAATTTCTATGTTTTTGAATTTTTTAATAAACGGAAAAAGAAAAAAAATAGATAGAAAACTTGGTCACTTTTCCTTCCAAAGTTTTTCGTCCAAAATTGGTATGATTTGGACGGAAAAAAAATTAGAATAAATAATATTTTTATAGTTCCCAAATTATCATCAACTTTTAATATTATAAATTTTAAATTATAACTCATGCCCCTAATTTGTTTTTATCTACTAAACCTAAACTGACAAAGAGAAAAGACTTCTTGGCGCGAACGATTTCTTTGTTGCCGCGAACGATTCAGGTACATGTCTTTGCTTATTTGTTTTAGCTTCTCTTGAATATCGACTTTTTGTTACAATTTTCTTGTGAAGACTTATTTATGGCTACTAGAAAATCAAGACAAGGCACGAGCAATGTTTGAGTTACCATTAGAGAGAAGATTGAATTTTTTGAAGAATTTGATGAATAATCTCTATTAGTATTAATAATATAGATTATGTTTGATGACTTTTGGGTATTGTATGACAATGACTTTGTAGAAGTAGTTTTTGTTTAACATTTATTTGGATATTTGTATTTGATTATGAAATTTTATCTTTGATTAAATTTATCTTGCATATTTTTATTCATAGTTCAATAGTTGTAATTAATAGAAGGTTAAATTTGTAAAAGTGATATTTTTCTCTCTTTTTTTCATTGGAACTCAAAAACACAAGAAAAGAGTTTTTTTAAATTTTCTATTCTTTTCTATTAAAAACTCAGAAACAACACAAAAGAAAACTTTAAATCTTCTATTATTTTCTTTTCTGTTCTAATTTAAGTTTTTTATTATTTTCTTTTCGGTCCAAAACTCATAAACAAAGTGTTACAGTCGATGGATACACGTTTCATCTTTCGAATTTCAAATACCAACGTGTATATACAATTAAAAACAATCTAATCTCTGTAAATGAAAGACAAAAAGTCTTTGAATGTTGCGCCTGTAAAGCAATTTGTTTTCTATTCGTTGAATACGTCTTTCCTCCATGCTCTTCAGCTTCCTTTTCCGATACGTTGGTTTCTCCTTATTCAGTCTCATTAGATCACTTCTCCTCTCTTCAGTTCTCTCAAATCTCTTTTCCTCACAGGAAAACTTCACGTGCCTAGTGATTTAGAAATCGAAAAAGCAATAGAATGGAGGTTATATCAACAGGGGTAAGAACCACAAACAGAAAATTGTATCACTGCTATGTTTGACCATTTCTACTCACAAGATAGAAATCAAAGAAACAAACAATTGAATTCACAGTACATTTAGAGATTCTAGGTACATAAAGATCAAGCCTCCCCAAATACTATATTTGTCCCTCCAAATCTATATTTACTTTTGCATATGAAATTTTGATTTGTTCCAATTTTACTGATGTATCTGTCATATGCAAGTTACCTGTTTGATAAAATGCCAAAGAGAAAAAAATGTTTTACATTCGCAAGGTTGCTTAGCTTCATGGTATTCATTTTTTTACATACCCAACAATTTCGTCGGTGTTGATGTTATTGAACTTATGGACGCAATGAATGATGCGTTTAGGTTTAACTTTGAATTTGTTTGTTATCTGTTTAATTTTCATTAAAGTGAAAATTAATTTACTTATATTTATTGTCTAGACTTAAGAAATTGCAGCATCCTATTTGGTATTTTCACAGCAATCAGGATCTACAAATTTGGTAGATGGATTAAGCAGAGGTAAGCCACTTCTCTCCCCCACATCTGATCTCCACACATAGATTGTGACGCCCCCAAATCCAGGTTCCTTCAAACCTCGGATCCGGTCTGCCACGATACTACTATCGTCAACTATTTATATCTCTTATTCATAACTTAATGAATATAACTTTACTTATTATATAGTTTAGAATATAAATTCTTTTCATTACCAAGATATGCACAATGACCACAAACTTTTATAAGTTTCACAACTTGGTCATTTACTATTCCTGTTTTACATTACATTTAATATTATATAAATATGCGGAATAATTTAAACTTTTTCAATCTCCTTTGAAAATAAATCTTCTATTGATATCTTAACTTGAATCAATTACATATCCTTGAATCAAATTATGTTATGATTCATTCTATTCGAATTACTGTATAAATTTTTACATCTCGATTCGAATTTCTCTATGTATCACATAGTACAACTTAATATGTATTACACATTATAAACTACTATCATGTACATCTATTAGAACCTAAACATGGTTCAAGTGCATCTAGTTAAATTAGATAAATCAATCTCCTTTGATGTAATTGAACTTTATCAATCTAGTAGCACGTAACCTTTACCGTGAGTCTTTAACATGCAAAAGTGGTTATTTACAAGGGTGAGCTCGACAGCCCATCAATTCTAACAGTTTTCATGCAGCACATAACATATAATAGCATATTCAATTCATGCATTCATAATCAATTAATATTAACTACGCATGTTACTTCACACATAACATGCATAGAAATTCACTTCACAAGCATATCATCAAAGATCAACTTTCAAATTTCATAAATAGCTCATATGAATTTCATATATATACATCAACATTCTCATAGCATAATATAGCTCAACTAATAGTTATAGAATTCATATATCAAATAGGAACTGAAAGACTTGCCTGATTCGTAGTTTATCAACTACGACTTAACTGCTTAAAACTTATCTGCACTGCGTGTATTCCTACACAGTTATATAATCATGGATTCATATCCATTAGTCATACATTTCATACGTTCTTAATATAACAATAAATATTACATCGTTTCTTAACTAGGTTTGTAAAACTTTCATTTCACTTTCTCATCGTACTTTTAGAATTGCTATGTATGTATAGGTATTCCATAACCATCCGTACTTGACATCAACTTCATATACATTTATCTCTCACTTGACTCGCTATGTGTTCGACACATATTTAAAGTTTATAGATACGTGATCTACGTCGTTCATACTCAAACTACTTAGTTTCATAATGATTTATTTCAATCAATAAAGCTTAACAACTTTCTTTAACAAGATTCGATGTTATAAGCTTTTAAACCATATATTGGTACTAATAAGCCTCTACTAGTATACTTCACATAGACATAACATAGTTCATTATTTGAAAACGTATTTTAAGCCACACTTGAAACGTTCAATTCATGCTTAGCTAAAAGATGAACATAATCGTCATGTCTAGGGGCATAAGGCGTTCAAGGTCACTTTTAAAAGTTATTCTAGGCCAAGGTAAAGCAACTAGGTGCAACTTTTAATCTCATTTCATAGCTAATTAATCCATGAATATATGTTATCATGTTTATAACTTTAAGTACACAAATTACTTTAAGTTCGTTCCTAAAGTTTCAAGTTTTCTTTAGAAATCATTTTCAACTAAGCTATTGTAAGTTGATAATAAGTAAAGTAACTTTAAATCACTTCTCATTCTTAAGTATACTCATAACTCAACAAGATGTATGTGTTGAAATATCATAATTTCAAGGACTCAAGGTTAGTCAATATTTATTTTCCAAAACTCCAAGTTTCTTTTCAAAACACATACTAAGCCATGCTAAAGCATTATAATGAGTAAGGTAATCTTATATGTCATGTCTATTATCATGCATTTTTATGTTACATCACTTAGAATAACATATTTCATCGTCGGGAGCACTATACTTGCGTATGTGCTCGCTCGACGCCCTCCGATGGCCTTCGATTACGTAACAGTCACAAAGATGACTATTTTGACCCTTTCTAATGACCTCAAATTAAAAAACTTAAAGCACAAAAGTTGTAGGTCTATTCGTTCTCGTTCCGGATCATCTTGAATCTCCTCAATCGGAGTTCATATGAAACAGTTATGGCTATTTTACCAAAACATATTCTGTCAGATTTTTCTAAACATCTGTAACAGACCACCCCCCACCGGAGCGGGGGTCCTGCCTTAAAAATAGCCCGCCGGGGCAGGCCTAGCTACTGTAAGTGCACGGTTTCATGCTCTGCTACAAAATAACAAGCCAAACTACTTTCTAACCTTCATAATTTGAGTTATACATGTCCAAATTAGTCCGTTTTCGATTCTATGGATTCATAATTCATAGAACTACAACACACCAACTACCCAATAATTAACATAAATATTAACTAACCCAAATATGAATCTATAACTCATGTTCATGCAAATGTTCATGTTTTAGATAATTTAGCGAAATCATTCACTACGAATTCGTTTCCAAACCAAATTGGTTCGTTTAACTTCCGTTAATTTCGCATTCAATCATATTAACGATGTCTAGCATCAATTGACACATTCTATCATGCTTCTACCATAAACTTTTCGACTCAAAACATGTATTTTGGTACTTTTCTAAGAACTTGCAAAGAACTTGAATTCAAGAACATGTAAGTATACAAATATTACCTCTTAAAGCTTAACTTTGCTAAACATAGCTCTGTAATCCTCTAGTTGCTTCTAATTCTACTAACCTCTCTTAGCCATTTTTCTCAAAAAATTTCACAAACGGGAATGAAGAAGAAGGGGTCTTTATTTATAGAGAAATCAATATCCAAATAATAGCTTTGCTCAATGTTTTGAACTAGTAGTAGGAAGAAGAAGATGATGGGCAATGAATAGTTGGTGAGCTACTCCTTTCTCCTCCATCTCTCCAGCCATCATCAGCTACTACTTAGTGAAGAAGGAATAGGATAGGCCAATGGCCTATTCATATGGCAGTTGAAATAGAGTGACTTTGATTTTGGGACAAAAGCTTATACTCAGCACTTCATATTATTAATAGCATGTGTGGGTTTATTTGATATTTTTTTCCCCAAATGAGTATACATATACACCCACTCACATAGAACTATATAATCCATGTACATTGGTTTATTCCAATAAATATTTTAATAACACATTTATTTGCTCCCATCTTTTAGAGTATACATATAATTATCTCATCACATATGATGAGATAACAAAACTTATTTAAATCAACTTTATGATTTAATTACTTTTACTCTATATTAAATATCACACCTGTGACGCCCCCAAATTCGGGTACTTGAAACCCGAACTCGGTGCTTCATGATACCATTTTTATAAGCTGAATAATACTAATAACAATAACAATAATATAAAATTCAAATTTAATTTACATATGCATCAAAGTTTACTCCCAGGTACGAGACCTTTAATCATTCATTACATCATAGATAATAAGTAACATTGTTTTAATAAACTATAATTATTACACCATATTAGAAATCTCATTCGAACAGCTTTCCTTTCTCCTTGTTCTTTCCTGAGCCTTCTGGTTGATCATACTTAACTGAAAACATTTAATTTAAGCAAGAGTGAGCATTTGAGTGTCCAACAAGTAATAATAATTATAAATATTAGCTGAAAGGGTTAAATATTTTCTTTGTACTACTCTTCTATAACAAGTCAATAGTTGTGAAGTAATTTGAACCGATAATAATAACATAACAACTCTCTATCAATTTTTTAAAACTACGTAATGACTATAATTAGGGTTTAGGTGATATACTATGAACATTGTTTTTAATTTTCGAATAGGTTTAGCAGAAATTCATCTGCAAACCGTCATAACTTACGGGCACGGGGGTGATCAGCCCGTTATGCCCTGTATTGATCAATACTACATGTCAGAACGATAGTATCGTTCACTCTGTCCACCTTGGGTGCATAAAATTTTTTTCCATTTCCGGGATGTTCATGCTTGTCTTGGTTCCAAATCAAATGTTTTGTCTTGTTCAACAATAATCTATAATTCAACATATGTATATACGGGTAATTGACAAAGGTGTGTCAACATGTGATTAAATAAAATGATTATCCAAGTGGGGACACTTGTATAACCATTTATAAAAATTAACGAACACAATATATATCTAAATTACCATATACTAACATGTTGATAAGCAATGAGTGTATATAGTATAGGATTAATAATCTGTACAGTAATAATATAATTCTTAAACATTCTTACTCATGCCCATTGCAAAAAGGAAATACAAAGGTAGGATACTTGTACAATGTAAAGGATAGTTCAGATACTTGCCTGAGCTGCTGCTTACAATAACGCAACTTAGATTAATCTTTTATACAGCGACCTATCAGTAATAATATCATTCGTTAGATTAGAATAATATATCGTAACACATAGCACTGCTTATTGCAGTCAGCACATTATCTAATCACATTGTCACATATGTTTAACAACCATTGAATCACAAATAAACACTTATCAAGTCAAATTATCCAAGTTCAGATCAATTTTTGAAATATTTCGGTGTACCGACGGCTTTATCGGGTAATTATAGAGTCTAAAACTCTATCCTGTAGTTCAATAATTGAAAATATCAGTCATATATTTTTTTAAAATGACTTATAATAATTTTTAAATATTTATTATAATTTATCATGAATTTTCAAACATCGGAATCATTATTAAATGATTTAAATATTTATTAATTCTATTATCATTAATATTTAATTAATATTAAACTATTAATGAAACCATTGCCAAAATATTAAAGTTATTTATAATAACTCAAAATATTTTTAAGGTATTAATATTACCCTTAAATAATTTTTAAAACATTTAAAATCATTTTTAAAGAATTACCCTTAATATTTAATGTATTAATGTACTATTTATCCAAATATTAAAAGTCATTAATTATAACTTAAAATATTTTTAATTTATTTATATCCATTTTAAATGATTTTTAAATAATTAAAACCATTTTAAAACTATTTATTTAATATAATTATTAAATAAATTTAATATCATTAATGTTAAATTAATATCATTAATATTAAATTATTAAAGAAATTATCCTTTAAATATTAAAAGTTATATTTTATAACTTAAAATACCTTTAAACATTTTATTTTTATTTAAAAATAATTTTTCTAATATTAAAATCATTTTTACATTACTTTATTTAATATAATTATTAAATAAATCTAATATCCTTAATATTAAAATATTAATATTTTTCATGACAAATTATCAAAAGTCATATTTTATAACTTAAAATATTTTTATAATCTCTAAATCATTTTTATATAAATTTTAAATCATTAATTCTATTTTCCACCATTTATTTAATATCTTTATTAAATAACTTAATCATCATTAATATCTAATTAATAATGAAAATCATCACAAAATATTAAAAATTATATAAAATAACTTAAAATATCTTTTTATATCATAACATATTTTTAAATGATTTTTCATGTATTAAAAATCATTTTTAAATAATTTTTTTAATATTATACTTAAATAAATTAAATACTTTTTATATTTCAAAAATATTAAATATTTATGAAATATACTTAAAATAATTAAAAACTAATTTTCGGACTTTAAAATAATTTTTTTTATGTATTTTAATGATTTAAAACTAATTTTCTATAATTATTTATTAAAAATTTAATTTTTATAAATAATCTGTCGCTAAAGACCACCTATAGTGACAGAACCGTCGCTATATGTGTTCTTCGTGTTCTTGAGCACTGATAGACAGTTAGCAAGGTGTCTCGTTTGACCAATCCAATCTGTCAGATTATAGTGTTTTTGGACAGGGTAAGATATTTATCTTGTAGTACTAATGTAGTACAACAAATACCACGCAAGATCTGGGTCAGATTACAACATACAAGCAAGCAATGAATCTTCAAAGTAGCTGTCAGACCAAATCTGGGTTTTCTGGGTAACCCAGAAACCCAACAGCTTCGAGGGTCCATTTTTTTTGGGCTAGATTCTTTCTATGCTCAGGTCTTGATTCAAGTGATCTCAAGGTTTAAAGCTATAGTAGGTATGTCAAGGTACAATAACATAACATAATATTATCATAACATCAAAACAATAAAGATCTACAGGCTGGTCAAAGTACCCTACCGGAACTGTTCTTGAACATTTCTGGGTTTTCCAGAAATGTTCTTGAGCAATTTCGTTAACGCAAGTTTGACCAACCCTTAATTCGCTTCTGTTACGTATTTGGGTAATATAAAAACATATATATATAGTACTCATGTCAGTCTACAATTATAGAACAAGAATATGTCCATACTATAACGGATCAGCAAGAACAGAAGCTCTAAAAATGACTGTCAGAAATTCTGGGTTTCTGGGTTGCCTAGAAACTCAGAATTTCTAATCGGTCAACTCACTTTGACCTCGAATATATTTTAATCTACAACAGCTATGTCCCTGAATCAAGTTCCATATTAATGATCTCCTAACATACTACAAGTACAAACTTTAAAAACACAAAAACACATAACAGATCAAAATCTATGGGGACTGACATTCACTGTCAGACCCCTATTTCTTCAATTTCCAGATTTTTGAAAAACTTAATTTTGAGCACTTTGATGTTATGGGTCTAACAAATACCAACCCAGATCAACTCTATGGACTACAAATAACATGTTTTAACAATAAATCATAACATCTAACACAAGATCAAAAGTCAGATTTCTAAATTAGGTTTTACCTCCTTGGGATCAAATTCTGACTTCTATGTTTCTGATTTGATGTTGGTGTTCGTGGGGCTTGATTGGGGACTGATCTAGCAAGGGAATTTCAGAGGTTTGGTCTTAAGAGAGTATGACTAAGTGTTTGTGAACTATTTAAGCCAAAAATGAACATTTTCTCTCTTGAATCTATATGTATATTGATATGCAATGCTTTTGGCTGCTAGTAATGGATGAGAATTGGAGTGTTATAGCTCCTAGCTAGGCAATAGGGCGGCTCGCCAGATTTTGCAAGATTTGGCTAGCAATAATTCAAATAATGGGACAAAAGGGTATTTTGGTAATTATTTTTGATTTCAAGGGTATTCTTGTCCAATGTTATTGAATTTAAGGGTTTAATCATTAGATTTTACATTTTAAAGTTTCCCAAATAATTACTAGGGTTTGGACAATTAAAAATTAAAGTAAAATAAAATTTTAATTTTAAACACACTAATTAAATTAGGGTTTTTAATAGAAAATTAGGGTTTTTAAATTAGGATTCCTTAATATTATTAGGGTTCCCAAATTAACAATTAGGGTTTCCTAATTATCATTATAATTTACTAAAACAGTAATTAGGATTTCTAATTTTAACAAATTAGGGCTTTCAAATAATAATTAGGGTTTCTCCTAATTACAGAAATTCTACAATACACAGTAAAATTCATATACACAAATACTACACAGCCTCAAACTCATAATTGAGTTTGACAATTAAGGTTTAATAACACGATATAAGGGTCGTGACATAATTTACCATATTTGGCCAACCATTATTAGTCTACACCTTTACAGTATATATTTATAGCACTAAAAAATCAAAATATAATTAATATTATATTATTATTCTCATCCCTTGATCAATACCCAAATTTAGGGTTTGGATTCCATATCTGGTTTATCCTTCATATACAACATCAATAATTAAGCTAAAATAATTAACTTAAATATTCTGAACTAATTTATATAATAAAATAATAATTATAATAATTCCAATAATCATTTCATATATTATTTAAATAATACAAAAATCATATTTTCATGAAAAATAATTAATAAAGACATTTCTACTATAAAATTAATTATTATAAGAATATATTTTATAATGGTCAAAAATTCTAAAATAAAATTATTTGAAATTATTCATAAAATAAATAAATTTTATTTATCACATAAATACCTGCACATTACCTGACACTTATTCTCATCATTAAGATAAATAATAATAATAAAAGAAAAAATTTATTGGCAAAATTTCTTATGTATTTTATATTGAAAATATCGGGTTATTACATTCACCCTCCCTTATAAGGATTCCGTCATCGGAATCACCGTTTTAAAACTCATACCTACAAGGGTACATAGCACACACAATCATTGCAAATAGATCTCGATCATAATTGATTGAACAACTCTTTAATCATTCAACATAAAGCTTGTTTGTCTGATTAAACGGAAGTTTGATTTCTAAAAGAACTCAAATTCCTCCTTCAAAATTTCTTTATAAAATAATTCGCTATATATAGGAAAATCAAATATTTATACACGAAAATAAAAGTTATTTGAATAATACACGGAGTTTCATTACCAGCTGCCACAATTTTTTGGACCGTCATATTGAAGACTCGTGCGGTTGGTTTGTTGGCTGAAGTCGGTCCTGTGATTGCCAGAGTCCCGCTGCCTTTTTCCGTGGTTACACTCCCTGCCTCCATTTTCCTCTTTGGACAATCCTTCACCTTGTGCTCTGTTGATCCGCACAGAAAACATCCACTATTCATCCTAGGATTGGGGCAGTTGGGAGAGATATGACCCTCCTGCCCGCACTTATAACATATAAACTTCCCCTTCAGACACTCACCTGAGTGATTCTTCCCGCAATTCTTACACTGCATCACCTGCTTCTTCAGACCTTCCTGCTTTACCTGAACATTCCCAAAAAAATTCCCCTTTCTTTTCTCACCCCTATTTCCACTATTACCTTCCACCTTCACAGCTCCTCCGGCCTTGCTTTGGTTCCTCTTCTTCTTGTTGTAGAGGCACATGGCCTCACTCCCCTCCTCAGCTATGATAGCCTTTTTCATGAGTGCTACAAAAGTATTGATCTGCAACACCGCCACCTTGTTGTAGAGCCAGGGTTTTAAGCCCATCTCAAACCTCCTTGCCTTCCTAGCCTCCGTATCAACTTGATGCGGAACAAACCTAGCTAACTCATTAAACTTTGCGGCATACTCCGCAACAGTCATGTTCTCTTGCTTTAATTCCAGAAATTTTACCTCCATCCTAGCCTGCATGCTAGCTGAGAGGTAGTTTTCGAAAAACAAAGTTTTAAACCTAGCCCAAGTCACTACTCCTTCTCCTTCCCTCGTTTGACTTGCCTCCCACCAAAAGTTAGCCTCCCCCTTCATCATATAAGTGGCAAAAAAGGTCTTTTGCCCCTTATCTATCCTAGCAATTACGAACGCCTTTTCTATCTCATTAATCCATGTCTGGGCTTCTATAGGGTCAGTTGATCCCTTGAATTCTGGTGGTCCTACTGCTTTGAAGTCTTTAAATTTTGCCAAGCGATTGTCTGGCTGGTTTCCTGCGGCTGGTATTCCCTGTTGCATAGCTTGTGCTATCATATTTATGAAGTTCTGCATCGGGTCTTGCTGTTCTCCCTCAGCGTTATTGACAGATTCTTCTGCCCTTTAATTTCGAGTTCGACGTCTTGGCGGCATTGTCTGATAAAATAAAATCACAAATTTAATTTACATTCTAAACCTTATCACATAAGTTTAATATTTTAAACTTGTTTCATTAGTCAAACTTATATTCATATTCATTCAATGAATATTTTACATAGCATAACACATAATGCTTTAAACATCAGCTATCCCTTTGTGACTACAAAAGTCGGGATTTACAACCTTGACTAATACAAAAGTTGGGAATATTACATTACACATGTATCTTATCAAACATACATAATCAACTACTAATCCTACTTATTTTCTAAATCACGATCTTTTCTCTTTCTTTTCCCTTTCTTCTTATCGGGTTTTCCTATGTCACGGTCTTCTATCTTTCTTCTTCCCTTCTTACTCGGACCTACACGCGATGTGTTGCTTGAGGCTCCTATCTGATCAATTTAGATTTTAAGCTTATCTTGTTCTTCTATTGTTTCTATTAACGCCTGACGCAATTGACTATTTAGCAGCTTTTCTATTTTCCACAGCTTTTCCAGAGAAGAAACCTTGTTCCTCAGATCTTGCACCTCCGTTGATGATTGATCAGCTTCAACTTTAGTGTCTGTATCACTACCTGTCAGCTACATTTTCCAATACCACCACCTCATCTGAGTTGGTTTCATTGTGAGCCTCTATTTCAGCTATTGGCTTCGATATTAGCTCGGGTGTATGGATTTGATCCTCCTTCATGCTATAAGCATATAACAAGCCTTTTCCACCAGACATCTACACACATAAATTATCCTGATTAGCATATAGAATATACACATAACAAACAATAGTTTTATAAGAGTTATCTTTTATTTTGTTTAACGATGAATTTATTTAATTCATCTCCTTTTTAAACTCTATATGGGTTATTTGTATTTTCAACGTTTCCCTCTGTCCTAAGGTTATAGCCTAAGGTCGATTCCCCCCTATGGTTTTTAACCCTAAAGCTTTGATACCAACCTGTGACGCCCCCAATTTCGGGTACTTAAAACCCGAACTCGGTGCTTCACGATACCATTTCTATAAGCTGAATAATACTAATAATAATAACAATAATATAAAATTCAAACTTAATTTACATATGCATCAAAGTTTACTCCTAGGTACGAGACCTTTAATCATTCATTACATCATAGATAATAAGTAACATTGTCTTAATAAACTATAATTATTACACCATATTAGAAATCTCATTCGAACAGCTTTCCTTTCCCCTTGTTCTTCCCTGAGCCTTCTGATTGATCATACTTAAATGAAAATATTTAATTTAAGCAAGAGTGAGCATTTGAGTGCCCAATAAGTAATAACAATTATAAATATTAGCTGAAAGGGTTAAATGTTTTCTTTGTACTACTCTTCTACAACAAGTCAATAGTTGTGAAGTAATCTGAACCGATAATAATAACATAACAACTCTCTATCAAATTTTTGAAACTACGTAATGACTATAATTGGGGTTTAGGTGACATACTATGAACATTATTTTTAATTTTCGAATAGGTTTAGCAGAAATTCATTTACAAACCGTCATAACTTACGGGCACGGGGGTGATCAGCCCGTTATGCCCTATATTGATCAATACTACATGTCAGAATGATAGTATCATTCACTCTGTCCACCTTGGGTGCATAAAAAGTTTTCCCATTTTTGGGATGTTCATACTTGTCTTGGTTCCAAATCAAAGGTTTTGTCTTGTTCAACAATAATCTATAATTCAACATATGTATATACGGGTAATTGACAAAGGTTTATCAACATGTGATTAAATACAATGATTATCCAAATGGGGACACTTGTATAATCATTTATCAAAATTAACGAACACAATATATATCTGAATTACCATATACTAACATGTTGATAAGCAATGAGTGTATATAGTATATGGTTAATAATCTGTACAGTAATAATATAATTCTTAAACATTCTTACTCATGCCCATTGCATAAAGGAAATGCAAAGGTAGGATACTTGCACAATGTAAAGGATAGTTCAGATACTTGCCTGAGCTGCTGCTTACAATAACGCAACTTAGATTAATCTTTTATACATCGACCTATCAGTAATAATATTATTCGTTCGATTAGAATAATATATCGTAACACATAGCACTGCTTATTGCAGTCAGCACATTATCTAATCACATTGTCACATATGTTTACCAACCATTGAATCACAAATAAACACTTATCAAGTCAAATTATCCAAGTTCAGATCAATTTTTGAAATATTTCGGTGTACCGACGGCTTTATCGGGTAATTATCGAGTCTAAAACTCTATCCTGTAGTTCAATAACTGAAAATATCAGTCATATATTTTTTTAAAATGACTTATAATAATTTTTAAACATTTATTATAATTTATTATGAATTTTCAAACATCGAAATCATTATTAAATGATTTAAATATTTATTAATTCTATTATCATTAATATTTAATTAATATTAAACTATTAATGAAACCATTGTCAAAATATTAAAGTTATTTATAATAACTTAAAATATTTTTAAAGTATTAATATTACCCTTAAATGATTTTTAAAACATTTAAAATCATTTTTAAAGAATTACCATTAATATTTAATGTATTAATGTACTATTTATCCAAATATTAAAAGTCATTAATTATAACTTAAAATATTTTTAATTCATTTATATCCTTTTTAAATGATTTTTAAATAATTAAAACCATTTATTTAATATAATTATTAAATAAATTTAATATCATTAATGTTAAATTAATATCATTAATATTAAATTATTAATGAAATTATCCTTTAAATATTAAAAGTTATATTTTATAACTTAAAATACCTTTAAACATTTTATTTTTATTCAAAAATGATTTTTCTAATATTAAAATCATTTTTACATTACTTTATTTAATATAATTATTAAATAAATCTAATATCCTTAATATTAAAATATTAATATTTTTCATGACAAAATATCAGAAGTCATATTTTATAACTTAAAATATTTTTATAATCTCTAAATCATTTTTATATAAATTTTAAATTATTAATTCTATTTTCCATCATTTATTTAATATCTTTATTAAATAACTTAATCATCATTAATATCTAATTAATAATGAAAATCATCACAAAATATTAAAAATTATTGAAAATAACTTAAAATATCTTTTTATATCATAACATATTTTTAAATGATTTTTCATGTATTAAAAATCATTTTTAAATAATTTATTTAATATTATACTTAAATAAATTAAATACTTTTTATATTCCAAAAATATTAAATATTTATGAAATATACTTAAAATAATTAAAAACTAATTTTCGGACTTTAAAATAATTTTTAATAATTTTTTGTGTATTTTAATGATTTAAAACTAATTTTCTATAATTATTTATTAAAAATTTAATTTTTATAAATAATCTGTCGCTAAAGACCACCTATAGTGACAGAACCGTCGCTATAGGTGTTCTTCGTGTTCTTGAGCACTGATAGACAGTTAGCAAGGTGTCTCGTTTGAGCAACCCAATCTGTCAGATTATAATGTTTTTGGACAGGGTAAGATATTTATCTTGTAGTACTAATGTAGTACTACAAATACCACGCAAGATTTGGGTCAGATTACAACATACAAGCAAGCAATGAATCTTTAAAGTAGCTGTCAGACCAAATCTGGGTTTTCTGGGTAACCCAGAAACCTAGCAGCTTCGAGGGTCCATTTTTTTGGGCTAGATTCTTTCTATGCTCAGGTCTTGATTCAAGTGATCTCAAGGTTTAAAGCTATAGTAGGTATGTCAAGGTACAATAACATAACATAATATTATCATAACATCAAAACAATAAAGATCTACAGGCCGGTCAAAGTACCCTACCGGAACTGTTCTTGAACATTTTTGGGTTTTCTAGAAATGTTCTTGAGCAATTTCGTCAACGCAAGTTTGACCAACCCTTAATTCGCTTCTGTTACGTATTTGGGTAATATAAAAACATATATATGTAGTACTCATGTCAGTCTACAATTATAGAACAAGAATATGTCCATACTATAACAGATCAGCAAGAACAGTAGCTCTAAAAATGACTGTAAGAAATTCTGGGTTTCTGGGTTGCCTAGAAACTCAGAATTTCTGATCGGTCAACTCACTTTGACCTCGAATATATTTTAATCTACAACAGCTATGTCCCTGAATCAAGTTCCATATTAAAGATCTCCTAACATACTACAAGTACAAACTTTAAAAACACAAAAACACATAACAGATCAAAATCTATGGGGATTGACATTCACTGTCAGACCCCTATTTTTTCAATTTCTAGATTTTTGAAAAATTTAATTTTGAGCACTTTGATGTTATGGGTCTAACAAATACCAACCCATATCAACTCTATGGACTACAAATAACATGTTTTAACAATAAATCATAACATCTAACACAAGATCAAAAGTCAGATTTCTAAATTAGGTTTTACCTCCTTGGGATCAAATTTTGACTTCTATATTTCTGATTTGATGTTGGTGTTCGTGGGGCTTGATTGGGGACTGATCTAGCAAGGGAATTTCAGAGATTTGGTCTTGAGAGAGTATGGCTAACTGTTTGTGAACAATTTAAGCCAAAAATGAACATTTTCTCTCTTGAATCTATATGTATATTGATATGCAATGCTTGGGCTGCTAGTAATGGCTGAGAATTGGAGTGTTATAGCTCCTAGCTAGGCAATAGGGCGGCTGGCCAGATTTTGCAAGATTTGGCTAGCAATAATTCAACTAATGGGACAAAAGGGTATTTTGGTAATCATTTTCGATTTCAAGGGTATTCTTGTCCAATGTTATTGAATCTAGGGTTTAATCACTGGATTTTACATCTTAAAGTTTCTCAAATAATTACTAGGGTTTGGACAATTAAAAATTAAAGTATAATAAAATTTTAATTTTAAACACACTAATTAAATTAGGGTTTTTAATAGAAAATTAGGATTTTTAAATTAGGGTTCCTTAATATTATTAGGGTTCCCAAATTAACAATTAGGATTTCCTAATTATCATTATAATTTATTAAAACAATAATTAGGATTTCTAATTTTAACAAATTAGGGCTTTCAAATAATAATTAGGGTTTCTCCTAATTACAGAAATTCTACAATACACAGTAAAATTCATATACACAAATACTACACAGCCTCAAACTCATAATTGAGTTTGACAATTAGAGTTTAATAACACGATATAAGGGTCATGACATAATTTACCATATTTGGCCAACTATTATCACTCTACACCTTTACAGTACATATTTATAGTACTGAAAAATCAAAATATAATTAATATTATATTATTATTCTCATCCCTTGATCAATACCCAAATTTAGGGTTTGGATTCCATATTTGGTTTATCCTTCATATACAACATCAATAATTAAGCTAAAATAATTAACTTAAATATTCTGAACTAATTCATATAATAAAATAATAATTATAACAATTCTAATAATCATTTCATATATTATTTAAATAAAACAAAAATCATATTTTCATGGAAAATAATTAATAAAGACATTTTTACTATAAAATTAATTATTATAAGAATATATTTTATAATGGTCAAAAATTCTAAAATAAAATTATTTGAAATTATTCATGAAATAAATAAATTTTATTTATCACATAAATACCTGCACATTACCTGACACTTATTCTCATCATTAAGATAAATAATAATAATAATAATAATAAAAAAATTTATTGGCTAAATTTCTTATTTATTTTATATTAAAAATATCGGGTTATTACAACACCACATTTAATCTCAAGCAGTAGATGATTATATGATACTACTACTCACATTTTTCTCACATTACACATTATTTTATTATTTATAAAGTTTGTGTGACACACTTTACCTTAACGCTAAATTATTTAGCTTACTTAAATAATTACATATATATATAATATGTACAACCTTTACACTTAGAATAATTAATAATTACTCTATTAATTATTTAAATGATAACATCCGCGATAAAATAATAACTTAAGTTATTTAATATATTAAAATAACTTAGTTTTCTTTCATTAATTAACTCCCTTGAAAATACATTAGAAATTATGTATTTTGTCATAACATAATTATTATGTTTTTTCCGAATAAGGACATTTACAATTAAAAATTAATTTGCTTATTGTCTCAAGATATTATTCTTAATATAATATCACTACTAGAAAAATAAGAATACGTGACGGAACTTTGTGACAGTTTTTAAAAACAATCACAAAAGATAATAAATTGTGACGGACTTTTTAAGCAATTACAAAATAATAGTATATATGATAGCTCTTAGTGATGACTAATTTTGTCATCAATACATTATAATTGTGATGGTCGTGTCAATCATCAAAATTTCTTTTTGTGACGGACTAAGTCATCACTTATAGATATATCATTTTCGTGTTGCATTTAAGCTATCACTAATATTTTAATGCAAGAAATAATCAAAATAATATTTTATGACGGTCATGACAATCATTAAAAAAGACAGATTTTTGTGATGGAATTTTCAAGTCATCACAAAATAATAAAATATATGATGACTCTCAGTGATGGCTAATTTTACCATCATTATAGAGTATTTGTGACTGTCATTTCAATCACAAAATCTTATGTGGAAGTAATTTTGTTTAGGAAGTCAACTCACATATATTTCTTTTTATATTTTGTTTTAAAATTATAATCATGATCTGGACTTTGGTGTAGTGGTAATACTCGTTATTTAGTTCGCAAATGGGGGGAGGGTTCTAATCCTACAAGTATCATTTGATACAATTAATATAATGAAAAAAATCATCCGTAAATAGAGAATCACGTTTTTACTTTTGATCCCTAGAGTCTTGTTTTTTTGTGATGACTTTAACAATCACAATAGATTACGTGTTCATGTGATTGTATTAATCATCACAAAAGCACTAAGAGTTTGTGTGATTGTCAAAATCATCACGTAAAATATTTCATGATGAGCGTATACAAGATGACCACTGTGATGCTTAAAGCCATCACGTAAACCTTTCGTGATTGTTTTTCTGGTTTTTATGATGGATTTTGGCCATCACAAGTGACCATTTTTTTAGTAGTGATATCAATTAACTATATGTATGACACATGTACATATATTATATATAGAAAATAAACAATAAGTTTATTTTCTATTATAATAAATTGTTTCCATCAATTTATTTACATATAGCAAATACGTTTTAATATATTTACTATATTATTAATCATACCTCGTACAAAAATATATAAGGTAATATTATTATTCAAAAATAATATTTCCTCCTTTTATTAAAATAACTCAATATTAGAAATTATTTTAATATCCTCCATTAGAAATATATAATTATTATTTCTCTCTCCCTCTATAAATTGTTTCCAAAATAATTTCTTCAAATATTAAATATCCATTTAAAGATATAATGATTTATGTCTCCCTTTAATAACGTATATATATTTAGCGTTATTCGTGCATTAGACTTTCTCACATATTACCATTCTGAGTAACATATATAAAGTATCACATATTTAACACACATATTAATTCACTCCTTTACTTAAGTAAATTAAACTTTGTATATTACCATAGTTATTTAAGGTTTAACATACACATTATATTTCCATAATATAACTCTCAACTATCAATTAACCGATATTTATTCTTATTAGTTAATTCTCTCAACTAACTCATGTTTCACTATCCAAACCCATTCGCGGATAACTTACGTACTATCAATAACCTATATTATAATCATACCAGTTATTAGTACACATACACAAAAAAATGACGATTATACATTAATGTTATCCACTTACTATGATAAAATAATACTATAAACTATTTAATATCGATAGGAAATTTTATCCACTTCTTTTATCTCAACTGAATTATCTCTGCGATCAATAACAATATACAAAAATAATATATTTATTAATCACAAAAATCACATATTACAGGGTTCATATTACCCTATGTAACACATTCCTACATACCTCGTATCACATAAATGTTTCTATTCGAACCCATTTCACACTTAAGAATTTTATTCATTAAATTCTTATTTTAATATTTTCTGAAAATTTAGGTTCTTACATAGATACATACGAAAACTATTTGCTTTTCAATCTCTTAATTTTATTTATTGGGTTAAATAGAAAATCATCATGTTTTTACTGGTGGATTGGTTCTACGGAGTTCTTGCATCATTAAGTCTACGACAGGAGGATGATAAGATCTTATCATAACGTTGAAAGTAGTATGCACAAAAGTCAATCCTGTTTGATGATAAAACATATACTTTATAACAATCTTATTTATTTATTAATAAAAGAATTATTTATTAAATGCTTTAATTTATCTACATGGTGCTATTTTATAATATGTGATAAACCCATAGTTTTGAGCAATACTTTTAGAATCATGATGATGATCATGCTAATGAGATCTAAATTTTTAGATAGCTCACAAACTAAAATTGTTCCCAATCATTAGATTACTAAAAAGGGATTAGTGAATTCGGATAGATTGGTACATATGTTGCTTGCTCATTAGATGAGGATGATTGATCTCATGATCATTTGTGTGGAGACACTAAAAAAGTATGTAGGTGCTTATCGGAGAATAAATTCATTGAACATAGCTCGCTAAGGAATACCTAATGTAGTTTTACTTGCCTATCAATAGGAATTCCTATAGTGATAGTACTACAAGTGATCCTTAGACTTGAGATCATCATAGTATTTTGTGTATGATAAGTTATGCTTTGACATATTCCTTAAGACCCTTAGGGTATATCAAAGGGTATGCTTGGGTGTAACAAGTTATATATGGAGACAATGAATGATCAACAAAGAATCTAGCACTTCTAGTAAAAGAAGAGAATGCTCTATGTGATTCGATAAATGATAACCCAGTAGTCCTTGGCAAGACATAATGAAATTATAAAGAAGTTTCTAATTTGTATTATTTGAAGTTGTGCACTTAAAAATCGAAATACATATAATTAAATAAAATAAGACTTGAAAGTAATTCCATGTCTTATATTTAATTGGGACATTGTATGGTGGAAGGATTGAATTGTACGGTAACTATTTACTTAAAGGTTCTTTTATGATTAATATTGAAATCTATATTATCTAGAAAGTCGTTGATCGCTAAGAAGACTTATCCTTATTATAGAATAAATGTTATTTATTTAAATGAATTAAATAGTTTAATTTATTTATTTAAATAAGATTAAAATTGTTCTAATTGATTTATTCACAACCGATTTAATATGGAGAACCTAAAGGGTCACACCGCAAAAGGAAAAAAAATATTTATTTAAGATGCATATGTCATAATCGTAATAATAAGTTAAGTGTATTTAATTTAATCTGCAGTGTTAGAATAAATTAAATAGCTTAATATTTATTATTTAATATTTTAAAAATATTAAATATAAATTAATAAGAGGAGTCTTATTATTATTATTACTATTATTATTTAATTCCTAAAATAGTTTGAGAATTAATTAATAAATGTACTCTCATGAATTTCTAACTGGATTAGGAAACTAATTAATTAAAAGAGTTTAATTAATTAAAATAAAACCCTATCCCTAAATTGTTTAGGAGGGTTGCCTACATCTATAAATAAGAGGAGTCTTATTTTGATTTAGGGTTAATCATACTTCCAAGAGTTGGGAGAGTACTGACATATTGTTTAGAAATAGAATTAGGGTTTTGCCAAACACCCATCTTCTTGAATACTTGTTCTTCCTTGGTGGATCACCTCTAGAGGCCAAACACTTGGGTGGCTAACGTTGATTAAAGGAAGGAATCCAACCCAGTAAATTCAAGTTGAACGTGAAAGGAATTGGATGTGAACTCGTACCTAAAGAAGCTAGTTTCTACAAGTTCTACAAGGGTATGAATCTTATCTCCTCCTCTTTCTATTGATTGATAATTATGCACAAAGTATGATTATGGTGATGGTTTGTATGAAAAAAATTTTAAAATCCATTTTATCGTGCTTCCACACTTTTTTTTGTAATTTGATTGCATGATCGCGCTATATACAAACTGTCGACGTCGAGATTTTTAATTGTCCCTTTCCGATACTTGTTCTTTGGTGTTCTCATTTTAGGTGAGATTTGTTTGAAAAAACAAGTGAAAAAGGTCCGACATGTATAATGTCGGCGATTGGACTATAAGAGTCGCCATTTGGTTTTTTAAATGGTTGTACCAACACAACCGAGAAAAGATTTGCATATTGACCCAGTGATGTGACACTGCTAAACGGGTAGGTGAAACCGAGATTCATTAGGGTCCGGGGACTTGGTTATGCGGAGGGAAGGTGTTAGGCACCCCCCGACATCCGTGTTACCATGGTGACCGCCTCTTTTCAAGAAACTGTTATCTGAATGTGTGTGTAGGTCAATTTGCTGTTATTTGGAAGTAGTGCGAGGCCTCGTTCGCACCTATATACACATGGTTTGAATTTTATGTAAAAATTCAATTTTAAGCAAGATATGGCAGTGATGTTTTATAAAAGAGGTTTTTCAAACCCTGATGCTCAATAGTAATTGAGACCTTTTACACTCCCATTTTATTCCGTATTCGGCTGGATTGATTTTATTTGACAGATGCGAAGCATCCGTACGAAAATACTTTACAAAAAGGTGCTGAATTCCTCGCGGGTATGAAAACCATCTGAGGGAATCCAAACATCACAGATATATTTACAAGCTACTTACAGCTGAAAAGGTCTATCACGGGAACCGAATCTAGATTCAGAGGACTGAATCTGTGATCACATGATTCCTAGGCTCACATGATGCCGCAATTGATATAAACGCAGTAAGCAGATATATATATATATATATATATATATATATATATATATATATATATATATATATATATATATATATATATATATATATATATATATATATATATACATACATGATCACCAACCACGAAGCACCTCCATGGGGGATCAAAAATATAAATAAAGCTGTAAAAGCTATCAACCGCCACGGAGGAAACTCCAGGTGGGACGAAATGTAAAGAAAGCTATACAAAGCAATCAACTGCCACGAAGTGAACTCTAGGCAGGACGAAATGTAAATATATATATTTATATAAAAGCGAATAAACGCACCGGATGTAAAATCCAGGCTCATCGAATAGAGTTCGACAACAGTTAATATATATATATATATATATATATATATATATATATATATATATATATATATATATATATATATATATATTAAAGCACGTAAACGCTTCGAATGCAAAATCTAGGCTCATCGAACAGAGTTCGACCACAGATAATACATATAAGTATATATATATTAAAGCATGTAAACGCTCCAGACCGAGGTCTAGGCTCACCGAACAAAGTTCGACCATAGATAATATATATAAGTATATATATATTAAAGTAAATAAACGCTCCAGACCGAAGTCTAGGCTCAATCAAGGCATAACTCGATAATGTTAGTCAATATATATATATATATATATATATATATATATATATATATATATAGACTGAAATGAAACCACGGACCGAAGTCCGGGCAAAATCAAGCAACACAACTCTCAACGTGTAGAAGGGTGTGTGCAAAGATGAAGAGAAGGACTCTAAAGTGTGTAAGAAGGCTTACAGTGGGCTGCCAAAGAAGACTTTTCTATATCTTTAGAGTGAGTAAACACAAACTTTTGTAGGTACAAAAGGGCTATATATGAGCTCACAAGTGTTTAAAAGGGGAAAGTACACTGCTTGGGATGAGTGTAGAGCAAATTGGGCAAGACTTCCTCGCCGTATTCTCTTACAAAATGGCCACCCCAAGCCCTCTATTTATAGAGGGTGGAGCCGCAGGTGTACCAGAGGTAACCCGGGTGGGCCCGAGTTTTTTGGCTCGGGTCGTCTCGAAGTACGTGCACTCGAGCACTGTAATGTCCACTCGAACTTTTAGAAGTGCAATCTGGGCATCCGTTTGAGGTATACAGGACCTATTTCGGACCGCCGTTGTCGAGAGTTGTACGATGGCATGGGATTAGAGTTTGTACGAAGTCATTGAAGATGGGACAGTGCCCTCCGGTCTTTAAGCTTCAACTTTCATTCGTTACCCCGTACAATAGTCACTCGGGATTGATTAGTCTCGTGGGACATTGTTGCGTAAATATGTTGAAACTACGTGGCGTGGCATCGTGTTGGTCAGATGACGATGTTGCCCCTCACCGGTGTTATCGCCGGATTGGGCTGATAAACCAGACATTGCTCAGCTTCACTGAGATTGGATTGCTACAATTTATTGAAGGTCCTCATTGTCATCCTTGAGGTGTGCCTGTCTTCTCGATGTTATCACCGGGCTGGTACAGTGTATCTCGTTGTGAGCACCGAGATTGAAGCTGGTCGCACTTGTAACAAGTATTTCCGGGGTTATCGCCGAAATTGCGTTCCTTGGGGTTATGACCAAGGTTGGTGGCTATTCCCATGGTTGAGACTGAGACTGGATACCTTGGGGTTATCTCCGAGATTAATCGGTCTTCTCTGATGTGTGTTCTGGTATTGATCTGCATGCCTCGGGGTTATCTCTGAGATTGGAATTGTTACTCCCAGATTGCGATCCGGGGTTGATGTTGAACTTTCGATAGTATCCGGCATGGATATGGATTGTCTTTCAGGGTTCCCTCTTAAAAGACGAATCTGTCCTCCTACAATGCTAGTGACAGGTGTACAAAAAATTTTGAGTGTCTACAGATGCCCCTCTTTATCATACTCATGCATGGCGATGCATGGGTAGGATAAAGAATCCTAGAACTTGAAACGTAACAAGACGAACATGGTACTATGAATAGCAACATGATGCAAATGTACGATGCATGTGTACGGGGTTGTAGCCCAACACGCTAGAGATGATTGCTGGCTCCCTGTTGCTTTAACTGAGGATTGGCAATGATGACCAGATTTGATGTGTAATCTGAATTTGGTAGGATGTTGATGTTGGAGTTATCACCACCTTCCTGGATAATGACTTGATCCTGCAGATGTACCTCTTATGTGTAAGAGATCTGTGGGGATAAAGCTTGATCTGTTTGAGGATGTGTATAACATATTCCATCATCTATCCTCTTTGATGACATTGACCTCTCCTGGTTAGTATTGCCAGAATATGCCAAGATTCTATTGGGTTTACTTCTAACAGCAAATGCTATCAGGGATGCCTGACCTTCGTTGACGTGTACTTCACCAACATGTGAATCAACGGCTAAAAAATCCTGTGGGATATACTGTCAAGGCTGCTTGACCTTCGCCCACGTGTGAATCAACAGAACATTGCGTTGTGACCCCCGCCGGGGATCTGAGTGGTCGGGTGTGAAAACCTCGAATAGCTTCAGAGCTCTGATAGGTTTAAATCGCTATCGGCTGTAATAATGTCAAGGCTGCTTGACCTTCGTTGATTTGTGTGTCAACAGATGAGAATGCATTGTAACCCCCGCCGGGGATTTCACGTTGTAACCCCCGTCGGGGATTAGCTTGTGTAAAAAGATTGGGGTGACAACCTTACGCTGACGGCATCGGACCTCTGTACGGTATTATCGAATATGGTATGCACAGACTTGAATCATCGGTATAGTAAACCCTGTGTTCGGGTGAATACCAATGGATGAAAAGGAAGCCACAGTTGGTCCAGAAAAACCAGAGTTTTAGGCTATTCCGCTCAATCGCGTAGCGTTTTTATCCCTGATTTGGCCTTTTCAGCTTGTAAGAACTCCTTTGCAACTCGAACTGGACCGAGCCGGAGGGATGGGACCCGTATGGGGGTGCCGCAGGTGCACCTGCTGTAGCCGCAGATGGGCCTGCGGCCAACCGTGGATGATAAATTCTAGCTGGTTGGTCTTACAAGTCAATCTCAACTTGTTGCGCAAAGGAAAATACGTGAGCCTCTTTCAGATCTGCTGAGTTCGGGCTGCTTTCTGCAAATTATATCACCGTACGAGTGTTCTACACTATCCTAGTAACATATGCCTGTACTTTTTCTCATTTCCTTTCTGAAGTGATTTGGAGACTTGTTGTCCAGACACTATGGATTTGGATCAGCCGAGCAGTTCCTATAGGACCACTTCTGGCGTACGGCGAAGGGCTTCTGAAGTGCCTCGTCCCCGTTCTGTCAGACAGCCTCGTCGATTGGTGGAGGTCGTGATACGTCCTGTCCAGGTAGATGTTCCAGACGTTGAGGATGAGGAGGCGAATATTTCGATAGAGGACCCCGCTCCTGCTGTACCTGTTCCTTGTAGGGAGCTTCCGAGCATTTAGGTGGTGAACCCAGAGTTGCTGGGTGATTTGGGCAGACATCCATCGATGTATTTACATGCTAACGAGGTGTGGCGTTAGACTTTGATCTTCCTTCTTTCCTATTGATGAAGATTAAAGGGTTTTGATGTTGATCTGCATTTTATACAGGTTCTTGGTTTTACACAGCCTCGAGGGAACTGGTTCAGCATTCACTCCATGTATCAGGCGCTTCATCCTGACTATAGAGCGGTAGTGCATGAGTGGGGATTTGGGGCATTCTTCTCCATCCTTCCCCGTCATTGTCCCTGGGGTTACCTCAGGGCATTGTCTGAGCGATGGTTTCATCTGACTCAGTCACTCCATCTGCTAGATTGCGAGGTGATGATGACGCCTATGGATTGGCGATTTATTACAGGTATGGAGTTTGGAGGGCAGCCTGCCTTGCATAACAAATATTACCCCTACTGCCGTTAGATCCTTATTAGGAGTTATGGCGACGGCGTTCAAAGGCAGGACTGTCCGTTCAGGTCCTTTGAGCGTAGATGCTATGAGCAGGCTATTGAGTGAGCCTATGCCTGATGGTGTCAGAATCAGGGATCGCGTTCTGCGGCGATTGTTCTTGATGATCATTAGAGGCTGCTTCATAGCAGATAACTCTTCTACAGTATCTTTCGCTTTGATCAGCGCCACGCATGATGTGGACCATATTGGAGAGTATGATTGGGGCTCCTACACCTTTGCCTATTTCCTCCGGGGCATGCGTATGCGCTCACAGGGTTTGACCGAGGCATGGCTAGGATTTTACCCATTTTTGCTGGTGAGTATTTCTCTTATCATTTACCATGTATATGTTAAGAGTGTTAACTGACAGCAGATGTTTGCCTTTGTGTTGGCAGTTTTGGGCCTATGAGAGGCTTCCATGCTTGCATCCCGTGAGTGTGTTAGGTTTAGACACCTATCCACGAGGACAACGATGGCATCATTCGATTCTACCAGAGGTCCTTGTAGCTGAGGGATTCACTCATTGCTGTATGCAGCTGGAGTTGCTGACGGCCGACACCATGACATGGCTTCCCTATTCCGGGGTACACCTGACCGTGGGTTTTGAGGATGGATACCCGACTGGAGTCGAGTATGTGATTTCCACCAGGAGAATTCCTTTCTTCACTGATGGAGGCTGTGAGCTCTATTTAGGAGAGCGTACTATTAGGAGCACCACAGGGGAGATTCGTATACCGATATTGCCTCCTACCAGGCGTTATTGGCCTGTATCGCAGTCACCCGTCGCTGATATCCCCTTGTTGGGGGTTGACATTTTTGCATGGTCAGAGGGTCCATGTACTCAGGAGACGTTCCATCGGTGGTGGTCCCCTCGCACTATTGGAGCTCAGTCCCGTGCCACACAGTTTTATAGGGGACATGGTTTCAGGATCCTTGATGATAACGAATTGGATAGCTTGTGTCCGAGATCCGACTCATATGACCTAGATTGATAGTTTGACTCAACAGTTGGACCAGGCACACATATTTATTCGGCATTTGGGCAGAGATCCGGCATAGGCGGCTTCATTTGATCCTTCTAGCTCAGGCGCTGGCCCCTCAGGTGAACCATTCGGTTTTGCCGGCGCAGATCCTCCTTTATATAGGCCTAACATCCCTGTTGATAGAGATCCAGTGACTTAGGAGGAGTTACATCAAGTGGACAGGATTGATGATGTGGACATAGACACCATTGTCTTCTTATGATGTGTATTCTTATTATATCTTTTGATAGGCCTCTATTAGATATTGGGTGGTTGTGCCCCATTCTCGCTGCATCTTTTGATAGGCCTCCGTCAGTAGTAGGGCGTCTGTGCCCCATTTCCCTGTATTTGTAGCTGTACAAAGATGATGTATTAGATGACGATATATTTAGGAATGTATGCACTATTTTTTTCATTCCCTATATCATATTGCCATCTATTATCTGTTATGCATGTATCATGTTATGCATATGTATGTATGTCCAGAGATATTCGGCATTGACCCCTGGATGGTCGTATGACACGGCCCGCACAGATGTCTTCTTCGACAGTTAGCCGTATAGATCATACCCCACCGTCAGTGGTGGCATCGGGTATGCGATCGTGGTATGATAGCATGTCACCACCAGACAGGGTGACTGTAGATCATTTATTGCAGCATACCATGACCTTTTTGACTTTTCAGGTTCTCGCAGGATTTGTGGACGGGATGATAGAGCATTGGCTACCGGATAGGCAAGTATTCCGATTCGGCACCCATGAGTTGACTCCTACTCTAGAGGAGTATGCACGTTTGACGATGCTGCCTTTAGATAGACCTTGCGTGCATCTGGCTTTAGGAGACATGAGTAGACAATTCATGACTCTCACAGGATTGAGGCGCATAGTGGTACAGGATGAGTTGACATCTGGCCACGTGATATCCAAGCATTTTTTGTACGACAGGTTTGGCTCAGAGGATAGCTATTCACGACATTCTGGGGATTTCACCGCATCAGAGGATTATTGGCGTTTGGCCAGAGTTGACGTACTGATGCTATGTGTATTGTCATATGTGTATATGTCGCGGTATATGGATGAGATAGATATAGGAGTTGTCATGGCCGTGAGAGCTCTCAGGGAGGGTCGTACCATTATACCTATGACTGTAGCAGAGACCCTGCGGTCGGCATCCTACTGCTGCACTTATCCGACAGGAGTGTTCACTGGGAGTTCAGTCATGCTATATGTGTGGTTCATGTGACACCCCCAAATTCGGGTTACCTGATCCCCGAGTTTGGTGTTCACGATCCATAATATAATACCATTTAACTACCCATTCATATATAAATAGGAATACACAAGTCATTAACATAAGTTGTTAATACATAAGTCCCAGGTTTGCTAACCTTAAATTTACAAACATACCCCTTAGATAAATAAAAAGGGTTTATAATACAACATAATAATAATAATGTTCATTATAACTACTCCAACATCTTGCCTTTGCCTTTGTTCTTCTTTGACCCGCTGACCTCTTCGTTCCTAGCTGAAATGTTTTATTTATAGCAAGGATGAGCAACAAGTTTGCCTCGCAAGTTAAGACATACAATAAATGTATACGAATTAACAAGAACAAACTATTTATTTTGATAGAATGAAACCAAAGTTCGGTGAACTTTGAAATGGCTGAACAAACCGTTAATCAATAATAAGTTTTCTCGTATTCTAGTCAACGCAATAATTTGATAATGAAAGAGTACAACGCTTTCAAAGTTTCTACGATACTCTATTGAATAATCAAGAATCAATTCTACGCAATAACAAAGTGGAATGTTTTCCAGATTTATGCTGAACGATCACACTAGATCTAGAACTTATTTTCTCAGGTATCTATCAAAGATTTACTTTGATACATATGCAGGTGTATCAGATAACCATAAAGATTAAATCATACCCCTCTGCAAGTACTTAGAGCCGGCCAACTCCTTGTACCCTATATTATGCATAATATTCATAGGTCGCGCGCAATGGTCGAATATACGACTTAAAATATTCCCTTTTTATATAAAAGGTTGTTCTTCTCAGTCTCTGAATTAAGATTTGATTTAACAACGAAATACAATAATTTCAATTTCTATTTACTTATCGAGCTAGCCGAAATAATTGGCATCGATCTATCAATAACAATTGAATTCTCTTCTCGAATTTATCAAATTCAAACAAATGTTTGTCTAGCCAGAATAATTAGCTAAGACATTTCTCAACATAATTCGACAATAAACAGGAATTATCTGTACTGTCAATATTAGCTTCTACAGATATAAATATTCAACAACAGTAATTCTACGAATATATATATTTTCCGAATCAATAGTTCAATTTGAATTATTAATCATGCACTAACTGCAAATAATCAACAATAAATTCCCTGGACATGGTATAATTAGCAATAATTAACCATTATAATAATTGAATGAATACAACTCAAGGTTGAGTTAGGAAACTTGCCTTCTTCGCTGATTACTGCTACACAATATAATTAACTGCGTTCGTAAGACCTATAATCAACAATATCGGTCTCACAATTAGCACAATCATTTATAACACGTAACACTGTAGTTTACAGTTAAACTTCTCCTAGGCACATTATCACATAATCACATTAGTGTTTATAACCTATATAAACACTTATCAAGTCTAACTATTTCGGTCTGGTTAGACTTCGGTCCATTCTTGGTGTTCTGGTCACCATGTCCAACAATTAATACATTGATTGTCAATTAAACTTGGTCTTTAAGCTTCAATATTATTTTAGATAAGTCAAATATCGTTTTTAATATTTTTCGGAAGCTTTTAATAATTTATAAACAAATATTATAATTTATAATACTTTTTCAAACACTTAAAATCATTTTTAAATAATTTAATTATCAAATAATCTTATCATTATTAATATTTAATAATATAAAAATATTAATAACATACTTGTCAAAATATTAAAGTTATTATTAATAACTTAAAATATTTTTAAATCATCAATATTCTACTTAAAATTATTTTTAAATCATCACCATTAATATTTAAATATTAATGAAATTATTATCAAAATATTAAAAGTCATTAATTATAACTTAAAGTATTTTAAAAATATTTTTCTCATTTTTAAATGATTTTTAAATCAATAAAACTATTTTTAATTCATTTATTTAATATAATAATTAAATAAATCTAATATCATTAATATTAATTTATTAATAAAAATTCTCCAAAAATATTAAAAGTCACATTTTATAACTCAAAATATTTTTAAATACATTATTCTTATTTTAAATGATTTTTCATAATATTAAATCATTTTTCTCTAATTTATTTAATACACTTAGTAAATAAATTAAATACTTATAATATTTAAATAATTATAAATATTAAAGAAAAATATTCCAATTAGTCAGAAATTATTTTTCATAATTTAAAATAATCTAAAAACCATTTTTGGAAATTTTTAGAATTTATTTCTATTTTTAATTAATTTCCAGAATATTTAGAAATTAAAAAATTAAATAAACTGTCGCTAAAGGGCTTTAGCGACAAAAAGCGTCGCTGTTGGTGTTCTTGAGCTTAAGAACACTGACAGTTCCATGCTCAAGGCTGCTCGTTTGACCAGCCATGGTTCTCAGCGTAATCAGGTTCTGGGCTAGATCGAACTGTAATCATATAGTGTTTATGTAATACTACAATCATCAACTAACATCCAAGTCATAACCTAACAATCTAGCAAGATCAGCCCCTTCAAAGTTACTGTCAGACTTAATCTGGGTTTTCTAGGTAACCCAGAAACCCATACAGTCGCGAGGTACCATTTTGTGGTTCATTTTTAACCTAGTTCTGATCATGCTATTGGTGGTTTCTTGGTTCATAGCTCTAGTACAAATGTCAAGGAACATTACAATAACAATAGATAAGTCCAAAAACAACAGATTCATAAGCTATGACTCAGTCAAAGCTTGCCAGAAAGTTCGTGCATACCGTTTCTGGGTTTTCCAGAAACTTAGAACCGTGATCGTCAGGCCTAGTTTGACCATTTATAACACTTGTTCAGTTGATGTTTTAAAGGATCTTAAGGCATGGATCTACAATCCATACAACAAGCTACATATTGACTACAACAAAATCAACAAACAACATCATCACCGACCGATCTAAGAGTTTGAATATCATGTCAGACCCTGTTTCATAGGTTTTGGGCTGCCCAGATTTTAGCCCAGTCAACGTCGGTCAACGGTTTTTGACCTTAAATAACTTCGAATCCAGACATCTAATGGCTATACAACCACTTTCAGATGAAAGACAACATACCAAACTATAGATTCCAAACATTAAACAACAAAAACCATAAACACATAAAGATCTAGGGCGACTGACATTTGATTGTCAGACCTCTTAACTGTTCTTGGACAGATTTTGAAAAACTCCTTTTTAAAGCATTTTAATGCTATGGATCTATGTTATATCAACATAGATCATCATTAAACATCATCTAGCAAAGATCTAAACACATAAACACGAAATTTATTTAAGCATACAAGATCGAAAGCTAGCTATGGTTTATACCTTCTTTCTTCAAATCTTTGATCTTAATCCTCCTTAGTTGTTCTTAGTGATCTAGGGACTGATATTGGGACTGATTCACTTATGATTTTCGTGGGTTTAGGAGAGAGAGAGAGTTGGTGAGAGCTTAATAGCAAAATAGACAAATACATGCATTTTCTCTCTCTTTAATCTCTTATAATCATTTGGTGCAATGAATCTAAGCATGCTAGGTGTCCATTTGGATAAGATTGGAGCTTATTTCTAGCACATGGGATAAACTTTAAGTGATGACTCACTAGATTTGCAAATCTTTTTACTAAAAATCTAAGAAAAAGGGTATTTTGGACTTTGTACATGTAATTTTAATGGCATACTTGGAATTTACCAAACCCTTAGGGTTTAACCCTTAGGGTTTTAACCCTAAGGTTCTAATCCTTAGGTTTTACACCCTTAACTTCTAGGATTTTCTAAATTAGGACATTAAAAATAGAAAATCAAGATTTCAAAAATATAATTGGTGTTTCCTAATTATATTACAGGTTTACTAAACACATTAATGTTTACTAATCACTTTATGGCTTACTTATTAGGATTAGGGTTTCCTAATTAGGATTTAGGATTCCCGAATTAAATTTTTAGGGTTTCTCGACTTTCGATTAGGGTTCCTAACTACACATTAGGGTTTTTAATCTTGAGATTAGCGTTTCTAATCCCTTACTAGGGTTTACTAATATTGTACCTTACCCGATCAATCATTGATCTATAATATCATACAGTACAAATACGCACTCATCAATATAATTATTTTAATTATATTTTTTTTATCGAATCCCTTTCCATAAATTAGGACTAGGGTTTCTAAAGCTGTTAAGCACAACTCTACTCTAAATTTATTAGTCAATACACAAATTGACCTTCTCGAGACTCGTATCACAGATACTTGTCACAAAATTAGTAATCAATATTAATATATTAATAAAAAAAAATTTATTCGTAAAATTTTGATTATTTGAAATCCCAGGTTATCACAGTCCATGTCACACTTGAGATCGATTGGCACTCTTAGACGGCATGGGTACTGCTTCACCCATGATGTAGCTATGTCTTACTCTTTTCAGCCATCAGAGTGTATAGATGCTCTATCCTGGTCCACATTCTTGGCATATATTAGAGATCCATTCATCATATTGCCGTGTTCGGGGCTTAGCTCACCATGCAGGTTCATTACTCATGCTCCGGGCATGGACTATCTCCCTCTGGCTGGTTTGAGGGGAGTGACCACTTATCACCCATTGGCCGTGATGTCGCAGTTCGACCAGTTTCAGGATTTTCATCCTTTTGAGGGGGCGACAGGTCAGCGTTCAGCTTCTTGGTACCTCTCAGCAGAGGACCGATCTCGGGTATACACCTGCTGGGATCGGCGTGAGATAGCAGTTTTTTCTGTCAGTCATCCTGGTTATTCTGCAGAGTATTCCGCGTGGATGGAGATAGAGATTTTATCAGCTGCAGCAGTGTTTGCAGTACCGGAGCGCGAGTTGGATGATGTAGAGCCCATGGAGGACATTGATACCTACATCGAAGAGGAGTCCAATGCTGAGTTTCCAGCATTTATTCCGGATTCTCCTAGTACCAGTACTGTTGTGATTCAGCACCCGACACAGTACTTAGAGCAGAGTCTTCATCTGATGACCTTTGAGAGAGATCAGATTCGATCTATGATGTCGACTGCTCTTGATGGGAGGGAGGCCGCTCTATTGGAGAGAGACGAGGCATTGGCTCGTAGGGATGCCGCCGTCGTTGAGCGGGATGAGGCTATATCAGCTAGAGATGCAGTGATAGTTGAGCGGGATATCGCCATATCTGCCCGGGATGTAGCCGTCACAGATATTGATGAGCACATATATTGATGATCATATGGTCACCATGCAGATGGCTGCAGATCTGTTGGGTCGTGTGGATATTCTCATACAGGAGACCATAACTTTACCTCCATCTTCTGAGAAGGACGCCATGTTGGGCTTGTTAGCTCGCATATACCCTGACTTGTAGGTGATCTTGTATTTTCCCGCACAGACTAGCTTAGCCATTTTGTCCTGTATAGTTTACATTGTGTATATCAAACATCATTATATATATGACAGGGAAATATATTTTTGGATCACTTCCCTTTTAGATCGCTTTGCTACTTGCTTGATAATTTGCCTGCTTCTTCAGGGCTTGTGATCTTGATGTATTCTAAATTATTCCTGGGTGGATGGACATTGAGTTGTCTCCGAATAGTTCAGAATGGATCATCGATCTGTATGTATCCCTACCATCTTTCGGTGTCTTGGGACTGGTTTCTGTATGGAAATGAGGAGAGGAGTGTGGCTTTCCTCTCTGAGATTAACCGCACCACAGATGGTTGCCAGTACTTCTATTTAGGAGAAGCCTAGTTAATTCCATCTCTTATGGATTGGTGTTGCTCTTCAAGGTATGACCGCAGCTTAGATGGTCGTCGAATCTCCTATTTGGGAGGAGTTCAGGTAATTCCATTCCTTTGGTCTGAAGCCAAATGAAATGTAGTGGATTGAAGGATGATCCCAGTACCAACTGACAAGGGTTTGTGTTTTGGTAGGGGGTGAGACTTCACCATGAATGGCTGCCTACATACTCCTATTGAAGAAGAGACCAGGTCTGCGTAGTTTGAACCTGGTGTAAGAGGTTCAACGCTGTATGTGGCAGGAATGGTGTAGGAATGTTTTTGTTGTTGTTTTTTTTTTGCGACCGGGCCATATGAAATGGTTGCCTACGTACTCCTATTGAGGAGGAGATCAGGTCAACGTAGTTCGCCCCTCAAGGCGAGATGAAAAGCGTAATCCTATGTGTAGGTCAGAGTGCGGGGAGGAGAAAGTTTAATCCTAGGTTGAGGATAAACTGTAGGTGAAAAGTTTGATCCCATGTATGGGTAGCCAAACTGTATACGTAAGAGGTTCAATTCATGGTGGGATGACCTAAGTTATAGGAACGCAAAGGAGAAAGCCAGGCTGCTGGCTTGAAAGGTATGTTTCCCTGAGGGGCAAAGTGTAGCAAAGTTGTTTGTGGTACAGGTTTAAAGAACCGGAATGACTGGTGACCTGATGGTCTACCACCAGGATGTTTATTTGATGGTAACTTTAGACATAGTATCGTTTCACGGCGTCTGAGTTGATGAGTTGCGGAAATTCATCGCCGTCCATTTCTTGCAACCTGAGAGCGCCTCCTGTCAATACTTCCTTGACAATAAACGGACCTTCCCAGTTAGGAGCGAATTTTCCCTTAGACTGATCTTGGTTGTCCAGTATTTTCTTCAAAACCAAGTCATGTTGTCTGAATTGCCATAGCCGGACTTTTTTGTTGTAGGATCGGGCGATCATTTGCTGATATAATTGACCATGGAAGATAGCCGCGGTTCGCCTTTCGTCTATTAGAGACAAGTGGTGATACCTATCTTGTACCCATTGGTCTTTATCCAACTGAGCGTCTATCAATACTCTGAGGGATTCCATCTCAACTTCTATGGGGAGCACTACTTCCATCCCATAGGTTAATGTATAGGGGGTTGCCCCAGTGGAAGTGCGCATTGAGGTTCTGTAGGCTAACAGAGTCAGAGGCAATAGGTCAGGCCAATTTTTGTGATTGGTGGACATCTTTTGCATAATCTTCTTGATGTTCTTGTTAGCCGCTTCAACAGCACCATTCATCTTCGGACGATAGATGACTGAGTTGAGGTGTTTGATGTGGAATTTACTACATAATTCTCCCATCATTTTGTTGTTGAGGTTCTTGGCATTGTCGGACACAATCACCTCTGGTTGTCCATATCGACAAATAACATTGTTTCTGATGAAAGCAATGATGACTTCTTTAGTAACCCTGGGGAAGGAGGCTGCTTCTACCCACTTGGTGAAGTAGTCGATCATGGTAAAGATAATTCGATGACCATTACTGGCTTTAGGTTCAATGGGCCCGATAACGTCCATTCCCCACATTGAAAAGGGCCAAGGTGAACTCATATTGTGAAGTTCTCGTGGAGGGGTGTGTATAGCATTCCCATGAATCTGGCACTGATAGCATCTCCTGACGTGGTCATTGCAATCAGCTTTGAGAGATAGCCAATAATGTCCTATCCTGAGGACTTTCTTGACAAGGAGGGGGCCACTCATGTGGGGGCCACAGACTCCGCCATGGATTTCATCCATAAGCCTTTGGGCTTGATCTTTGTCTAAACATCTGAGGAGACCTAATCCTGCATCTCTTTTGTAGAGCGCATCTCCACTCAGGTAGAATTTCATAGCCAGTCGGTGGATCCGCCTTTGTTCAATCGGGCTCGCCTCAGCGGGTGTAGATCCATCTCGCAGATATTCCTTGATATGCTGATACCAAGGATGTTGGATGGGAGGTAGCTCATCCGATACTTCTCCAACGTAATTCCCATAGGCTGGGGCCTTGTGCAGGAAAATTGTGACCCTTGGCAAGTGTTCCTTGTCTGATATGCGAATCAAGGACGCCAAAGTTGCTAACGCGTCTGCGAAATCATTCCTATTACGAGGAATGTGTAGAAATGACATTTCTTCGAATCCCAAAGCCATCTTTAAAACATGCCGATGGTAAGGCAGCAAATGTAGTTCCTTGGTTTAATAGATTTCGGTGGATTGTCTGATTACCAACTCCGAATCTCCAAGGACAGTTAACTGCCTGATGCCCATTGAATGGGCAAGTTTTAGCCCCATAAGACAGCCTTCATACTCAGCCGTATTGTTGCTGCTGACAAACTGTAATTTGACGGCGATGGGATACTGCTCCCCCGTATCAGATACTAGAACTGCTCCAGCTCCAGAACCTTCCATATTAACAGCTCCATCGAAATACATCTTTCACGTTTGGCGTGTATCGTACTGATGGTGTTGCTGAACTGTCATTACTCCTTCATCGGGGAAATATGTCTCCAAGGGTTTGAAATCCCCTGATGGTGCGACAACCAATTGATCCGCAATTCCTTGACCTTTGATGGACTTTTGAGTCACATATACGATGTCAAATTGTTGTAGGATCAACTGCCATCTGGACAGCTGATAATTCAGTATAGGTTTACTAAACACGTACTTGAGAGGATCCATGCGGGATATGAGATGGGTTGTGTGACCATGAAGATAATGTTGTAACCTCATGGCAGCCTATGCTAAAGCACAGCACGTCTTTTCGATCAGAGTGTACTTGTGTTCACTACTGCTGAATCTTTTGCTGAGGTAATAGATAGCTCGTTCTAGGCCTCTATCGTCCTTCTGTCCCAGCATGCAGCCCATGGCATTGTCACTTATGGACAGATACATAAACAGGGGAACATCATCCCTGGGTGGTACCAAGATGGGAGCTTTAATTAGCTGTTTCTTGATTGTAAGGAAGGCATTCTGGCACTCCTCATTCCATTTCATGGAGGAGTTCTTCCTTAATAGCTTGAAGATTGGCTCACAGGTTGCTGTGAGCTGAGAGATAAATCTGCTAATGAAGTTGATTCTTCCCAAAAATCTCCGTATTTCCTTTTCTGTCTTAGGAATGGGCATTTCAGTGATGGCTTGGATTTTGGCAGGATCCAGCTCTATCCCTTTGTGGCTGACTAGAAATCCTAGCAACTTGCCTGATTTAACGCCAAAGGCGAACTTAGCTAGATTCAACTTCAAGTTGTACTTACGCAACCTGTTGAACAACTTCCTGACATGGTCTATATGGTCATCCTCCTTTTGGGACTTGACAATAATGTCATCCACGTAGATCTTGATCTCTTTATGCATTAAGTCGTGGAAAAGAGCCATCATAGCTCGTTGATAGGTGGCTCCAGCATTGATGAGGCCGAATGACAACCGTTTATAGCAAAAAGTTCCCCAAGGAGTGATGAAAGCAGTTTTTTCACGATCTTCCTCGGCAACCATGATCTGATGATACCCCGCAAAGCAATCTGCATAGGAGTACATGTCGTATTACGCAATATTATCAATGAGAATGTGGATAAATGGCACGGGAAAGCTATCTTTTAAGCAAGCTTTGTTCAAGTCCTAGTAATCCACGCAAACTCGCACCTTCCCTCCAGGTTTAGGTACGGGCACGATATTGGATATCCACTCAGGATATGTAGACACCATTATGATGCCGGCTTGAAACTGTTTCACAATTTCTTCTTTCACCTTTAAACTCCATTCAGGTTTCAATCGTCAAAGCTTTTGCTTGACTGGCTTAAATCCCTCTTTAATGGGAAGACGATGAAGGACAATATCAATGGACAAACCCACCATATCCTCATGAGACCATGCAAACACATCTTGGAACTGGGTTAGTAGCGTAACCATGTCATTCCGTTGGTTTGGGGTAAGGTCTGAACCAATTTGGATTAATTTAGGGTTTTCTAAGGTTCCGAGATTGAAAGGAGTGGTTTGATCAAGGTTGGGTTTGGGTTTGTCTTTGACCCATTCTTAAATTTCTGGAGGCACCTCAATGTCATCCGGTATATCCACTAAGGCTGAATTCATCTATACATCAAAGGTACAATCCTTGTGGAGAAGATGCACCGTATCAGCAAGTACCGGCACATCTAAATTCAGAGTCCTGAAACAAAATATGCTTTCACTTAGTATATATGAAATGTGTTGATCATGCACAGTGTTAGCATATACTGGCAAAATAAACTGCTAGTACTGTACAGAAAAGTAAGCAGTTATTATATTTACATGGTAGAAAGAGTTTCTGCCCGTTTTACCCTTGACGACCAATGCTAGGAATGCTGTTCCAATTGGCAAGAGCAAATTCTGGGTGAACCACAGTGATAGAGGGATTATCATCATCTTTCCTGTCCCGAATGAAAGCCATTACGTCTGGGCAGTCATCGTCTGGGGTGTATTTGTTGGTATGCTCATCATGAACAATGATGCGTATACCGGACATCATCCTGATGATGTCTTGCTTGATTCTTCGTTCCTCTTCCTCCACTGCGGGATCTGGAACAAAGATTTCTTTCTCCTTTACCGGTACCGGCTTGGGAAATAACATCGCCATTATATTGGCTGGCACCTTTACAGGAGGTTGTGTGGACTCAGAGCTTAAAGGCGAAGCTAAACGCCGCATGGTTGAAGCTGCAGGAATCTGCTGATGCTTATGAGGATTCCTGTGACTAGAGCTGGCAGAATAGCCTAGTCCAGCTGTCCCAATTTGCTGGGTTAAGCGAATAGGATACTTGACACCCTGGCAATCTTTACCCAACCCTTGTCCTGATTTATGACCCAATGACATCATTTCTTGTGTGGCCGACATTACCTCGGCAGAAATCTGGGGTTCGGGCAGTGGCTTTCCAATAGCATGGTATTGGGTATTGCTTATTTCCAAAGCATGAAAACTAATTGGCTCAACATTCTTATTGGCATTGATGAGCGGCATGTCCCTGTGCTAAGGAATCTCCGGTTCAGCGTTGACTATGACCAGGCTATTGTTGATGATGTATTTCAACTGTTGGTGAAGAGTGGACGGGACTGCCTCTGCCATGTGAATCCATGGTCATCCCAAGAGCAGGTTATATCCCGAATCTATCTTGAGCACATGGAAAGATACGCAGAATGTATGAGGACCAATCTCAATTGGCAGCTCAACTACTCCGACCGAGTTACGGCGGGCTCCATCAAAAGCTTTGATAATGGTATTGCTACTCCGAATTCAATTGGGATTGATATTCATCTTCACCAAGGTAGCGTATGGGCAAATATTCAGAGAGGAACCTCCATCTATTAAAACTCCAGCCACCATATATCCGGAGGACAAGACCGTAATGTGCAACGGTTTGCAATGACCGGTCCCTTCGGGCGGTATGTCATCATCAGTGAAGGATATCACATTGTTGTTGAAAATGTGATCAACCAGATGTTGAAACTTTTCCGTATCAACTGATGTCGATAGATAGGCTTCTTCTAAAATCTTTAACAAGACCTTCAGGTGATTCTCGAAAGTCAGGACCAAGTCCAAGATTGATATCTATTGTGGAGCTTCTTTCAACCTTAAAACCACCTTGGCTTCGTTATGACCCATAGTGCGGAGGAAATTTTCAATCTTCTCAATGGGTACTTTCCCCTTAGACTTGATGACATGCTTTATTACCCGTTGGGGAAGATACAGTGGATTCTCCTTCGACACTGCAGTAGTTATATGTGAGGTGGATCCTTCACCTTCTCCATAATTCCATGGAACTGCGCGCAAGCTAACAATAGGATATTGTGCTCTGCACGGCAAGTTGATTGGCTCGGGAGCGGCCACTTTCAAAGGATTGTTGATTCCCTTGAGTTAAATTACTGGCATGACAAGTGATTTGTTATCCCCATCATTTTTAACGGATATGACTGCTACTACACTCTTTCACTTAGTAGGACATGAATCCTCACTTGCCCGTAACACAGTGTCGTTATCTGCCAGGCGCAGTACGCCACTGTCGATTAAATTTTGAATAAGGTGACAGAGTGCCCAGCATTCTTCTGTGCTGTGACCGCGAGATTGAGAATGATATTGACATACTCCCTCAGAGTTGTATCGTCCTGAACGGGGGTTGATTAGAGGTAGAAGGGAACTAATCCTTCCTTCATTGATTAACATATGAAGGATTTCCTCCATAGGTTGACCCAAATATGTGAATTCCCTTTTGTTGGCAAAATCCCGACGGGCCTTAGCATTCGCTCTCTTCATCACTTTGTCTTCCAGCATTTTATTTTTTGAAAGCGAAGAGGGAATATTTATGACAATAGGTAGGAGACTGGCATGCTCCTGGCTAATTAGATGACGAGTCACTTGATGCTGATAAGTCACCAGTTCCGCCAATTGCTCAATTTGTTTACAGAGAGCTTTCATCTTTCGTTCCATTATGAATTAGAACTTGGCATAATCCCATCTGTCATCACCATCTTTGGGGGTCTGGGAGGATTCACAGCTGAAATTGGAACTTTGTCCACTGCTCCAATTGATCATGTTAACCTCTTCTTCTTTGAGTTGAGGAAAAGGGTTGTCTTGAACGTGAGGTTGATCGAATTTGGTGACCACGATTTCACCGTTGTCTATCAGGTCTTGGGTTTTGTGTTTCAAGGCCCAACAATCCTGAGTATCATGCCCAGGTGCCCCGACATGATAAGCACATTTTCGAGCAGCATTAAAACCCCGACCATTAGGGCTGGCTGGTGGAAGGAGATGCGTGATTTTCTTCTGTGTTGTTAGAAGATTGAGAATGTTCTCGAGGGTGTCCCCTAAGGGTGTGAATACTCGAGGTCGTTTGACTTCTCCACCTTTTGGTACTGGAGGGTTCGCAGACTGTGAATGAAAGGGAGTGTAATTTCTCTGTTGAATAGGCATGTTTTGACTGCCTTTTGGACCCTGTAGTATCAGGGAAACATCCTCTTCTTTCTTTTTATGGACCCTCCGGGGTTGTTCCCATAATTTCCAGATTGGATGTGATCAGCAACCGCTTTGAGTGCAGCTAGGTCTTGAATCTTTCCGGATTTCAATCCCATTTCAGCCATCTCCCCATGTTTGACCATTTCAGAAAATAGTTTGCCGATGCCGGCTAAAACTCTTTCATAGAAAGGTGCTTCTTGTATGTCTATGAAAGTCATGACCATCTCTGATTCTGCCATGGAAGGACTAACTTGGGCAGCCAGGCGTCTCCACCTCTGAGCATACTCTCTGAAAGACTCATTAGACTGTTTCTTTATCTTGGTAATTTGATACCGATCAGGAGCCATTTGAGATTGAAAGTTGTATTGTGTGAGGAAAACGTGTGCTAGCTCTTCCCAACTATGGATCTTTAAATTGTCTAATCTTGTGTACCACGAACGGGCTTCTCCAGTTAGACTTTTTTGGAACAGTTGCATTATGAGTTTTTCATCCTATGCATAAGATCCTAGTTCTCCAATAAACACCTTTAGATGTGTGTAAGGATCTCCTAACCCGTCATATTTTTCAAAGTCAGGAGTCTTAAATTTTTCTAAATAATGAATACCAGGGAAAATACACAAATTGGCATATGAAACACTCCCGTGTGTTCCAATTCCTTTGATAGTGCGAAGAGTCTCTTCCATTTGGAGGACTTTCTTTTTGATGTCATCAGTGTCTGGATCTCCAGTGGGATGGGCAACATCATTAGTTTTGTTGGTCAGATCCAACTGCAGTTCAGGTATTGTAACGACCTGGGTTCCTCCTTGTGTGGAGGATTCAGCATGTACGGGTATTTTCTAACCCTGTGTAGACTGGTGTAATTCTTTTAGTAGAATAGCCAAATCTGTAATCTGTTTGCTTAATTCGTCGAATTCTTTGCGAGAAACTGGATTAAGTTCAGTCTGGTCGGATGACGACATGATTAACTATAGGCCTGTTGCCTTTTTGGACTTTGAACGGGTGGTAGGTCCGATTGATTCCCTGCAAAAGAATTGCATAGTTTAGTCTTTAGGGAATGTGGATAATAACATGCTATAAGATGCGTCCAGTTTAGGAATTTTATCCTTCAAAACGGATGTCAGCTGTTTGTAGCATGTATTTGTACACATTTCTTCATATTTCTCATTACATGGAGATAGATATGGAAGATAATTACAAGTAATTGTGCTTTACAAGTAATTTTAAATGAGAGCATGAAGAGACTTTCCTCCGTTTTGGATTTATCAGAGGCTGACCTATCTTAAGTTACTCTCGCGGCTTTTTGGCATGAAGGTTCCCAAATCATCGCAATCTACTTGACGGGAAGTTAATCTGGTCTTTCAACTGGAGCGAATTTGGGTGGTGCCTTTCCTGAGCATCGGAGAATTAGTCTTCTCACGAGTCCAGTAATCAAACACCGACGGGATAGCCTCCTGGTGGAGGGACCACACAACATACATTCACATACATCGCGTCATACCGTATGAAAATGATGACATGTGCGAAGCACTAATATCACAAGCAGATAAGGTGCGAAGCACTAATATCACAAGCAATTTTATAGTGCGAAGCACTAATATCACATGCAGTTTATAGTACGAAGCACTAATATCACAAGTAGTTTATAGTGCGAAGCACTAAGTAAGGAAATGCATTCGTACACATTCATCACAAAATGTAAATGCAACATCCACACACAAGCAGATAACAATTTTGAAAAAATTGTAATAGCGGCTTAAGTCCTCTTACTGGAGTCCCTAGCAGAGTCGCCACCTGTCGACGTCGGAATTTTTAATTGTCCCTTTCCGTTACTTGTTCTTTGGTGTTCTCATTTTAGGTGAGATTTGTTTGAAAAAATAAGTGAAAAAGGTCCAACATGTATAATGTTGACGATTGGACTATAAGAGTCGCCAGTTGGTTTTTTAAATGGTTGTACCAACACAACCGAGAAAAAGTTTGCACATTGATCCAGTGATGTGACACTGCTAAACAGGTCGGTGAAACCGAGATTCATTAGGGTCCGGGGACTTGGTTATGCGGAAGGAAGGTGTTAGGCACCCCCCGACATCCGTGTTACCACGCTGACCGCCTTTTTTCAAGAAACTGTTATCTGAATGTGTATGTGGGTCAATGTGCTGTTATTTGGAAGTAGTGCGAGGCCTCGTTCGCACCTATATACACAGGGTTTGAATTTTATGTAAAAATTCAATTTTAAGCAAGATATGGCAGTGATGTTTTATAAAAGAGGTTTTTTAAACCCTGATGCTCAATAGTAATTGAGACCTTTTACACTCCCATTTTATTTCGTATTCGGCTGGATTGATTTTATTTGACAGATACGAAGCATCCGTACGAAAATACTTTACAAAAAGGTGCTGAATTTCTCGTGGGTATGAAAACCATTTGAGGGAATCCAAACATCACAGATATATTTACAAGCTGCTTACAGCTGAAAAGGTCCATCACGGGAACTGAATCTAGATTCAGAGGACTGAATCTGTGATCACATGATTCCTAGGCTCACATGATGCCGCAATTGATATAAACACAGTAAACAGATATATATATATATATATATATATATATATATATATATATAAAAGCTGTAAATATATATACATACATGATCACCAACCACGAAGCACCTCCATGGGGGATCAGAAATATAAATAAAGCTGTAAAAGCTATCAACCGCCACGGAGGAAACTCTAGGCGGGACGAAATGTAAAGAAAGCTGTACAAAGCAATCAACTGCCACGAAGTGAACTCTAGGTAGGACGAAATGTAAATATATATATTTATATAAAAGCGAATAAATTCACCGGATGTAAAATCCAGACTCATCGAACAGAGTTCGACCACAGTTAATATATATATATATATATATATATATATATAAAGCACGTAAACGCTCCGGATGTAAAATCCAGGCTCATCGAATAGAGTTCGACCACTGATAATATATATATATATATATATATATATATATATATATATATATATATATATATATATATATATATATATATTAAAGCATGTAAACGCTCCAGACCGAGGTCTAGGCTCATCGAATAAAGTTCGACCACAGATAATATATATAAGTATATATATATTAAAGCAAATAAACGCTCCAGACCGAAGTCTAGGCTCAATCGAGGCATAACTCGACAATGTTAGTCAATCTATATGTAAATATATATATATATATATATATATATATATATATATATATATATATATATATATAAACTGAAATGAAACCACGGACCGAAGTCCGGGCAAAAGCAAGTAACACGACTTTCAACGTGTAGAAGGGTGTGTGTAAAGATGAAGAGAAGGACTCTAAAGTGTGTAAGAAGGCTTACAGTGGGCTGCCAAAGAAGACTTTTATATCTTTAGAGTGAGTAAACATAAACTTTTGTAGGTACAAAATGGCTATATATGAGCTCACAGGTGTTTAAAAGGGGAAAGTACAATGCCTAGGATGAGTGCAGAGCAAATTGGACAGGGCTTTCTCGCCGTTTTCTATTACAAAATGGCCACCCCAAGTCCTTTATTTACAGAGGGTGGAGCCACAGGTGTACCTGCGGCTGAGCCGCAGGTGTACCAGAGGCAACCTGGGTGGGACCGGGTTTTTCAGCTCGGGTCGTCTCGAAGTACGTGTACTCGGGCACTGTAATGTCCACTCGAACTTTCAAAAGTACAATCCGGGCATCCATTTGAGGTATACAGGGCCTATTGAAGATGGGACGGTGCCCTCCGGTCTTCAAGCTTCAACTTTTATCCATTACCCCGTACAATAGTCACTCGGGATTGATTAGTCTTGTGGGACATTGTTGCGTACATATGTTGAAACGACGTGGCGTGGCATCGTGTTGGTCAGATGACGATATTGCCCCTCACTGGTGTTATCGCCGGATTGGGCTGATAAAGCAGACGTTGCTCAGCTTCGCTGAGATTGGATTGCTGCAATTTGTTGAAGGTCCTTATTGTCATCCTTGAGGTGTGCCTGTCTTTCCGATGTTATCGCCGGGCTGGTACAGTGTATCTCGTTGTGAGCGTCGAGATTGAAGCTGGTCGCACTTGTAACAAGCATTTCTGGGGTTATCGCCGAAATTGCGTTCCTTGGGGTTATCACCAAGGTTGGTGGCTATTCTCATGGTTGGGACTGAGACTGGATACCTCGGGGTTATCTCCGAGATTAATCGATCTTCTCTGGTGTGTGTTCCTGTATTGATCTGCATGCCTCGGGGTTATCTCCGAGCTTGGAATTGTTACTCCCAGATTGCGATCCGGGGTTGATGTTGAACTTCCGGTAGTATCCGGCATGGATATGGATTGTCTTTCAGGGTTCCCTCTTAAAAGATGAGTCTATCCTCCTGTAATGTTAGTGATAGGTGTACAGAAAATTTCGAGTGTCTACACAAACCTAACAAACGTCTGACTCTAATTAATTAAGAGAATTTATTGTGAATTCGTAGTGGGTATTTTAAATTTCATATGTTAAGTATGAATTATTTATGAATAATTTTTTGTTGATCAATTGACATTTCCAGCTTTAAAAACTGCAGTTGTGAATTCATTGCTTATAGGCTCCTTCACACAGACTCCGATTTGCAATATTTTAGATATGATGATCATTTAAAAACCTGAACATTCCTTTTTAGGTTTTCATTATAAATTTTCAATATATTTACTCAATTGAGATTTGTCGTGATTGTGATCAAAATCTAGCATAAACAAAGAGTTTTGTGGTTTTAGAAATATACTTGGATTTCTATCTTTATTTGGATTTTATTTCTTGCCACAAAATAGAAAGGAATGACCTCTATCTTAAAACCTTGGCACCTTTTGATGATGCTGATTTGTCTGTGGCATTAAATTATGCTATATACCCCTTTGTTAGAAATAGTGAAAGATGCATTTGACATCTTTGAACACGTAGGAGAATCAGGAAAAATGTAACGTAATAATTTCTCATTTATTAAATTGCTCACATCAGCTGCTTGTTCTTACTTTTTCCATGTATTTTGCATCTTGGGACTATTTTTTAATGTTTCAAGTTTCCCTGAGCATGAATCAAACATGGAGCTACATTGTATAGTGAAATTATTGTGCAGGGTGGTATAAATGTTGCATTAGGGAATATGACTGAGGATGATTGGAGGTGGCACATGTATGACACAATCAATGGAAGTGGTTGGTTATGTATGATTATTGTTTGAATGGACACTCCTCAACTCTTGATAATTTGCACATAAACAATGTTTTTTATGTATGATCTATTGTCAAGGTCATATCAGCCCCCTTCCCCTTGGTCCCCCGTGTTTAAGGAGGCTAACATCTCTAGAAGCTATTTAATTAAATGTTGTGATATCTTGCCATTGTGTTTCTACATGTGACCAAGATGTTATTTAATATATGTGCAGGGAAGCTCCAAAAGTTGTTATAGAGCTTGAGAACTATGAGTTACCATTTTCTCGGGATGGAGATGGAAAAATATATCAACGTGCATTTGGTGATCAAAGTTTAAACTTCGAAAAAGGTACGAGTAGTGATGTTGTGAACTGTTCCTTTTCCTTTTTAATATGATATATTTTCTACTTTTTAAATATTTTTATAGCTTGAATTCAAAGATATGCAATGATCTGTGTTGGACATACATCAGACACTAACACTATTTGAACACCCTTGGACATGTTTGATAAAAATGTTTGTACATATTGGGCATTCAAATAGATAGAAGAGAAAGGAAGTGATATATATTTATATATGTTGGATGGTCATATATTATTTAATTTGAATGAGTACAAGTTATTTAATCCATGTATTGCGATTCGGGGGACATAATCCTTGTAAGGAGGGGAGAATGTAATAGATGTGTTAATTGTGTTGTGATTATGGGGACAAAATCCTTTTTAAGGATGGAAATATGTAACGAATGTGATTTTTGTAATAATTAAAAATATTTATCGAATAAAATAAATATTTTAGTTGATTATTTATTAAATAAAATAAGTATTTGATGGAAATTATTGTGGAATAATTTAATTAAGTGTGATAAAATTAATTTAATGGATGTTAGATAATTTTATAATTGATGCGTATTTTATTACGCTAGTGTGATGGTAATATTTTAATTTAATTAAATAATTAAATTGTTAAATAATTATAATATAGTGTAATGAAAATGTCCTAATTTAATTAAATAATTAAATAAGAAGGTTAATGGTGTGTTAGAGAAAATTATAATTATTATAATAGGGTTTGATTTTATGTCTTAAGGAATTAGGTTTAACTCAATTTAATTTAAATATTAGAATTTGTTTAAAAAGGTGTGACATAGGAACCTTATGGTAAAGAAATATTAAAATAAATTAAGGAAGTTTATTTAAGCTAAACCAAACAAGGCCTTGCGACCTTTGTTTTTCCTAACTGCCGAGACCTTTTGTTTTTATAACTAATAAACGATGTTAAAACTTAGTTTATCAGTTTATTTTGTACGCTTGTTTTTGTAAAGGCTGAGATATATAGAGAGAATAGAGAAATTCTTTGAAAATCAAATGGGAAGAAAGAAGATTGATCAAAACTTTTCTAATCATCTAACTAAGCATGGTTATGTATATGTGCTATGTGGTTTTGTCTATGTTGTTAGAATGGTTATGTATATGTGTTATGTGTTTTTAGTGAAGTTTATATTATATGGGTATGTTTAGATTTCTGTTTGTATGAAGTTTTGGGAGGTTTTGGTTCGGAACAAGGTAGAGAGCAGAATGCATAAACTGATTCTACGCAGCAGCGCTGCCGCGCCGTGTCGAGGCCTAATTAGGGTGTTGCCGCGCCTAGTGGCATTGCCACGCCGTGGTGAAGGCTAAATAAGGCGCTGCCGTGCTTGCGCCAGAACAGAGGCTGTAATGTTTTGTTAATTGTTCAGTCTATAGAACTTAACTTAACCTAGCCCAATGAACGTAATGATGTGTTAGCCATATAATAGGATGTTCTATCAGATTGTTGACATAAGTGTGATGATGTTAATTTGTGAGTTAACAAGTTGTATAAGGATTTAAAGGTTTGATGGTGTTTTTTTAAAGCTAAGACTTATGATATTTGTTAATGCAGATTTCAGATTCGTGCTATATGGTTAGTGTAATTAGATTTAGAGCTAAAGATTATAGAGTTAAGTAAAATGGAAGTTTAAACCGTTAAACATAGTTGTAATGTAACTAATTGATATTGTGATTCTAATGGTATGTAGGACATTTGGTAAACGTGAGTTGTAATTGTGTAGCTTGCGCACGAGGTAAGTTTCCTATCCTTAACTTGTTATCAATACGCAAGTTTCTTAACTCTACATTTACATTGTACAAGTTCTAACCTTTGCTTCCTTATTTCAAGCAAGGTTCCTAAATTATTCTAAGTTTACGATGTCTAATTAAGCTTTCTAAATTCTTTCAAAAGCATTGCTTTGACATATGATGTTTATGCACTTATGAATCGTTATTATTCAACCCTTGATTATAATTAGCATTGTACAATCTTATATTGTTGTATCAATCCTTTAATTGCTAGTAAACCCTTATTGATTCAACTAGTCCATAGTTGATGAGTGTTCTAAAGATTCGAACCCTTATTGATTCAACTAGTCGATAGTTGATGAGTGTTCTAAAGATTTAAAATTCCTTTGAAGCTTTTCCAAACCGAAATACCTTTGGTGCAGATCCTAATGCTAAACACTGAGATGAACAACCCTGTAGACACTCAAAATTTTTCATTACTGTTACTATCCTTGCAGGAGGGTAAAATCGTCTTCTAGAGATAACCCTGGAAGTCAAATCAGCTCAATCCCGGAGACAACCCCGGGATACTCAGTTTTCAACCTCAGAGACAACCCCGAGATATTCAGTTTCAGTCTCGAAGACAACCCCGAGAGATTCAGTTCCAACCTCAGAGATAACCTCGAGGGATGCAGTTCCAGTTTCGGAGATAACCCTAGAGAAGTCAGTTTGAACCTCAGAGACAATCCCGAGGCACTTAGTTCCAACCCCATAGGTAACCCCTGGAGGCCAGGCATACCTCGGAGATAACCCTGAGGACATTTAACATGCACAACAGCTTAATCTTAGAGATAACCCTGAGCAACGATTGCTACATCAGCCCAGAGCCGGAGATAACCCCTGTGAGGGGTAAAATCATCATTTTTCCACCTCGATACTACATTCACATCATCTCAACATCATTTCAACCCACATTTCATACCGAAGTGTCCCACATGAACCATAGCTCAAATCCCGAATAACTACTACCCAAGACAACACACCAAATAGAATTTGAAGACTTGAAGATCTAGCCATGGACCCATCTTCCTAGCTTCGTACAACCTCTTATCCCATGTCATTGTGTAGCTCTCGACAACAACATTCCGAAAAGGTATAGCACGCCTCAATCAGATGCCCCGATTGAAACTTATGAAGGTTCAAGCGGACAGTGAGTTGCACAAGTGAACGTACTTCGAGACGATGGGACCCACATGGCCCGGGGCAACCCGGGCAGTCACAGGTAGGCCTCTCTATATATAAATATTTACATCTTCAAGTCCTACTTGGAGTTCACTTCGTGGCAGTTGATTGTGTGAGGTTTTTTGTGAAAAACAAAGTAGCAATCAAATTGCAAAATTAGCGGAAGAAAAATAAAATCAGATTTTAAAATTTTTTACAAACCAATTATCCGGATCATCCTTTATGCATATTATTAATTAAACGAAGAATAAGAAATTATGAAATCATACCTTTGTAGAAATGAGCTTCCTCAGGTACGAGTTCACCTCCTACTTCTCCGCGATCTCCTTGAATCTCCGGGTAGATTCTTTCCTTTGATCAATGTAAGCCACCCAAGTGTATGGCCTTTAGAGGTGATCCACCAAGGAAGAAGAATTTTTAAGAAGAAGGGTGTGTTGGCTCAAACCCTACATACTTGCTTTAGTGTCTCCACACAAATGATCATGAGATCAATCATCCTCATCCAATGAGCAAGCAACGTATGTACCAATCTATCCAGATTCACTAATCTCCTTTTAATAATCCATTGATTGGGAACATTTTAGTTTTAAGCTATCTAAGAATTTAGATCTCATTAGCATGATCTTATCATGATTCTAAAAGCATTGCTTAAAACTATGGGTTTATGTGTATTATTAAAACAACACCATGTAGATAATAAATGCCTTTAATAAATAATTCTTTTATAAATAAATAAATAAGATTGATTACAAAGTATATGCTTTATCATCATACATGATTGGCTTGTATGCATACTACTTTCAGATTGTTCATATTCATATAACTGGAACCGGTTCATGGTGGCTAAACTGGAACCGTTGAAGCTGGAATGCTTAGATTTACTCAAATCTAATCCGTTTTCTAGCTTTTGCTATGGGCTAGATTTGTCTTAATCTAGCTATTTCTCACTTTAGCCAGTTCATGTTGACTAAACTGGAATCAATGAAGCTGAAATAGTTTAGATATATTCAAAATCTAGTTCTTGTTTTAGCTTTTGTACATATCACTTTATCATATGAGCCTAGGAATCATGTGATCACAAATTCAGTTCCTGAATCTAGATTCAGTTCCCATGATGGACATTTTCAACTGCAACCAGCTTGTAAATTATTCACAGTGTCTAAATTTCCTTAGATGGCTCCCATGCCCACAAAGAGTTCGGCGCTGCTATGTATCTTATTTTTTTGAAGATGCTTCTGTTGCCTAATTTTTTAATAGCACTTTAACACGCAAGTATACGCGTTCAATTGTAATATTCAGCAAGCAAGGATATCGTTCCCACGAGGAAATAGACTAATATTTATCAATTACTAATTTCAATGCAATTAATCCTATTTTAAACTACAAAATTTTGTTTATGATTTGAAAATTAAACTTAACAAAACTAACAATTAAAATAAGAATTTCACAAGAATAACTGCAGATTTAACAGATTAAGATTACAACTTCCCTTAGTATTTCATTTAAACCAATTTACTTCCCATTTAAATCAATTAATTAATATGAATCATTATCCAAGAATGCTTTATAGAACTAATTCACACACTTTTTTCCAAAACACATGAACAAATCCTCCTAACTCCAATCCTTAAGACACAGAATTACAAGGAACACCCCAGTTAATCAACTCACTATATTCCTATGTGAATCAAGTTAATTAGGGTTTAACGCACAAATTCTTTCAATGAATACAAAAGACACATAGGTATATTCCTATCCTATATGCTAATCATGTTAACCCTATTCAGATTATATGAACAGATGTTATCATATCCAGATCTCAATCTATACTCCATCTTCCAATTTTATATAGATTATCACAGTAATTGTTGGCCAAACAGTTAATCAATAAGCAAAAGATATAATAAATAATTCAATAAAAACCAACTTTTATTCCATGGGAAGATTTAATTTAAACTACATACCAAGTTCCGTTGCAATCTTAATAAAAATTTAGTTCATGACAATAATAAAGAAAAACATCATCCAGATGAATAATCCAAACATCCCAGATAATTACAAAAGATAAAACTAGAGAAGAAAAGAAGAAACTCTAAATTTGCTCCAATAATCTCTCTTTAATCTTCAACCCTTGCAATTCTCCTTCGTGTTTTCCTTCGTTGTTCTCTCTGCAAAATCCCTTGAAAAATTGAGTTGTACCCCATTTTCTAAAGTCCTCCCTTATTTGTATTAGATCTGGCCTCTTTTTAGATTCCTTGTTGGCTTCAAAAACCCACTTAGCAATAGAAAAACTCTCTTTTTCCGCACATGAGCGCCTAGGCGCTCAACATAGGCCATTTCCAAGCGCCTAGGCGCTTGCTCAGGACAGCGTAATTACAAAAATGCCACTCAGCTCTAATTTTCATGATTTTTGACCTTTTTCTTCTCTCAAATGACCAATTTGTCCCTCCAGCTCCCACCTAAAAGAAATAAACACAAAACACATAAAAAGATACTAAAAAAAATAATTAAAGATAGCAATAATTAAGTTTAATAATATCGGATTCGTAGGTATAAAACCTACTCATCAAATACCCCCAAACTTAACCAATTGCTTGTCCCCAAGCAACAAAACACAATGCAATAACTAAATATGCAATGCAAATGCAAATGCAAATATCTACATGCCTAAAATTCCAGCAGCCAAACAGAACAAAATCTATTCATCAAGCCTCAGAGAAATCACAATAAACATGCTAGTACAACATACTAAAACAGATCAATAATTTCCTAGTCAATCATCAAATCTTACCCTGTCATTACTGATATAGTGCGTGTGTGCTCAACAACAATGCTAACTAATATATGCTAAATACAACACATACTAGATCTCTTTAAAGGCATCATACAGTGTAAACTCACAAAATTCGCGAACAAGCTAGATCTAACTAAAGTCAAACATCCACCAAATTCAAGAGTCCAATCTGGGATACTTATGCTTTACTTATCATTACAGGGGCTTTTATTTTTTCTTTTCCCGTTTTCTCTTCTTTTTTTTTCAATGATGGATAGTGAGTGCGTTTTACGCTCCATCTCACACCTGTGTTTATGGGGAGTGTATTTCACGCTTCTTCTCGACCCACCACAGGACTCAATTTATTCAACTCAATATCTTTTTTTTTCATTTCATTTTTTTTAGCTTATGTACCCCAAATATTCCCCCAAACTTAAGTTTTTGTCTAAATTCAGTCATCTCCGCCTATTCATGTCTTTCATTCATTCAAACTAGTATTATCCTCAAGAAGTCCATTACGTGTCAATTTAGACTCAATCAGTCAACATAGTTGTTTTTACTGTGCTATCCTTATTATATCAGTTTCAAACAGGTAAAGATTCAAATCATGACAAGAAATCACATCAAAGTCTTAACAGTCAATACTATACTTGTCTACTCAATTTCAATCTCATCATTGGCCAAAATAGACTTAAACTATCTAACAGCTGGAAACATGCAAATACTTGAATTTTTCTTTTTTCTCTTTTTTTTAAAGATATTCGAATGAAAACTAATGAAAAACTATAAAATGAATACTAAATGAATGCAACTGGAACTGGAAGAATGCACCCCCAAACTTAACATATGTAATGTCCTCATTGTATATAACAACAAAACATAAGAAATTAAGCACTGAGGACTTCCCTGAAAGATAGACGCCCTATTTCTCGTCAGTATCCTCTTCTTCTTCTTCATCAACCTCATCCTCAGGGGGTAAATCAGTCGGGGGATATGCAGACAAGGGTGGAAATTGGTAGGGAGCGCCTGCTTGATTCATGCGGTCGAACATCTCTAGGAATGCTGCGCTACAGTTCTGATACATCTCTGATTGTCGCTGAGCCAAGCTATCCTGATTTCTTTCCACCCGGTTCAATCCATACTGAACTCGATTAGCCACCATGTCAATCCTTCTAGTTTGATTTCTTAATTCTTGACGAATGTCTTCAAAAAAATTTGGTGGTGGCCCAGAACTTCCAGCAGCAGTAGTAGGATTGTCATGTGACTGTTGATTAGGCTCGTCTGCAGGCTCGGGAGGCACAATAATGAAACCTAACCCTCTCGGGTGTGGTGTTCCCCCTCCCCATACCTTGTACTATTTTATCACTGAGTGGTCAATTGCGGCTAAAGGAGGTTGTGTAGCTTCTTCAGCATCCCATTTTACTCCAGCTTGTCGACATAGACCAGTAATCAAAGATGGATGAGGTAGTTCACCCGAGGTCCCTCCTTTAATTGCTCTGTCAATTGAATCATGTATAACCTGACCCACATCTATAGATTTTCCTTGTGCAATACAGAAAAGCAATGCCGCCCGTCGATTTATAACATCACTTGTATGTCTACACGGCATCAACTTGGCACAAATAAAGGCATGCCACGCTTTCCCGTAACTACTTAGTGCGGATGTAGGGAACAAAACAGCTTCTTGTTGATCTGTTAATTTCGATTGTGTTCCAGGTACACACAAGGCTTGAATGACTTCACTGTAGTCTAGCTCGTGATCTAAATATTGAATGAAGCCATTATTGGGTATTGTGTTTAAGCCGTAGTAAGCATTTATTGACCTGAAACTGACTTCCACTGATTTTCCGCGAACCCAAATCATGTTACCAATATGATCTTTTGCATTGGCGTAGAATTCCTTAACAATTTTAACGACCGATGAATCCGGTTGGGCTGTAAAGTTCGCCCATCTTCTACCACCAATCATTTGTAGTAACTCCCCATCTTCTACCTGTGGACATAATCCACGCTCAGGAATTAGAGTTTTACTAGAGAGTGAATTATAATATTTGTCGGACGCACTAGCACTTGTAAATCTCTTTTTGTCAAACTTAGTCGATGTGCCCGAAGTCTCGCCTCTTTGCCTTTTAGTAGCCATGAGTCGTGTGTGTGAATTGCTTACCCAATAGATGATGTTCAGAGGCTTAGTATGGGCCAATCCTCTTTGTGACAATATATCGAACACTTGGTGTGCACAAATTTTGAATACTATTGGTAGGCACTCCCCCAAACTTAATTTTCACCAAATTTGTCAATAACTAAGCACACTAGTCTTCCAATGCAATACAAGCAACAATTAACAGTACCCAAACCCACTTGAGCCAACACAATGAAAGAACTAACTTCAACTTACTACCTTAGCTACTCTCCAAGCAAATCCAAATAATTTGTAATAAAACTTTGTGCACTTACTTGGTTATAGCCATAATTGATGTTCCAAGCAAAGTTGTAGGAGCAATTTTTTTTGAGGTTTGAACACTTACGTCAGCGAGATGTGGTTAGCATGTGAGTTGGTGCCCGGATTGGTAATGATGACCCCGAATTGGTGATGAAGAATGACCATATGGAGATTAATTGCCTTCGAGTTTGGGTAGGAGATTGAGTATTTGGTTATCCTTAGTCAAGAAGAAGATTATTATTGTGGCTAGATTAGAGGAGGGATGCGAGTTGAGTGAGTTTGAGTTGGAGTGGGAGAGCAAGAGAGTCTTTAATTTGGGTTTGTAGGAGTTGTGCCCGATTAGGGCTTTCATTTTTATTTTTTATTTTTTTATTTTTTTTTTATTTTTTTTTTCACGCTGCAGTAGGAGCGCCTAGGCGCTTGGGATTGCACTGGTTGGACCGCCTAGGCGGTTGGCTGCAGATTGCATTGAACGCATGTAGCGCCTAGGCGCTTGGTTTGGCCTAGACTGGACCGCCTAGGCGCTTGGGGCGCGTTGTGGCTACTGACTTGGAGCGCTTAGGCGCTGCATGATGCCTGATTTGGGGCGCTTAGGCACTTGAGGCGCATCTCAGCTACTGTAGTGAAGCGCCTAGGCGCTTGTTTTGTACTGGGCTTGGGCGCCTAGGCGGTTGGGCATGTCTTGGTGAACTGTTTGCTTCTTTGTGCTCCCAACCTGCATACCACAACTTAAATTAAGACTTATTCTAAAACCATAACTAAGATAAACTACATTCTAAAATAAAAATTCCTGGGTTGCCTCCCAGTTAGCGCTTGTTTTATAGTCTTCAGCCTGACTGTCTTCTCTGTTCTAATCAGCAAGGTTGACCGATGTCTTTTCACGAATAACCCAACCCCCATAGTAGTGCTTCAATCTCTGACCGTTGACTTTGAAATTACGTTTGGAATCCGGGTCTTCCACCTCCACAGCTCCGTGAGGATAAACTTTTGTAATGATAAATGGCCCTGACCAATGGGATTTCAATTTTCCTGGAAACAGTTTAAGCCTTGAATTGTATAATAACACTGTTTGCCCTGCTTCAAACTTTCTTTCCAGAATTTTCTCGCCATGCCATCGCTTAACCTTTTCTTTATATAACTTCGCGTTCTCATACGATTGGAGTCTGAATTCATCCATTTGGTTCAATTGTAAGAGGCGCTTTTCTCCCGCAGCAGACATATCCAAGTTTAACTTCCGGATTGCCCAATAAGCATTGTGTTCTAGTTCAACCGGAAGATGGCATGCCTTCCCATATACTAACCTGTACGGAGACATCCCTATCGGAGTTTTGAATGCTGTACGGTATGCCCATAAAGCATCATCTAACTTACTAGCCCAATCTTTTCGACTAGGGTTCACTATCTTCTCAAGGATTCATTTTACTTCTCGGTTTGATACCTCGGCTTGACCACTTATTTGTGGATGGTAAGCAGTAGCTATCTTATGAGTGACTCCGTACTTAGCGGGAATAGCTGAGAACTGCTTATTACAGAAGTGCGTGCCTTCATCACTAATGATTGCACGAGGAGTGCCGAATCTAGAGAAAATATTTTTTCGAATGAACTTAACCATAACCTTAGCATCATTGGTGGGCGATGCTATAGCTTCTACCCACTTCGAAACATAATCCACCGCTAGAAGTATATAAGAGTTGCTAAAAGATGATGGAAATGGTCCCATGAAGTCGATGCCCCAAACATCAAACAATTCGACTTCTAAGATCATGTTTAGTGGCATCTCTTGTCGGTTTGATATATTACCAACTCTTTGGCATCTGTCACATTTCAATGAAAACACACGGGCATCCTTAAAGAGTGTTGGCCAGAAGAATCCACATTGAAGTACCTTAGCGGCCGTTCTTTCTCCCGTAAAATGTCCACCAAGGCAGATGCATGACATTGGTGTAGAATATTCTCCATTTCAATTTTCGGAATGCACCTTCTTATTACTTGATCTCCACACTGTTTAAATAAAAACGGCTCATCCCATAAATACTGTTTCACATCATGGAGAAATTTCTTCTTCTGTTGACTTGTCAAATCTGGTGGAAACACCTTACTCACAATGAAATTTACATAATCTGCATACCATGGTGTATCCATCCTTACCGCAAATAGTTGTTCATCCGGGAAAAATTCATTGACCACTGTTGTGTCATCTTTCTTTAGTTCTGCATTTTCTAATCGTGATAAATGATCAGCAACCTGATTTTCTGTTCCTTTTCGGTTCCTGATCTCCAAGTCGAACTCTTGTAGCAATAATACCCATCTAATTAATCTCGGCTTCGCATCTTTCTTTGTTATTAAGTACTTAATTGCCGAATGATCTGTAAACACGATCACTTTTGTCCCAATCAAATATGAGCAAAATTTATCAAATGCATAAACAACTGCTAATAGCTCTTTCTCGGTAGTGGTATAATTCAGTTGGGCATCCGTTAGCGTCTTACTAGCATAGTATATAGCATGAAAAATTTTATCTTTCCGTTGGCCAAGAACTGCACCAATTGCAAAGTCGCTAGCATCACACATTAATTCGAACGGGATACTCCAATTTGGCGCTATGATTACAAGTGCGGTAACTAGTTTCTTCTTCAACACATCAAAAGCTTCAAGGCATGCTTGATCAAAGTTGAATGGGACATCCTTCTCCAAAAGATTGCAAAGTGGTTTCGTGATTTTGGAGAAGTCTTTTATAAATCTTCTATAAAAACCAGCGTGTCCCAAAAAAACTTCGAATACCCTTTACTGAAACTGGTGGCGGGAGGTTCTCAATGGTTTTGATCTTAGCTCTATCAACCTCAATTCCTTTTGAGGACACTCGATGACCCAAGATTATCCCCTCTTGCACCATAAAATGACATTTCTCCCAATTTAAAGCCAAATTCGTTCCCATACACCGTTTAAGCACAAGAGTGAGATTTTCCAAATAATAATCAAACGAATCCCCAAAAACTGAGAAATCATCCATAAATACCTCGAGATTTTGTTCGACCATATCGGAGAAAATAGCCATCATACACCGTTGAAATGTCGCAGGCGCATTACATAATCCAAAAGACATTCTGCGAAAAGCAAAGGTACCATATGGGCATGTGAATGTCGTCTTCTCCTGATCCTCGGGTGCAATGGCAATCTGGTTATAACCTGAGTATCCATCCAAAAGACAATAATACTCATGCCCTGCAAGCCTGTCCAACATCTGATCTATAAATGGTAGAGGAAAATGGTCCTTACGAGTGGCCTTATTTAACTTTCTATAATCCATACACACCCGCCAACCCGTAACTGTTCGAGTAGGGATCAATTCATTATGTTCATTTGTAACTACTGTCATTCCCCCTTTCTTTGGCACACATTGGACTGGACTTACCCATGAGCTATCTGAGATAGGGTAGATAATTCCCGCATCCAACCATTTAATGATTTCCTTTTTGACAACTTCCTTCATGATGGGATTGAGTCTTCGTTGTTGTTCAATAGTTGGTTTCGCTTCATCTTCCAATAAAATCTTATGCATGCAAATTGATGGGCTTATCCCCTTGATATCCGCAAGAGTCCACCCAAGAGCAGTCTTGTATTGCCGAAGTACCCTTAGTAGCTTTTCTTCTTGAACCTTATCAAGTGATGCAGAAATAATAACTGGAAAGGTAGAAGAAGAACCAAGGTAGGCATACCGTAGATGGTTAGGCAATGGCTTAAGTTCCAAGGTGGGTGGTTCTTCTAAGGATGATTTCACCTTTTCATCCGATTTTCCCCAATAATCCAGAGGTTCAAATTTTTGCAAACATCGTGTGAATTTCGGAGCTGAATCTAGCATTTGAACCCATTCTAGCACAGTGAAATCATCAGATAAATTTTCACTTACTAATGCAGTTTTAAGAGGGTCTTCATTCACAGACTCACTAAATACCTCCCTTGTCACTCCTTCAATCAGATCAACTTTAAAGCACTCTTCCTCTCCCTTCGAAAATTTCATAGCCTTGAAAACATTAAAAGTTACTTCTTCATCTTGGACTCTCATCGTTAACTCTCCCTTTTGTACATCAATTAATGTCCTTCCAGTGGCTAAAAATGGTGTTCCAAGGATAATGGGTATGTCTTTATCCTCTTCATAGTCCAACAAAATGAAGTCGGCTGGAAATATGAATTTGTCCACCTTCACTAATATGTCTTCCACAATGCCCCTAGGGTATGTCACTGATCTATCTACGAGCTGTAAAGAGATATTTGTTGGCTTCGGTGCTGGTAATCCCAACTGAGTGTAGATCGAAAGCGGCATCAAGTTAATACTCGCACCCAAATCGCACAAACATCTATTAAAGAACTGGGGTCCAATCGTGCACGGTACGGTGAAGCTACCCGGATCCTTCAACTTCGGTGGTAACTTTCTTTGCAGAATTGCGCTACATTCTTCTGTCAACGCTACAGTTTCGAACTCCCCTAGCTTCCTCTTTCTTGCTAAAATATCTTTCATGAATTTTGCATAGCTAGGCATTTGTTCTAAAGCATCTACAAATGGAATATTGATTTGCAGCTTTTTGAAAACTTCTAAAAATTTTGAAAACTGTCTATCTAATTTCTGCTTTTGCAATCTTTGAGGAAATGGCACAGGTGGTACAACTGTTGTTTGCTCATCTTCTTGTTGTTTTTGTACAACTTTTTCCCCAGATTTACTTTCCAAATTTCCACTCTCTTTTTCGTCATTCTCAGCAGAAATTATTTTCTTTTGTCCGTCTAAATCTGTAGTCAACTCCTTCCCACTTCTGAGTGTAACTGCCTTACAATGTTCATTTCCATCATTCCTTGGATTTTTCTCCGTATCACTAGGTAAAGAACCTGGAGTTCTAGTATTCAAAGCACTAGCTATCTGCCCAATTTGGTTCTCAAGATTCTTTATTGCAGCTGATTGGTTTTTCGTTGTAGCTTCAAACTGAGTTGCCAATCTTGCCAATAATTCTTCCATTTGTGATAGCTTGTCAGGTTGATGAGGTTGTGGGTGTTGTTGAGATTGTTGATGTGGCTGAAATCCAGGTGGATATGATTGCCTTGGAGCTTGTGCTTGAGCATGTGATTGATTACTACTCCAAGAAAAATTTGAGTTGTTTCTCACTCCTGGATTGTAACTGTTTGGATAATTGCCCTGCTGCCTATTATAACTAGAAACAAACTGGACTGATTCAGGATTTATTGCACATTGATCACTTGAGTGGCTACCCGCACATATTTCACAAATCGTTTCCATTTTCTGAACTGGTTGTACCCCAAGTGCATCTATCTTCTTTGTAAGAGCAGAAATCTGAGCGGTCACTTGAGCTGATAATGCTGTCATCGCATCCACTTCATAAACCCCTACTATCCTTGGCTGAGTCGTTCTTGCTGTTGGCCACTGATAATTATTAGCTGCCATGGTTTCAAGCAACTGATACCCCTCATCACAATTCTTGGCCATAATAGCTCCTCCCGCTGCAACATCTATACTCGATCTCACTGTGCTGAATAAACCGTTATAAAAAGTTTGCACTTGAAGCCATTTAGGAATCCCATGGTGTGGACATTTTCGCAATGAGTCTTTAAATCTCTCCCATGCTTCATATAGTGATTCTGAATCGTGCTGAACGAAAGAGAAGATATCGTTCCGTAACTTTGCTGTTTTTGCAGGCGGGAAAAACTTTGCAAGAAATTTCTGAGCTAGGTCGTTCCATGTAGTAATCGAGCCTGGTGGTAGTGAATGGAGCCAACTCTTAGCCTTATCTCTGAGAGTAAATGGAAACAGCCTTAGCCTTATTGCATCCTCTGACACATTATTGTACTTGAAAGTATCGCAGATTTCTATAAAGCTGACTATGTGATCGTTCGGATCATCATTCGGTAACCCTCCAAACTGACATGAATTTTGAATCATCTGTATTGTCCCTGGTTTTATCTCAAAACTTGTAGCATTAATGGCAGGCCTCGTAATACTTGACTGAATTTCAGTAACCCGCGGCGTAGCATAATCCCGCAGTGCTTTTTGCTCTTCTTCAGCCATAGTATCTTTCTTATCAAGTGCCTCTTTGGTTTCTTTAACCCACTGACGCAACCGCTGAAACCTTTTTTCGATGTCGTCCTCGTAAGGCAATAAATCTGGCTTCTTCGATCGCGTTTGCATACACTAGTCAAGAGCACCTGGATAGAACAGAAAAGAAAACGTTTAAATTAAGATTAATTCTATCAAAATCAATAATGACAAAATATTAAACTAATCTCCCCGGCAGCGGCGCCAAAAACTTGTTGCCTAATTTTTTTAATAGCACTTTAACGCGCAAGTATACGCGTTCAATTGTAATATTCAGCAAGCAAGGATATCGTTCCCACGAGGAAATAGACTAATATTTATCAATTACTAATTTCAATGCAATTAATCCTATTTTAAACTACAAAATTTTGTTTATGATTTGAAAATTAAACTTAACAAAACTAACAATTAAAATAAGAATTTCACAAGAATAACTGCAGATTTAACAGATTAAGATTACAACTTCCCTTAGTATTTCATTTAAACCAATTTACTTCCCATTTAAATCAATTAATTAATATGAATCATTATCCAAGAATGCTTTATAGAACTAATTCACACACTTTTTCAAAACACGTGAACAAATCCTCCTAACTCCAATCCTTAAGACACAGAATTACAAGGAACACCCCAGTTAATCAACTCACTATATTCCTATGTGAATCAAGTTAATTAGGGTTTAACACACAAATTCTTTCAATGGATACAAAAGACACATAGGTATATTCCTATCCTATATGCTAATCATGTTAACCCTATTCAGATTATATGAACAGATGTTATCATATCCAGATCTCAATCTATACTCCATCTTCCAATTTTATATAGATTATCACAGTAATTATTGGCCAAACAGTTAATCAATAAGCAAAAGATATAATAAATAATTCAATAAAAACCAACTTTTATTCCATGAGAAGATTTAATTTAAACTACATACCAAGTTCCGTTGCAATCTTAATAAAAATTTAGTTCATGATAATAATAAAGAAAAACATCATCCAGATGAATAATCCAAACATCCCAGATAATTACAAAAGATAAAACTAGAGAAGAAAAGAAGAAACTCTGAATTTGCTCCAATAATCTCTCTTTAATCTTCAACCCTTGCAATTCTCCTTCGTGTTTTCCTTCGTTGTTCTCTCTGCAAAATCCCTTGAAAAATTGAGTTGTACCCCCTTTTCTAAAGTCCTCCCTTATTTGTATTAGATCTGGCCTCTTTTTAGATTCCTTGTTGGCTTCAAAAACCCACTTAGCAATAGAAAAACTCTCCTTTTTCCGCACATGAGCGCCTAGGCGCTCAACATAGGCCATTTCCAAGCGCCTAGGCGCTTGCTCAGGACAGCGTAATTACAAAAATGCCACTCAGCTCTAATTTTCATGATTTTTGACCTTTTTCTTCTCTCAAATGACCAATTTATCCCTCCAGCTCCCACCTAAAAGAAATAAACACAAAACACATAAAAAGATACTAAAAAAAATAATTAAAGATATCAATAATTAAGTTTAATAATATCGAATTCGTAGGTATAAAACCTACTCATCAGCTTCGCATCTCGAAAATAATAAAAGCAATCAAGCCGAACACATAATAAAATGGAAGTATCAAATGCCTCAATTACTATTGAGCACAAGGGTTTGAAAAACCTATTTTACAAAACATCACTGCCATATCTCGTTAAAATTGAACTTTTATACAAAAGTCAAACCCTTCGTATATAGGTGCAAATGAGGCATAACACTACTTTCAAATAATTGCACATTGACCTACATACACACATTTAGATAAAAGTTTAAATTAAAAAGCGGCGGTAACCGTGTTATCATGGAAGTCGGAGGTTGCCTAACACCTTCCCTCCACTTAATCAAGTCCCCGTACCCTAACAAATTTTGGTTTTGCAGTCCAGATAAACAGTGTCACATCACTTGGTCTTTGTGCAAACCTTTTCTCGGTTGAGTTAGTGTAACCATTTAAAAATACCAACTGGTGACTCTTACTGTCAAATCGTCAACATATACATGTTGGACCTTTTTAATCTTGATTTTTCAAACAAATCTCACTTATCATGAGAACACTAAAAGACAAGAACAGAAAGGGACAAATAAAAATCCCGACGTCGACAGGTGGCGACTCTGCTGGGGACATCTAGTGAGAGGGCTTAAGCCGCTATTTAAAAATTTTCAAAACTTTTATCTGCTTGTGTGTGGATGTTGCTTTTATATTTGAATAAATGTGTACTAACGCTTAACTTACTGCACTTAGTGCTTCACACCATATCTGCCTGTGGTATTAGTACTTTGCACATGTCATCATTTTCATACGGTGAAACACGATGTATGTGAATCTATGTTGTGTGGTCCCTCTACCAGGAGGGTATCCTGTCGGTGTTTGATTATTATTGGACTCATCGAGAGACTAATTCCACGAGACTCAGGAAAGGCACCACCCATATTCTCTCTAGTTGAAAGATCAGATTAACTTCCCATCGAGTAAATTGAGATGATCTGGGAACCTTCATGCCAAAAAGCCAAGAGAGTAGCCTAAGATAGGCCAGCCTCTGATAAACCAAAAGTGAAGGAAAGTCTCTGTCGACGTTGGGATTTTTATTTGTCCCTTTTCTGTTCTTGTCTTTTGGTGTTCTCATGTTAGGTGAGATTTGTTTGAAAAAATAAGTTGTGAAAAGGTCCGACGTGTATATGTCGACGATTGGGACTGTAAGAGTCTCCAATTGGTATTTTTAAATGGTTGCACCAACTCAACCGAGAAAAGGTTTGCACATTGAGAAAAAGAGTAAAGCAGGCTTGTTGCAGCCTCTTCCCATTCCCGACAGACCTTGGCAGTCAGTGTTAATGGACTTCATTTATGGTTTGCTGAAGGTTGATGGAATGAGATCAATTTTGTTATAGTTGATCAGTTTTCCAAGTATGCGGTGTTCATCCCTGCACCATATTCTTGTACAGCAAATGTTGCTGCTAACTTATTTTTTTAAACATGTTAAGTATTTTGGGTTACCTGAAGATATCATAAGTGATCGAGATACTCAGTTCACGAGAAGGTTTTGGACGGTTCTGTTTGGTTTGGTTGGGTCTAAATTGAAGTTCAGTACGATGACAGATGGTCAGACTGAGAGGATGAATAAGTTGCTCGAGGAGTATTTGCGACATTATGTTACTGCAAGTCAAAAAAACTGGTTGGAGTTGTCAAAGCCAGCTCAGTTTTGTTACAACTTGCATCAATCTTCTGCAATGGGTATGAGTCCCTTTGAGCTGAGCATGGTTTTTCAGCCAAGGATTCCAAATGATGTGGCGCTGCAGCGTACATGAGGTAATAGTCCTGCTGCCTATCGATTTGTAAGGGCTAGAATAGAGTTGCTGGAGGAGGCACGAGACAGCCTGAGTAAGGCAGTGAGAAGGATGAAGATGTATGCGGATGCATATCGAAGGCCGTTCAAATTTAAAGTGGGAGACATAGTGTTGCTGAAGTTGACACCACAGATTTGGAAGAAGATCAGCAGTAAGACGATGCATAGAAGATTGGTTCCAAAGTATGACATCCCATTCGAAGTGCTAAAGAAAGTTGGGGCTGTGGCTTACAGACTGAAGCTTCCAGACAGATTGAAGGTACATCTTACGTTCCATGTGAGTTACCTGAAGCCATTCTAGCAGGAATTGCTTGATGCTGGCAGAAAGCAAGCTAAGAGGGCTCCACTAGTGATTAAAAAGTAGTTTGATAAGGATGTTGAGAAGATTTTGGCTCATAGGACTGAAGGTCAGAGCAAGAAAAATCGTAGAATAGATTATCTTGTGCATTGGAAAGGTGAAAATGAGGTAGACGCGAGTTGGGAAAGAGATGTGACTTTATGGCAATTTGAGAAACAGATTACTGACTATTGGGAACACCCTCCGACGAGGACGTCGGGCTCTTCTGGTAGGGGTGGTTTGTTAGCCCCTTAGTGTGTTGACACAGACTTGGCGTGCAGGATGGCCAGACAGCATGCCAAGGTTGGCCTTGACACTCGGCTAAAATGTGGGCAAGGCAGGTGACCACTCAAATCATGCTTAGTTGGGCGTGGGACATATTAACTAAGGGCAGTGTGCGGTGATGCGCGCACGCTGGGTTGGTTTGGCTAGCCAGGAGTTATTATGACTCCTCAAGCAACACTGATGTCTAGTGCTGGCACTTTGGAAATTTTCATAAGTGCTACTATAGGGGGGGTGCTCCGTGAAGGTCACCCGGGACCATGGGCAGGTGGCATGGGCGAGGCATGATGGACATTGGGGCATTGTTTGGCCTCCCTTATAACAATGCTAACATCGAATTGGGTTGCTTGGATTGAATCAAAGACCTTATCATGGGCGGAGCATGACTGGGCAAGAACATTGCTGAGCGTGGCATCAGTTGGGTATGGCATAGGCGTGCGCCTAGCATGTCAAGGCATGGCATGGGCAGAGCCCGACATGCAACAATGCTAATGCATGTGGACAGACGCATGGGCTGGACGTGCACAACAGACTTAGACAACACCTTAGGCAAGTGCTGGGCCAGTGGGAAATTCAAAGGCCAAATGGACAGCATCTTGTGGCAACATGATTGGGCAACTTCGTGGGCTGAGACAACAACAATGTGGGCTGACACTATGGGCAGTTTGGATTGGATGACTGGAGCATGACCCAACTGACTGGCAGTTATGGGCAGTTACTGGCAATCAACCTCTTTGTACATGGCTGGCATGTCTCCAGCCAGTTGCATATCATGGGGTGCCTAAACACCCGCTGGTGGGTGGTTGATGGTAAGTTATGCATCATGGGGTGCACACATCTGCTAGTGGGTGTAACAATTCAAAATTTTATTTGTAATTTCAAATATTTATTGAATTAAATAAATATTTTTAATTAATGTGTTTGTTATTTAGTAAATATTTGTTGGATTATTTATTAGTTAGTAAATAATTCATGAGGTAAATAATTCATGAGTTATGGAAATTAATTTAATTAAGATAAATGAGTGATGAATTAAATTTATGAGATAATACTCTAATTTAACTTAATAACTAAATTAGAGATTTGTTAAGGATTATATAGTTTGTTAGAATGTTGTTTTAATTTAATTTAGTAATTAAAGTGATATGTTAAGTTATTAAGTAAAATTATAATGAAAATTATAATTTTGTGGTAATTACTTTTGTTTATTTAATTAAGGTTGGGTTGTTTTAAATGGATTTACCCAAACAAAGCTTAAGCTATTAAATCTTTATTTTAAAAAGTGTTTTGCCAAACAAAGCCTTATGACTTTTGAATTAAAAAAAAATATATAAAATAAATATTTTTATAACTGATACATAATTAGTATATTTATTATTATGACAGATTTATACGTTTTATTTTTATTCTTGCGTTTATTTTTTTTACATAATAAGTTTTGGCCTAAGCCTTAGAATAGAGGGGATGAAAAACAAAGAAGAGAAGAAGAGAGAAAGAGAAGAAGTTCTTTGTAAATTGAGAGAAGGTTCTTTGTGAGAATTATGGAAGGAAGAAATAAGAAGATTGTTCCAAATTTTATAGCTAATCAAATGTAATAATCTAACTTTGAGTTTTTAGTATTATACTTGAGTTTTCTTTGAAAAGTTTGATTTCTATGGTTAGATTTTTAAGATATTGATCATATATGTTAATTAGTATGTATAATTTGTTATATGTAATCTATAACATGTTTTCATGTAATCAAATTCATGAAAACAAGTGTTAGAAGAAGAAATTTGGTTTATGGCTTAGTATATGTATTTTGGTTTTTAAGGCTTAAATTGATGGTTAGATCATGTATATAATCTGAAATTGGTTATAGATGTTGTTAGTATAATGAAAAACGAAAACAACCCAAGTTAAATGAGTTAAAGCGAATGTAAAACGAATTCGTAGCGAATGAATTCGCTAAATATATTTAAAACATGAAAGTATAACATGAACAGGGAATTGGAACCCTTAAATTGATTTTTTAAAGTTTTTGAATTGTTAAAATTATTCTGTAGATGAGTAGTTCAGTGTTTCACGAGTTCATAGAATCGAAAACCAACTAATTCTGACTTAAAATGAAGAAGTTATGAAGATTTGAAGTAAAAATATCGCAAAAAAACTATAATCTGGGTGAAGCCGAGCGCTGCCGCGCTGTGCTGGAGTGTGAAGGATTTGGGTGCGGTCGCGCCTATAGTGTGTCAAGTGTGACTACTTTGACATTATTTGGTAAAATGGCTATAACGTTTTCATACGAACTCCGATTGATGCGATTCAAGATGATATGGAACGAGAACGAGTAGACCTATATCTTTTATTCTTTAAGTTTTTCAATTTGAGGTCGGGAACAAGGGTCACAATTGTCATCTTTAGGACTGTTTTGTTTTCGGGGACAATCGGAGGGCGTCGGGCATGCATGTATGCAAGTGTAGTACTTCTGACGATAATAGATGTTGTTCTAAGTTATAAAACATGAATGTTAGTAAATATAATGATACTTAACATTAATAAATTATGTATTAGATAAGTTGTATAAGCATACTAAGCATACACAAGATAGGCAAATCGGGCGTGTGTCGAATAAATGTCGAAACACCGTGACAAGTCTTAATGAACGTAAAAAGTATTTTAAGTCAAATGAAATGAATATTATAAGATATGAAATGGGGTTAATATAAAACCAATAATGATTCCTACCAACACTTAAACACTTGAATGAACTTCGAGTACGACCTAAGAAGTTATATAGTGAGATGTAAGTCAAAAGTTAACATAATCAAATTAAACATTGTGTATTGATTAATAAGAAGGGTTATCAGATATAGAGTAAAGTTTACATTACAACTACTATGCGTTGCTATGTGACTAATAGTTAATGTGAATGATTATATAATTATGTAGGGCATGTGAAGTACAGATATCTGTAAGATGTTAAACTGTTATTAGTAAACAATGATCAAGGCAAGTCTTTCAATTCCTATTTGCTATGTGAACATGATGATTAACTATTTTAAATCTTTATTGCAAAGAGCATGATGTGTTATATATATGTTGAAAGTATGAAATGTTAAAGTCAATTTATGACTACGTTGATTGAGTAAAGCATGCTGATTGAGTAAGGAACTCAATCTTTGTACTTGTTATATGAACTGTAGCATTTATGTTATGTTAGTCCAATGTTTATGAGATATATGTTGAGCATGTTATTATATGCTACGTGATGCATGAAAACTGTTAGATTTTGCTGGGCTGTCGAGCTCAACCTTACAAATAACCACTTTTACAGGTTCAAGATTCAAGGTAAAGTTATGTGCTACTTGAAAGACATGAATCAGATGTGATACTTGAAGATTTATACACTTTAGCTGAATTGTTATTATTTGAACCATGTTTAGGGTTCTGAATAATTTATGATGTTTAATAGATGTTGAGTTATAAACTTTAAGTTTTGTTTGTTGTATGAAAGGGTATTGAACCTGGATGTAAGTATTATTTATTAACTCTGATAAGGTGAGTAATAAGCTAAGTATGGTTTAAAGGTAGGTAAAGATACATGTTCTGAGAAATATACTTGATAAGTTACAATGATTATGTAATGATAAACTGTCAAGTTTGAGTTATCTGATATGTAAAGGTTATCGGATTAAAATGTAAGATTCTATATAATAACTTTGATGAAGCGAATCATAAAATAACTTGATTCAAAGATGTGTATATGATAAAGGTTTTGATTCAGGGAATTAAAGTAAGAAGACATAAAATGTTAAATTATTCCATATTTTATTAAGTTTAACAGCGAATAATGATGTAAAATCAGAAGTTAGACATGTTATTAACGACCGAAGTCGATAATTAAATTGCATGAATTTTGGGGTCGTTACAGTGGGCAGTTGGCAGGCAGTTGCTGATTCAAAATGTTGGTTTCCTATTAGTTCTGAATGATCTAGTAGTTGGGGTTGTCAACTGCAAGCTAATATGTATTTATATGTACAGCCAAGGGCTTAGCAAGGCAGAGATCACTGAGTAAGTGTAGCCTGCAAGCCCCTAGTCATATATTATAATCCTTGTTATTAAGTGAGCAATAAAAGGTTGGGACGTTGTCTTGTAAACACTGTTGGCTTGTGTGTGTGTGTGGCTTGTTTATACAGACTGTGCTTGTGTGATTGACAGGTTGCTGACTAGTTGGGCGAACCAGTACATCACAAGGAGGACATAGACGAGAAAAAAAATAGTGTCCGGGGGCTTGATTATGCGGAGGGAAGGTGTTAGGAATCCCCCGATATCTGTGGTAACACGGTGACCGTCACTTTTCAATTTAAACCATTATCTGAATATGTGTGTGTGTGTGTGTGGATTAATGTGTAATTATCTAGAAGTAGTGCTATGCCTCGTTTGCACCTATATACAAATGGTTTGAATTTTGTATAAAGGTTCAGTTTTAACAAGATATAGCAGTGATGTTTTGTAAAAGAGGTTTTTTAAACCCTTGTGCTCAATAGTAATTGAAGCCTTTGATACTTCCATTTTATTATGTGTTCGGCTTGATTGCTTTTATTTTTCGAGATGCGAAGCATCTTTGAGAAAAATAAGATAAAAAGCAATGCTGAATTCCTTGTGAAAATGAAAGCCGTCTAAGGAAATTTAAATACCGTGAATAATTTATAGACTGATTACAGTTGAAAATATCCATCATGGGAACCGAATCTAGATTCAGAAGGCTGAATATGTGATCACATGATTTCTAGGCTCACATGATGTAGCAGTTTGTATGAAAGCTGTAAACAGTTATACATATATAAACGCTATATATATATATATATATATATATATATATATATATATATATATATATATATATACGAACAATCAATTGCCACGAAGTAAACTCCTGGCGGAACTGAAATGTAAATATATATAAAGACGATCAACCGCCACGAAGTAAATTCCAGGCTGGACGGAAATGTAAATATATATATATATATATATATATATATATATATATATATATATATATATATATATATATATATATATATATATATATATATATATATATATATATATATACGGTAAACGCACCGGATATATATTGATCCAAGCTCAGTTCAGTAATTCGAGTTCGAGTATATATATATATATATATATATATATATATATATATATGAATGCATTAAAAGCCACAGACCGACGGTCCGGGCATACGCACACAACACGACTCTCAACGTGAATAATTGTGTGGGAACAAAAGTGGAGAAAAGACTTTAAGAAATGTAAGAATGCTTACATGGGGCTACCAAAGAAGACTTCAAATAACTTTAAATGGATGAACACTCGGTTCCCACCGGTAAAACACAAGTGTTTGAAATGAGAAAGCACTCAGTTTATAGTGTGTACAAAGCAAAATGGACAGGGCTTCCTCGCCCTTTTTCTCTTACAAATGGCCACCCAAGCCCTCTATTTATAAAGGGGGAGCCGCAGGTGTACCTGCGGCTGTTCGGGGTGCCCTGGGCTCCGTGGGCCCCGTCGTCTCGAAGTACATGCACTCGTACAATGTGTTGTCCGCTCAAACCTTCATAACTTTCAATCCGGGCATCCGATGGAGGCGTATAATACCTTTTCGGAATACTGTTGTCGAGAGCTATACAATGACGTAGGATAAGAGGTTGTACGAAGTCAAGAAGATGGGTCCATGCCCAGGTCTTCAAGTCTTCAAATTCTATCTGGTGTGCTGTCTTGTGTAGTAGTCACTCGGGATTGGAGCTATGGTTCTTGTGTAACAACCCGAAATTTTGGATTATCCAGAATTTAGGTTTAAAGAATTAGTTGTTCATAAAATGAATTTTTATTAATACTATTCTGTTCTATGTGTTTATTAATCGTTCTATAACCTAGGATGATTATAAGTCGGGAGTATTCTGGCTACGAGCTAGTCTGAGCGAGTAAGAATTTTCAAGACGAAAATAAGATTTTTTCGGGAATAAAATATTTTTTGGGGAAAAAGACGAAATAGACACTATTCATCTATTTCTGCTCGGGGATTTATTTTGAAATTCTGAGAATTTTATGATTACGTATAATTTAGAAACATGATGGAATATTCAATAATATTTCAGTTATGGCAAAAACGAAGTTTTCGCCTGCGGACTTAAAACCTAAGGGTTAGGAAAAGTTAGTTCCGAGAATGTTATGATCACGTATAATAATTAGGGTTATTATGCGTAAGAAATACGAGTATAATACTAGTTATTATACGAGTATAGTACGAAGATTAGTACGACGTATAATACGAATGAATGAATTACGAAGAGAATACGAGAATACGATTAATCTTAATGGACTTTGAGTTCATGAACTTTGTAGAATCCAATTGGACTTGGATTATGTCTAGCCCAATGCTTTGTGAAGTTAAGCCCAAGATAGGCCCAAGAAGAATTAGGGTTAAGGCCCAAACCAAGAAAATAAACTGCGGATCGAACCGATGGGTAAACGGATGGGTAAGAACCAATGGGGCAACCCATGGGGTGACCCATGGGCATGTGGGCCAGCCACTTGGCCACCAAGTAAGGGTGGAGGCCAAGTTTACTTGGTGGCTAAGTGTTGGAGGAGGTCGGAATAGTAAGGAGGTAGGGGCAAAATGACCAAATTGCCCTAAGCTTTGGTTTTTTATAAATAGGAAGCTAGATTTCATTTTCTTGGATTTTTGAAAATCCTATAACTTGAGAGAGAGAGAGAGAGAGAGAGAGCTCGGATGAAGAGGGAGAAGGAAGAGTTTGAGCATGAATGCTCGGATCAAAAGTGATCGTGAAATAGAAACGCTTGCAAATCGCTGGCTTTGTATAACGGAAGAGGATTAAAGAAGAACGGTAGTCCGAACCCTAGTTTCTTCTAATTTTTTCTTTAAGTTTCCATGCTTAAAACATAGCTTAATGAAGATAAGGAGTAGATGATGTTAAGAATGATTTAATATGATTGAAATCATGAGAAAATAAAGAAATAAGAATTAGAAGTTTAGTTTGTAAATTTCTTAAGGAAGTATAAGATTCGTAAGGATTTTGAGCGATCTGAATGAATCTTATGAATGTGTAGCTGAAATAAGTAAGGAATGATGTTCTATAACATCAAATTCCAAGAAAAAGTGGATTCTTAATCCAAAATATCGATTAAAATGAAGAACGAACGAAGAACGCGAAGAACACACGAAGAACATGAAGAACGTTGTTGATGGACAAATTTAAAACCATCGCAGGATAATTGTTGTTGATGGACAAGCTTAAAACCATCGTGTATAAGTTAGTTGCTTATTTCTTGGTTAGGAACGGTAGAAACGTTCATGAAGAATGGATTAAAACTTAGCTATAACGAAGTTATGGCACTACTAGAAAAACAAGAATATGTGACGAAATTTTGTGATAGTTTTTAAAAACAATCACAAAAGATTGTAATTTGTGATGGACTTTTTAAGCAATCACAAAATAATAGTATATATGATGGCTCTTAATGATGGCTATTCTTTCCATCAATGTGTTATAATTGTGATGGTCATGTCGGTCACACCAATTTTTTCATGCAAAATAAATTTTGTTTTTGTGACGCACTAAGTCATCACTTATAGATATACCCTTTTCGTGATTGCATTTAAGCTATCACTAATATTTTAATGTAAGAAATTATCAAAATAATATTTTATGACGGTCGTGACAATCATTAAAAAAGATAGATTTTTGTGACGACTTTTATTCACAATTACAAAAAGAAGGTATTTTGTGATGGAATTTTCAAGTCATCACAAAACAATAAAATATATGATGGCTCTTAGTGATGACTAATTTTACCATCATTATAGAGTATTTGTGACTGCCATTGTAATCACCAAATCTTATGTGAAAGTAATTTTGTTTAGTAAGTCAACTCATATATGTTTCCTTTTATATTTTGTTTTAAAACTATAATCATGATCTGGACTTTGGTGTAGTGGTAATATTCGTTATTTAGTTTGCAAATGGGAGATGGTTCGAATCCTACAAGTATCATTTGATACAATTAGTATAGTGAAATAAATTATATATAAATAGAGATTCACATTCTTACATTTGATCCCTAAAGTCTTGTTTTTTTTTTGTGATGACTTTGACAATCACAATAGATTATGTGTTAATGTGATTGTATTAATCATCACAAAAGCACTAAGCATTTACGTGATTGCCAAAACCATCACGTAAAATCTTTCATCATGGGCGTATACAAGACGGCCACTGTGATGCTTAAAGCAATCACGTAAACATTTCGTGATGGTTTTTCTACTTTTTGTGATGGATTTTGGCCTTCCCAAATGACTATTTTTTTAGTAGTGTGGCGAAATTTCATAAAAGACGAACGAGAATTAGAAAGTTAGTAAATGAACCCAAACATGTAGGGTTTCAGAAGAATGTAAAAGAACGTAGAAAACGTGAGTCGTGGACTCAGGAACGAACGAGTTTCGAGTTCGGATGACCGAATTACGGACGAATGAGCGAAGAACATTAAAAGCGTAAAAATGAACGAAGAGTGAAGATTAAGCCAATTGAATGAAGTTCTGTCCAAGGGATATTGAAGTACGTAAGATAAAGAAGAGAATGGCTTTGGAACAACCTCGTTCCGAGTTATAGCGAAGAAGTTATGAGATCGGGAAGTACGTATCTCAAACTTAATGCAACACTTAGAAAATTTTCTAGGGTTTAGGCTCGGTGCCGCAGCGCCGGCTGAGCTTTGGGAGACGGTGCCGCAATGCGAGCTCAACCATAAACTACTGGTAAGTGGCACCGTAGCGCGAGAGATAACAAAGATTTTGGCGCCGCAGCGCCAGACCAAAGGAAGAGGGTGATGTAGGTCACGCCGTAGCGTGAGAGAGAGGAAGGGGCACGACGCCGCAGTGCCGGTGCAGGGCAATGACCAGAAATGAGATTTTTATTTCTCAGATATTGGGGGATGTGCAAAAAAGAAGTATAAACATATAGTTCACCTAAAATAATGCTTAAGCAAGCAAGTTAAACCTTTAGTAAAGGTTGAACGGAAAGATTAAACGAGATTAAAAGATAGAGAATGTAAGGGCTAGATTACGTAACCGATATCTGGGGACCGTAGTCATAATGAACAAACGTGAGGGATTACTATGATTGTGATTCCTTGGACATTGAGTGATGAAGGTAATGAATACCATTCCGATGTTATGTCATGGTAATGAGAGATAAGTGTAAAGTGTATAGACACTGTGAACGCATCGTTGTTGCGATGAACGATCGGTCTTAGCATTCAACGATCAGTATGGCTTCGACATTAAGAAAGAATAATGAACATGGGGTTCATGGGTTGGATAATGATTGAAATCGATTAAAACCTTACGTAAAGGTTGAATGAAAGATTAAGAGACGAGCAACGTAAACGTCGAATACGAAAACGATTCCCGTGAATCGTATTCGCGTCAAACGAACGTTCTAAGTGTACAATGATTGTATGACTTAGACGTTGATGAAGGTAATAAGTAAGATATGGTTTTTCATAAAAAGCCGTAGCAGACGGTAATAAGAATAATGAAAGTCCGAGTATGAGTCAGATAGAGAATGTTAGAATAATTGTAAGCGTTAAACACTTTAACCAACATAAGGGTTGAGTGTACGCGAATATTAAATGGGCAGAACCTACACTCTATGTATGGTTTGACCGTAAGGTAATGAAGACTAAGATTTAACTGTGAACGGTGAAGAACTAAATTGAAAACAATAACGTATAACGTTAAGAAGCCGAGTTAATAAGTATAACTTAGACAACGTTCCGAGTTGAATGAACTGGACGTCGTAAAATATGAATAAGATAATATAAAATGTTTAACGCTATAACCTCATAGTATTGACATTGAATGATTGTTCTGAGTATACAAAAGACTATATGACTTGGACGATAAAGAATGAATCCTGAGGTATGGCATTTAGTTTCCAGAAAGCCGTAAGGAATAAGAATTTGACTTATCGAACATTATAGTTTAATGGTTCGGGTAAGTTACGATAAGTTAGGTTGTTGTGCAATCGTAACCTTTGATAGTTGACATATGGGAGCTAAGCTAAACAATTCCTTCAGAGAGCGAAGGTATATACAAAACTGGCAACCGATCTAACTCACTGTGTGGGCAGTGTAGATGAGACGAGAACTTGTTTGTTAGTTATTTGTGGGAAACCACTCAGAGTACCATATGGACTACTAGCAAAGAAGCGATGGGTACTGAGTCCTATAGAAGTTATAAGAAGAAGATAAGAATGAAAATCATCAAAGATGTTGAACATTTTGAGTAAGACATCTCCGTAGGTCATGAAGCCGTAAACCGGTAATGAAAGATAGTCGCGTAAACTTATATTACAAGAACGCAAACCCTAAGAAGTAAAGTTAAGTAAACCTATGCATAAGTCAAGTATATGCCTAATTGGTGTACGTGTTATTTCCTTATGTGTTATATAGGGATTTGGAATAACCAGTTCAGCGTAAACTATAAGCTGTAGCTGTGCGTAAGGCAAGTTTCCTAACTTCATTCATATTATATGAATGCTAGTTTCTTAAACTTCTCAGATGTTGAATTTGAGAAGTCTCGTCTATGTGCATATGTGTGATATATGTACAAGGTGGTAGTATATATGAGGCCTTGTGCCACAATTTGAACACTTTGATGTTTCTATGAGATGAACTGTTCTGTGATTGAACTGTTTAATATAAGTATGTTCAGTTTATACATGAACCGTTATTGTAAAGTCTGTGCTAATGATTCTAGCCAGACATGGTGTGTATAAAAAAGGTAGAGGAATGAAATTATTTCAAAGTGAATATGACTAATGTTTTAAGATGATAGGAATCGAGACTATTCCTATTATTCAAGCTTCTTCATAACCTTTGTTCGGTTATTGAAGTTCTGAAGAATGTTTAAACTTTTGAAATTGTTTGTTCAACTTTTATGACTTGCTGGGCAACTGAATGCTCACACTTGCTTTAAATGAAAAACATTTTTAGCAAACGATGTTAAAAAGAACTTAAGGATCTCATAAAGATCAAGCTGATCGGTATCCAGATGAAGTGTCATTCAGTATATGAATGTGCGTGAAGAGTAATTGAAGACTTGTAACATAGAATGATAGAATTAAACTATAGACTAGTTTAATGAACAGTTATGAATCCTTGGTGGTGGATGAAAGTCACTCGTGTAAGATGTAAAGAATAATGTAATTTTTATTATTTGTAATGAAAGAGGTTCTAAGGTTTCGAGAACCTGGGATTTGTGAATGTATGTCAGTATATTTAACTATATAATGAGGTATGTTTGTTAAGAAGTGGGACCGTGACGCACGGAATCTGGGTGTGAGAATAGACCAGATTTCGGGGCGTTACAGAGTGGTATCAGAGCTAATAGGTTATAACTCTTAGGTATGTGTACCTAAGACTATAATCATAGAGAGAATGATAAGAAAATTGTTGAGTTAAACGATTAAGGAAGAAGATCACCACATGATCATAGTAAATTGTAATAACAGATGAGCTGTTAAATGATGAATGATTTATAACTAATGCTATAAATGAATGGTACTACGAAGTAGTACGGGAAGAAGAACTCAGATGGAGTTGTAAAGGATAACAAATGAATAAAAGAAAATTCGTATTAAGTAAAGGGAAATTTAGAAGTTGTAAGATTTCAATTGAGGACTCATGTGATAGCTGAGTTATATTAACCTTTGTTATGGGCAGAGGGTTGTGCTTTGGTGTAATAACTGCTCAATTTATTATAGTGATAATCATTAGAATTGGTCGCGCTATTAAGATGTATATGACGAGAAGGTGAATCTTTTCTCATGTATATACTTGATAGGTAGAGAACGATAAGGTAGGTACGAGTTCTTGAAACTCATACTTATGGTTAGTTCGTGACTCATAATAATATGGTATGTTTTCGAACGTCATAGCGAATGGACACCTATGGTCTATCTGGATGTTCTTAAACTCATACTATTGTGGAAAGTTTCTGAACTCATAATGTGTGGTAAGTTGATGGACTGTACTAAGGTATAGGAATGTTTAGACTGAAAATGAAGTATTTTCAGTAGACTTAGCATTGAAGGTGCTAGAGAAGATTAAGTATTGTCGCAGTAAGACATTAAAGGAAGATGGAGAATATGATATTCCAAGTCTTCTAGCTATGATAGATTTTGAAGTTTATTGAAATCGTGCTTATGTGTACATTTCAAAAAGAAAAGAATTGGTTCAACTTTTGGAACCAATGGATTTTAAAAGAGCTGTTCTTTGTATGTCTATGCCAATTACTTCGGCTAGCCAGAAATTGATTTAAAAATATCAAAAGGAATTTTATATCATCCGTGCATTTGATGCAGGGATGGTAAAAAGATGGAGTTGTTAATGCAATTGAACCTGGTGGGATGTGATCTTAGGATCAACAAACCACTATGGTATGATGTACAATGACGAAGTCATAAACTGACGAAGTCCTCAACGTACTGTGAAGAGTACGGTATCATGACGTCATAAAACATTTTGATGTATTGTGAAAAGAATTTAAAGAAGTAGTCGATGTCAATTGAGTTGACTAGACGAATGTTATAATTGATATCCAAATTTTTTTTTATATTAAGTCTGAGGTGAACATATCCCGAAATGGGGTTATACGATAGGTTTATCACCTACATATGGAAAGAGGTAGTTTACCTTCTTTGTGATTGTAAACTTACCGTGGAAAGAAAGGTTTATGGTGAAAGGCTGTTTAACCTAGTAAGAGTTCATGGTCGATTTGACCCCTCAGCAAAAGTATAAAAATATTTTAAAGGAAATTTTATATTCCTCGCTATTCCTTCTACTTAATGATTCTTGATAGGTTATGGAGGTTTGGAATGATGGAAGGATAAGAACTTCTTTGAAGAGAAGTTGAGAAGAAGAGTAAGCTAAAAATTTCGAGGACAAAATTCTGTGAAGAAGGGAAGAATGTGATGACCCGGGTAAGGGTGTGGTTTTAAAAAATTCCGAGGATGAAATTTTTATAAGGGGGGAAGAATGTAACAACCCAGAATTTTGGATTATCCAGAATTTAGGTTTAAAGAATTAGTTGTTAATAAAATAAATTTCTACTAATACTATTTTATGCTATGTGTTTATTAATTGTTCTATAACCTAGGATGATTATAAGTTGGGAGTATTCTGGCTACGAGCTAGTCTGAGCGAGTAAGAATTTTCAAGACAAAAATAAGATTTTTTCGGGAACAAAATATTTTTTGGGAAAAAAGACGAAATAAGTGCTATTCATCCGTTTCTGCTCAGAGATTTATTTTGAAATTCTGAGAATTTTATGATTACGTATAATTTAGAAACGTGATGGAATATTCAATAATATTTCAGTTATGGCAAAAACGAAGTTTTCGCCTGCGGACTTAAAACCTAAGGGTTAGGAAAAGTGAGTTTCGAGAATGTTATGATCATGTATAATAATTAGGATTATTATACGTGAGAAATACGAGTATAATACTAGTTATTATACGAGTATAGTACGAAGATTAGTACGACGTATAATACGAATATCGTACGAACGAATTACGAAGAGAATACAAGAATACGATTAGTCTTAATGGACTTTGAGTTCATGGACTTTGTAAAATCCAATTGGACTTGGATTATGTCAAGCCCAATGCTTTGTGAAGTTAAGCCCAAGATAGGCCCAAGAAGAATTAGGGTTAAGACCTAAACTAAGAAAATAAACCGCAGATCGAACCGATGGGTAAACGGATGGGTAAGAACCAATGGGGTAACCCATGGGGTGACCCATGGGCTTGTGGGCCGGCCACTTGGCCATCAAGTAAGGGTGGAGGCCAAGTTTACTTGGTGGCTAAGTGTTGGAGGAGGTGGGAATAGTAAGGAGGTGGGGGCGAAATGACCAAATTGCCCTAAGATTTGGTTTTCTATAAATAGGAAGCTAGATTTCATTTTTTTGGATTTTGAAAATCCTATAACTTGAGAGAGAGAGAGAGAGCTCGGATGAAGAGGGAGAAGGAAGAGTTTGAGCATGAATGCTCGGATCAAAAGTGATCATGAAATAGAAACGCTTGTAAATCACTTGCTTTGTATAACGGAAGAGGATTAAAGAAGAATGATAATCCGAACCCTAGTTTCTTCTAATATTTTCTTTAAGTTTCTATGCTTAAAACATAGCTTAATGAAAATAAGGAGTAGATGATGTTAAAAATGATTTAACATGGCTGAAATCATGAGAAAATAAAGAAATAAGAATTAGAAGTTTAGTTTGTAAATTTCTTAAGAAAGTATCAGATTCGTTTGATTTTGAGCGATTCGAATGAATCATATGAACGAGCAGGTGAAATAAGTAAGGAATGATGATCTATAACATCAAATTCCAAGAAAAAGTGAAATCGTAATCCAAAATATCGATTAAAATGAAGAACGAACGAAGAACGTGAAGAACACGAAGAACGTTGTTGATGGACAAATTTAAAACCATCGTAGGATAATTGTTGTTGATGGAAAAGCTTAAAACCATCGTGTATAAGTTAGTTGCTTATTGCTTGGTTAGGAACGGTAGAAACGTTCATGAAGAACGGATTAAAACTTAGCTATAACGAAGTTATGGCGAAATTTCATAAAAGACGAACGAGAATTAGAAAGTTAGTAAATGAACCCGAACGTGTAGGGTTTCAGAAGAATGTAAGAGAACGTAGAAAATGTGAGTCGTTGACTCAAGAATGAAAGAGTTCCGAGTTCGGATGATCAAATTACGGACGAATGAGCGAAGAACGTTAAAAGTGTATAAATGAACGAAGAGTGAAGATTAAGCCAATTGAATGGCATGTTAACGATTTCAGAACGAAGTTCTGTCTGAGGGATATTGAAGTACGTAAGATAAGGAAGAGAATGGCTTTGGAACGACCTCGTTCCGAGTTATAGCAAAGAAGTTGGGGATTGAAACGAGCTTTTCCGGGGTTATCTCTAGAATTGCAAATGCATTCCTCGGGGTTGGAACTGAAACTCCCGGGATTGTCTCCCGGGTTGGAACTGAATATCTCGGGGTTGTCTCCGAGATGGAACTGACTTCTTCGGAACTAAAATTGTACTCCTCGGGGTTGTCTCCGAGGTTTGAAACTTAAATTCCCATGGTTGTCTCCGGAATTGTGTTGGGTAAAATCTAGTTACGCACAACACGCAAGGATACATGGTCAACAAGTAATATAATAGTAAGTAGAGTGTCGTTCCCTCAGAGACTATAATAAGAAATTAACTCTCACAATTACAAATTTTCTATTAATCCTAATTTTATTAAACTAATCAATTTCCAGTTTGTAACCAAAAGTATAAAAATATTAAAATCACCAAACAATCAATAAACGCTAAAAATTGAATTTTCAAACAAATAATGAAGAATTAGGATTCCGACTTCACTCTAAGCATCACTCAAATTATTACACCTTTATTCCAATTTAACTCACTATCCCATTTTATTAATCAAGAACACGTATGTAGCACTGGCCACCTCTCGATGCACTAATACCGTATTAACCCAAATCCACAATTAAGATAGAATTAAGTTAAACACCTTAATCAACTAACTCACTATATCTCTATGTAAATTACAATTAAAGAAGGTTTAAGTTTAAGCTCTTTATCTGATTACATACGATATCAAGCATATCTCTACCCTAACATTCATCAAGATTCTGTTAATTCACATAAATCGAGAACACATGCTATATTAACTAAGTCTAGACTCGTATTTCATCTCTCGAGTTCATACAAGTCCACAAAGAATCGTTGATCAAGCAATTCATAAATTAAAGCTCAAATTAATATAGACAAACTTGATATTAGCTTATTAAACTGAAATTAAAGATTACATAATCATCGTTCCACTTAAAGATTCGTCAAAAGCCTAAAAAGTATTTAGTTCATCATAAATGAAATAATAACTGAATAATTTAAAGACAACATCCTCTCAATTATAAATATAAACCCAAAGTAGAAGAATAATGTAAAACACCCTTCACTTCAGCCTTAATCCGTAACCGATATGAATGTTCTTCAAAATCTTCACTCTAATGCTCGCTATTAAAATCTGTCTTTAATCTCTGTCAATTTCTTTGCATGATGATGATTTTTTTTGTTTGTTGCTCAATATATATGCAACACCTGAATTCTGGTCAAAGTTCTATATTATTTAGAGTCCATACGCTATGCAAGTGCTCAACCCCATGTCTCAGCAGTGTTGAAATCGAATTAAGACTGCTAGATTTTGGGACCCCCCACCCCGGCGGTGGTACAATGCAAAAACATGCCCGCCCTGGTGGGGGTAGGGTATATTTCCTAATTTTGTTTGAACCTCCTTTCTAGCTCTTTTCTTGCCAATTTGTTGCCACAAATGCACTCCTTTTATGCTCAAACGCCACACCACCACATTAAATAACAATAAACAAGTAACATAGAACATAAACAAGAGAAATTAACACCGATTATGCTTGGATTAGGAACCGATTCGTGGATATACAATCCAAGTATCAAAATCACCCAAACTTAAAACGTGCTTGTCCTCGAGCACATGCAATCAACCAAATTAACATGCTATGCATTGTAATTCAATGAGATGTAATGCATCTAACTATATGCTTACGAATCCAACAGTATCACAGAATCAAATTTATTCCTTCGGCCTCGGAACAATTAAGCAAACACTACAACTCTTAATTAACAAAACCAATCGATAATTCCTTACTAATCCTTGAATCTCAACCCATTATTACTGGTATAGTGTGTGTGTATTCAACATCCATGCTAACTGATACAGATTTGAATTCAATACACAACCAATTTCTTAGAAGGAATCATACAGAGCAAACTCAAAAAATTTCAAAAGCAGACGAGTTCCAACTAAAACTGGTTAATTACTACTATCAAGGGTTCACACAGGGTACTTATACTTTATACTTATACAATTATCATATATATATATATATATATATATATATATATATATATATATTTCTTTACGGGGGCTTTTTGCTCTTTTCCTGTTTTATTCTCTTTTTTTTAGATGACTATGCAATGTCTCTTTCCATTAGGCTAACAGTGCTACCCCTTAGCGAGCTTTCAACCAATGACTCCTAGACCATAAAAGACCTTAGGGCGCTAGGTGTTTAGACACCCCTACGGGCGTACTTTCTCAAGTAACAAAGGCCCCGAAACAAGACTAGTCACGATGTATATTGTATTTTTTTTATATATGAAGCTTATGTACCCGACATGTATCCCCCCCAAACTTAGGTTCTTGCCCAATTCTTCGTTTTCACTACATATCCTTGTCCTTTTCTCATTTACACTAGCATTATCCTTTAGAAACTCGTTATATATAAATTTGATCTAATTAGTCGACACAGATGTTATTCGCGTGCTATCCTTTTTATACCAGTTTCAAACAAGAACAAGATCTAATTCATAACAAAAACTACATCACGGTTCTAAAAATCAGTGCTATATTTGTCTACTTAATCTCAATCTCATCATTGGCCAAAATAACTGAACTCTAATAAACTGCTGGATATATGCGAAATAACACATTTCTAATTAAAATATTTTTTATTTTTATTTTTATTTTTATTAATTTTTTTATATGTGTGGGGTAAACATAACATGAATGCAGCTAAATAAAAACTATTTATGCTCCTAAGCTACTATGCAATTATATGATTACATGAATGCAACAATTGAACAACCTAAACTAAACAATAAACTACTATGCAAACCTAGCTTAATGAACTTAAATATGCAAACATGAAAATAAATCCCCCAAAATTGACAATTACAATGTCGTCATTGTATAAATATAGTAATAAAAAGATGAGGACTTCCCTGTAAGCACTTTAAGCCTGGGGTGGTGGTGTGTTGTGTTCTTCTTCCTCAGAGTCACTTGGTGGAAATCATGGCATTGGGGCCAGTTGTTGGTATGGAAATTGAGCATTAGGACTGAAACTTTGGAGCGTCATGTTCAATGATGCGAACGACATGTTCATTACGTCAAACATGTGATCCTGCCTCGCTACAAGGTGCCGCATATCCTGTCGTGCTGCCGTGTTGTGTTCATCCATTTGGCGTTGAAAAGTAAGAAATTGAGGGCTAGATATGGCGTCGGATGTTGGTTCCGCCTCTGCTCCTTGCTCTCCTATCTTCACGTCCTCATCATCGGAGGTGTCTTTAGCGTCAGCTTCGTCCTCCGAACCTGATGGAAATACAAAGCCTAAACCTCTAGGATGTGAATCACCCCCAACCCACACCGAGTACCGCACGATCATTCTGGAATCTAGTAGCTGCAGCGGCATCTGAGTGGGTTCATCATCAGACCATCGAAAACCCGCTTGGCGACACAACCCATAAATGAGTGATGGGTGCGACAAGCCGCCTAAAAAATTGCCTTGCAAGCATCGGCGAATGGAAAAATTAATTATGGCTTCGACGTCGATGATGAAGTCTTACACAATCGCATATAACAGTAGTGCCTTCTCTTTAGTCACATCAGAGGTTTGCGTGGATGGAAACAATTTAGCATATAAGAAAACATACCAAATCTTCCCATACCGGCTGAGATCTTTGTTGTGAAAAACTGTACCTCCTTTCTGACCCTTGATCCATGTTGTTCTCGGCTTAGTCATTTCTTTGAGAATAGCGTCAAAGTCAGGATTGAAATCACGTAAATGAGCACATTGGCACTGTCTAGGTACTCATAACTGATAATAAGTGTTGATGGCATCGACACTAAATGGAACCAATCTCCCACGCACAAAAGCGTTGAAAGGGGCTTTATCCTCGGCATTAGCACAGAACTCTTTGACCACGTTGACAACGGCAGCCTCGGGTTCCTCAGTGAACTTGTTCCACCCTTTCTGATAAATCTGTTGCATCATCTCCCCATCCACATGATCCGGTGCCAACCCCCGCTCAGGTGTAAGTGCTTTAGTCACCATGTAGTCGTAATGGTCGGCGGCGACGACACTTTTGAATTAATGACAGTTGAAAGTTCGTGATGGTGGAGTGGTGCCAGGACTCTCTCCCCATTGCCTCTTTGAAGTCGGTGTAGATGCCATTGATGTCAGAAAACCTTCACATAAGTATTTGCCCCCAAATTTCACTCACACAATCTGTCGAACACTTGGTGTGCACACTAAATTCTTTCCCCCAAACTTGATGCAATTATAGTAATTATCGTGATAGAAGGTGAAGAAATAACAATACGACTGACTCACTCTTTATGTATCTCCAATTTCCTATCCACCTTAATCTCTAGCTTCTGAGGATTTAAACTTTAGTGTGATGAGGGAAAGGCTTTATAGAGATGGATATATAAGATGTGAAGTATTGGAGTGAAGTAGTGGGGGAGTGGTTAATGTAATAGAGTGGGGTGATGGAGTTACAGTTACCTAAATCGTGGGTTGAGAGGGTATAATGGATGGGAGTTGGAGTTGTAATGGAGGAAAAAGGAGAAGTAGACTGAAGAAGTGGGGAAGTGGGTTCTCGAAGGTGTAACTGCCGAACTGCACTTTAGAATTTTAGGACCCCCGCCTCGGTGGGGGGTAACAAGCTTAAGAAGCCCGCCCCAGTGGGCATGCTCCCTGACTTCGTACGTGAGAGACCCCCACCCCGGCGGGGGTGGGTAATCTACACTTGGATTTTGCTTTGCTTATTTGGACTTTCTGCATGCTATTCTTTGTTCCTCAAGCCATCTATCGACACCTTCAATTCCTGCACATTATGAAACATTATTATCATTAGATCTAGTACACATTAAACATGTGAGATTCGATTATCTATAACAATAAGATTAAATTAATACCTAATGAAAGTATTATTTCCTAACTATTATTCAAAGCTATAATATAAATAGTACGGATAAAAATATGAAAAATAAAAAAAACGACTGAGTTGCCTCCCAATTAGCGCTTGATTTTAAGTCATTCAGCCTGACTATTCCCTGTTTCGTCCCAGATCAGTTAGGCTATCCGTGGCATGATGTTTATTTATCACATAATACCAATACTGTTGTATTGCGTGCCCGTTCACTTGTATGTTGGATGATGAATTTGACTTTCTATCCTCAATTAACACCTTAAGACCACTTTCCTCTTTGCAATCCCTGAACTTGACACGTGTAGATTTCTCGAGCAACTCGCACTCTTCCTTGTCAGTTGGGATTGGGATTTCCTTGAACACCTTTACCTTTACTACCTGATTAAACACTTTCATAATTAGTTCTCCCTTAGGCACGTCAATTAGTGTTCGTCTCATTTCCAGGAATGGTCGTCCCAAAATGATAGGGATGTTCTTATCTTCCTCAAAGTCTAGGACCACAAAATCAGCTGGAAATATTAATGAATCAACTTTGACCAATACGTCTTCAACTATTCCTAATGGGTATGTTAATGATCTATCGACGAGCTGTAGACTAATATTGGTTGGTTTTGCTTCCTTTAACCCCAGCTTTTGGTAAATGGACAGTGACATAAGATTTATACTCACTCCTAGATCACATAGAGCTCTCCCCACATCTTGATTGCCAATTGCACAAGGAATTGTAAAACTTCTCGGATCTTTCAATTTTGGAAGAAGTTTTTTCTGTAGTATTGCACCGCATTTCTAGGTCAACGCCATTGTTTTGAAGTCATGGAGCTTGCATTTCTTCGACAATATGTCTTTCATGAACTTAATGTAACGCGACATCTGCTCAAGTGCTTTGGCAAATGGAATATTAATTTGTAATTGTTTGAATATATCCATAAACTTTGAAAACTAGTTCTTTAACTTGTCACTTTCTGGCCTTTGAGGAAAGGGTGTAGATGGTGTAACTTTAAATTGTTTATCTTCTTTTTCCACCACTTTCTCTGTATATTTCTTTTTAATTTCCTTCTATTCATTCTCACATTCATCTCATGTACTAGCTTTCTTATCTAAGTTAGAGACCAACTCCTTACCGCTCCTGAGCGTAATAGCATTACACTGCTCGTGATTTCCCTTTGAAGTCCTTTCTGTATCGCTCGACAACGTTCCTTGAGGTCTGTTGTTCAAATCAAAAGCTATCTATCCCATCTAATTTTCTAAATTCTTGATGGCGATTGCATTGTTTTTCATAGCTACCTCGTTGCTTGTTATATACTTTGATAACAACTCCTCTAAATCTGATTTCCTCTCTTGATGTTGAGCTAGTTGTTGTTGATTTTGAAATCCTGGGGGATACGATGGTCGTGGAAATTGCTGATTCTGATTATTATTCCACGACAAATTAGGATGATTCCTATTCCTCTGATTGTATGTATTCTGGTACGTATTCTGTGGAATCCTGTTGTAGCTACCCATAAATTGTACTGACTCTGGGTGTCTCTATCAACTGATAGTTGTTAGCAGCCATGAGCCACTTATAGTTGTTAGTAGCCATTGTCTCTATCAACTGATATGCCTCCTCATAATTCTTTGCCATAAAAGCTCCCCCCGACGCTGCATCGATACTCGTCCTGAGATTCCCATGTAGTCCGTTGTAAAATGTGTTCATCTGCAACCACTTAGGCAATCTGTGATGTGGGCATTTTCTAAGCAATTCTTTATATCTCTCCCATGCCTCGTACAATGACTCCCCATGTTGCTGATCAAACATGGTAATCTCGTTCCTCATCTTTGCAGTCTTCGCTGGCGGGAAATATTTAGCTAGAAATTTCTGAGCTAGGTCATCCCATGTCGTTATTGAACCCGATGGTAGAGAGTGTAACCAACTCTTCCCCTTGTCCCGCAGAGTGAATGGGAACAAGCGAAGTCTGTAACAACCCAATATTTTTTATATAAATAACAAATTTTGTGTATAATTTTTTTATTATTATTATATTAAGGATGAGGATTTGTACAAGATAATATATATATGTATTTATGTGGTAAATAAAAATATATTTATTACATAAATGTTTACAAATAATTTTATTTTAGAATTATTGATTTTTATAAAGTATATTCTTATAATAATTAATTTATGGTAGAAATGTTTTTATTAATTATTTTCCATGAAAATATAATCATATATTATTTAAATAATATATGGAGTGATTTTTACAATAATTATAATAATTATTTTATTATATGAATTTTAGTACAAATTATTAAGTTAATTATTTTACCTTAATTATTAAGGTTAAATAGGAAGAATAAATCAGATATGGAATCCAAACCCTAATTTTGGATTATTGTCAAGGTATGAGAATAATAATATAGTATTAATTATATTTTGATTTTTCAGTGCTATGAATATGTACTGTTTTTCCGTATTGATAATGGTAGGTCAATTACGGGGTATTATGACCAAACCCTAGTAATAATGTTAAACCCTAATTTGAGATTCAAATTAGAGTGCAAGATTGTTTTACAAATGTGTTCTATAATTTATGTCGTGTATTAAATGTATTAATTAGGTGAACCCTAATTAAAATTCTAGAAACCTTAATTAATATTTCTAAAACCCTAAATAATTTTTGGAGATGAGGAACCCTAATTTGAAATTTAAATTAGAGTTCGAGATTGGTTGTAATTATGTTAATGTGATTAATTAACAAGTATTATAATTACAATTGTTAATTTTAGAAACCCTAATTTTTTTTAAAACCCTAATTTGATAATTAGAAAAATCTAATTATAATCGGTAACCCTAATTATCAAAATCTTAAATCCCAATTGCTATTTTAGCAAGGTTAATGATAATTATATGATCTAAACCCTAATATTCATGCATAGTGTGATTAGATAATTAATTTTAATTAGAAAACCCTAATTTCAAAATTTTAGAAACTAAAATTTATTTAATTTTAATTTGATTTTATTTATTTTTGTGCAAACCCTAATTGCTAAATCCTACAATTTATGCTAAACCTTAGGGTTAAACCCTAAGGGTTAAACCCTAAGGGTTGGACAAGTTCCAATTTTGCCATTAAAATAATTTATCAAAAGACCATTATGCCCCTTTTGAATTATTAAATGCTAGACTAGGTTTTGACAATTGTGGTGAGTTGGTTACTAACCCTAACAACTCCACGTGCTCATAATTGACAGCAACAAGCCTCTAGCTTAGCCAATTCATGCACCTTGTTGGTCTATTTATAGATTGAAGGAGAGAGAAATTCATTTGTTAGCCATTTTTACCCAACTCTCATCCTTGAGCCTCTCTCTCTAAAACCAACGAAAAACTATAGTATATCAGTCATATATTGAAGCCCTACGTTTATCATAACCAAATCAGAAACATAGAATCAAGAATTACTCATTTAAAGGTATAAACAAACTCTAGAATTTCTGTCCAAAAATCTATTGATAGATGTTACGTTTAAGTGTTAGAATATGTTGTTAGAAGTGTCTAAAGATGATCTGGGTTGCTAGATGTTAGATCCATAACATCTAGAGGCTCGGATTTGAAGATCTATAAAATCTGGAAAATTTTTGTTTTGGTGTCTGACAAGAAATGGCCTTTTATCTCTGTGATCTTTAATGCGTTTTGTGTTTTGAAACTTTGTAGCTGTAGTCATATATATGAACTTTGATCTGAGCTTGAAATCAGTCTTAGATCATATGTAGAGTACAGGTTATGGAAGGTCAAACTACGTTGACCGAGCATGACTTGCAAACTTTCTGGGTAGCCCAGAAATCGAGAACTAGTGTCTGACAAGTATTTGTTGGTCATGGATCGGTCCGATTGTAAATGTTTTGAGTTTTTTGTTGAAACCATATTGTAGTATTTTATGTTAACTGTTGATTAAAACTTTTATATAGTCTAAACATCATTTGTGTTGGATTTCATGAACGGTCAAACCGACCAGGAAGAACATGAAATACATTTTCTAGGTAACCCAGAAAACGTATGATCATGTATTTATGACAAGGTTTGACTGATCTGTATAGGTCGATTGTGTTGATGTTTTGTTGATATTGTGTAATAGATTTGTAGCCTTACATGTTAGCTAAGCACTGGACCTCTTAAATCACTAAAACATCAAAATGATTGCAAGTTATGGAAGCCCAAAATGGACAGGTCTAACTGTTCTTCATTTCTGGGTAACCCAGAAAATGAAGAACAGGTCTGACAGTTAGTTTGAGGTTCCATATCTTGCTTGTATTTTGTAATCTGACCCAGAACTTGATTAATACTTGTAGTACTACACTAGCACTACAAGCTCTGACAAACAACAGACCCAGAAACACAACACACACTAAGTTATAATTGGTCAAACCTGCCTACTCGGTCACTGCCATGCATTTTCTGGGTTTGGCCAAGAACATGAAGAACACCTATAGCGACAGTTTTGTCACTATAGGTGGTCTTTTGCGATAGATATTATTTATTTTTCTGAAAATTAATAAAAAATAGAAAAAATTAGTTTTAAATTATTAAAAATACAAAATATATTATTAAAAATTATTTTAAATTCTGAAAATTAGTTTTTAATTATTTTAAATATATTTCATAAATATTTAATATTTTTGGAATATTAAAAGTATTTACTTTATTTAATTATAATATTAAATAAATTATTTAAAAATGATTTTAATATTGGAAAAATCATTAAAAAATATATTATGATATAAGAAAATATTTTAAGTTATTTTTAATGACTTTTAATATTTTGTGATAAATTTTAGTAATAATTTGATATTAATGGTAATTAATTTATTTACTAAATGAATTAAATAAATTAATTAAAAATAATTTTATTATATTAAAAATCATTTTAAATAATAATAAGGTATTTAAAAATATTTTAAGTTATAAAATATAACTTTTAATATTTAAAGATAAATTTCATTAATTAATTATTATTAATGATATTAAAGTTATTTAATAATTATATTAAATAATTTATTTTAAAAATAATTTTTATATCATAATAATCATTTTAAATGAAAATAAAGTGTTTAAAGATATTTTAAGTTATAAAACATAACTTTTAATATTTAAAGGATAATTTTATTAATAATTTAATATTAATGATTATTAACTTATTATTAAATATATTAAATTTATTTAATAATTATATTAAATAAATAGTTTGTAAATGGTTTTATTAATTTAAAAATCATGAAAAAGGGATATAAATGGATTAAAAATATTTTAAGTTATACTTAATGACTTTTAATATTTTGATAAATGAAATATTAATACCTTAATAATTAATGGTAATTATTTAAAGATGATTTTAAATATTTTAAAAATTATTTAAGGGTAATATTAATACTTTAAAAATATTTTGAGTTATTATAAATAACTTTAATATTTTGAAAATGATTTCATCAATAGTTTAATATTAATTAAATATTAATGATAATAGAATTGATTAGTATTTAAATCATTTAATAATGATTCCGAAGTTTGAAAAAGCATGATAAATCATAATAAATGTTTTAAAATTATTATAAGTCATTTAAAAATAATATGACTGATATTACGTTATAGGATAGAGTCTTAGACTCGATAATTACCCGATAAAGCTGTCGGTAGACCGACATATTTCAGAAATTGATATGGACTTAGATAATGTGATTAGATAAATGATTATTAGTGATTTAATGGTTGTTAAACTTATGTGCCAATGTGATTAGGGTATGTGCTAACTGCAATAAGCAGTGTTATGGGTTATAGTATATTGTTCTAATCGAACGAATGATCTGATGAATGATAGGTCATGAGATAAGCGATAAATCTAAATTACAAACTGTAAGCAGCGCTTCAGGCAAGTATCTTACCTTTGTATTTTCTTTATGCAATGGACACGAGTAAGAATATTTACGAATTATATTATTACTGTACAGATTATTAACCTTATATTATATACGCTCATTGCTTATCAACATGTTAGTATATGGTAATTCAGATATATATATATATTCTGTTCGTTAATTTCTGTAAATGGTTATACAAGTGTCCCCACTTGGATAATCATTGTATTTAATCACATGTTGATATACCTTTGTCAATTACCCATATATATATATATATATATATATATATATATATGTTGAATTTTAGATTATTGTTGAAATAAGATAAAGCCTTTGATTTGGAACCCAGACAAGTATGAACATCCCTACACGGGAAAACTTTTATGCGCCTAAGGCGAACAGAGTGAACGATACCTTCGTTCTTGCATGTAGTATTGATCAATACAGGGTACAACGGGCTGATCACCCCCGTGCCCGTAAGCTATGACGGTTTGCAGATGAATTTCTGTTTAACCTTTTCGAAAATAAAAATAATGTTCATAATATGTCACCTTAAGCCTAAATATAGTCATTGCGTAGTTTCAAAAATTTGAAAGAGGATTGTTATGTTATTACCATCGGTACAGATTACTTCACAACTATTGATCTGTTGTAGAAGGGTAATATAAAAAAAACATTTAAATTCTTTCAGCTTATATATATATATATAATTGTTATAATTTGCTGGGCACTCAAATTCTCATCCTTGCTTAAATTAAATGTTTTCAGCTAAGTGTGAACGACCAGAGAGCTCTGCTAAGACCAAGGGAAAGGGAAAGGTTGCTAATTGAATGCAAACGTTATCTTATGTAATAGTTTGATATTAATATTAAGACAATTATGATATATATTACCTATCATGGGTTGTAATGAATGTTTAAAGGTTACGTACTTGGGAGCTAGACTCTGATAATTATGTAAATTAAGTTTGACTTTTATATTATTGTTAGTATTATTCCGCTCATAGAAATGGTATCGTAAAGCACCGAGTTCGAGTTTTAAGTACCTGGATTTGGGGGCATTACAGGTTGGTATCAGAGCCAGGTTTCGATTCTGGGACATTACAGGTTGGTATCAGAGCCAGATTTGGGGGCATTAGGGTTTACCTAATTAATCATAGAATTATATAATACACACATAAATCGCATAACACAGTCTTGAATTTCCCATCTGAACTTCAAAATAGGGTGAAATAAATTAATGATAGGGTTTTGACATTTAACACCATAATTGACCAACCATTTTCTATACACACATACCGTACGTAAGTATAGCACTGAAAAATCAAAATATAATCAATATTGTATTCTTATTCTCATTCCTTGATCAAAATCCAAAATTAGGGTTTGGATTCCATATCTAATTTATCTGACTTATATACCATTAATAATTAAGTTAAAATAAATAACTTAATTATTCTAACATAAATTCATATAATAAAATAAATAATTATTATAATAATTCTATAATCATTTCATATATTATTTAAATAATATAATAATCATGTTTTCATGGAAAATAATTAATAAAAATATTTTCACTATAAAATTAATTATTAAAAGAATAAACTTTATAATAGTCAATAATTCTAAAATAAAAATTCTTTATAAATATTCATGTAATAAATATATTTTTATCTATTACATAATTACATACACACAATATCTTGTATAAATCCTCATCCTTAAATAAAAAAAAAAGTATACGCAAAATTTCTGATTTATTTATATTTAAAATATCGGGTTGTTACATTCACCCTCCCTTATAAAGATTCCGTCCCTAGAATCACCGTTTTAAAACCTATACATACCAGGGTACATATCATACACAATTATTGCGAGTAGATCTCGATTAAAATTAATCGAACTGATCTTCAACTATTCACATAAAGCTTGCCTTTCTGATTAAACGGAAATTTGATTTTTAAGAGAACTCAAATTTCTCTTTCAAAATATCTTTATAAAATAAGTTATTATATATAAGAAAATAATATATAAGAAAATAATATTGATTAGAAATAATACCTGGAGTTGCATCCCCGACTGCCATGATATCTTGAACGGTCATGTTGAAGACGTTTACGCTTGATTTCGTTGGTTTGTTTGTTGATGTTGGTCCCGTTGTCGCCAATGTCTTGCTGCCTTTTTCTCGTATTCATATTCCTTGCCTCTCATCTCCTTCTTGGACAGTCTTCCACCTTATAATCCATTGATTCACACTTAAAACACACAAACTTGCCCTTTATCTCCTTTCCTTTTTATCGTATAGGTGACAAAACTATCTTTTGCCCCTCCGTTATCCTAGTTATCACAAACGTTGTTACATGGTCAGTTGATCCTCTAAATCTTGACAGTACGACCGCCTTGAAGTCTTTGACGCTCGTCGATTGATTATCTGGCTGATCTTCTGACGACTAGTATTCCGTTCTTCATAGCTTGATTGTCCATATTCGTAAAATTCTATATCGGGTCTGGTTGTCTTCCAGCTTTGTTGACAGGTTCTTCTGTCCATGTATTTCATTTTCGTCTCCTTGACAACATTATCACTATTTATTCTTTATTCTAAGTCTTATCGTATACGTATAATCATATAACACAAAACTTTCTATTCTAATAATCATGTACTCAAAATATTAGATTTTGAAAATTTGGTTTACTGTAGTAACCAGTATACAGATAAATATCTACTATCTTTATACCAACTTATTTCATTAATCCATCATAGACTCATATTCATAACACTTGACATACCATAGCACATACTGCTTTAATCATCCGATATCCCTTTGTGACTCAAAAGTTAGGAATCGCTGACACAACTTATTTAAAATTTGAAAAATATTACCTTAAACAAACACACCTATCATATACTTAACATAGAATCATACTTATTCAAGTAATACTGGTACTACTTATTTCTTACGCCTCCACTAAGGATCAATTGCTTAAAAATCTGTATATTTCCATTATCCTCAATAATCGATTCACACCTAACTACATCTAGTTCGTCCAACTTACCATATATTATGAGTTTAAGAACTCACCACAAAAATACGAGTTTAAGAACTCGACATTGACTACATATTCTTTAACTATACTTTACCTATCAGTCATACTATCGTTTCAGGGTCCGGTACTACACTTTTAAAAATAACCACCTCTTTGAGGTAACTTTCAATGTGAGCCTCTATTTCAGCTATTGGCTTTGATATTGGCTCGGTTATGGAGGTTGACTTCTTCTTTATGATTTTTCGGTATTCTAATTCTTTTCTATCTGACATCTATACACCTAAGTTATCCTGATTATCACTTAATATATACACACAACAATTAATAGTTTTATACAAGTTATCTTTTATTTTGTTTGACAATGAATTTATTCAATTCATCTCCTTTTTAAACTCTATATGAGTTAATTGTATTTTCAACGTTTTCCTCTGTTCCAAGGTTATAGCCTAAGGTCTAACCCACCTAAGGTTTCAAACCCTAAGCTCTGATACCAACTTGTGAAGACCCCAAACTGAGGTACTTAAAACTCAAACTCGGTTCATCACGATACCATTTCTATGAGCGGAATAATACTAATAATAATAACAATAATATAAATATCAAACTTAACTTACATTTATCAGAGTCTAATCCCAAGTACGTAACCTTTAAACATTCATTACAAACCATGATAGATAATATATATCATACTTGTCTTAATAGTATTAAACTATTACATAAGATAACGTTCATTCATTCATTCAGCAACCTTTTCCCTTTCCCTTATTTTTAGCAGAGCTTTCTGATCATTCACACTTAGCTGAAAACATTTAAATTAAGCAAGGATGAGCATTTGGTTGCCCAACAAGTAATAACAATTATGAATATATTTATCTGAAATAAACAAATATTTTCTTTGAACATCACTTCCACAACGAATTTATAGTCGTGAAGTAAACTGAACTGATAATAATAACATAACAATTCTATCCCAAAATTTTGAAACTATGTATTGACTATATATATAGGGTAGTCGACATACTATGAACATTATTTTAAATTTTCGATAAGGTTAGACAGAACTTCATCTGCAAACCGTCATAACTTACGGGCACGAGGTTGTACTTCCCATGTACCCTGTATTGATCAATACTACATTACAAGAACGGTGTTATCGTTCACTCTGTCCGTCTTGGGCGCATAAAAATTTTCCCGTGTAGGGATGTTCATACTTAGTCTGGAATCCGAACTAAAATAATTTGATTGGATACAAAAAGATTTTAATTTATTCAACGATATTTCTGAATTTGTGTTTAGCTGGGTCAAATACCTTAGACGGCTTATATATATATATATATATATATATATATATATATATATATATATATATATATATATATATCAACATGTGATTAAATACAATAATTATCCAAGTGGGGAAACTTGTATAACCATGTTTAGAAATTAACGAACAAAATATATATCTGAATTACCATATACTAACATGTTGATCAACAATGATCGGATATAGAATTTATTAGGGTTAATAATATAGCATAATAATAATATAATTCTGAAACTTCTTACTCCTGTCCATTGCATAAAGGAAATGCAATGGTAAGATACTTGCCTGGTCTGCTGCTTACAGTACGCAACTTAGTTTTATCTTGTATACCGAAACTTATCATTAATAAGATCATTTGATCGATTAGAATAACATACTATAACACATAGTACTGCTTATTGCAGTTAGCACATAACCTAATCACATTGTCACATATGTTTCACAACTATTGAATCACAAATAAACTCATATTTAATCAAATTATCTAAGTTCAGATCAATTTTTAAAAAATGTCGGTGTACCAACGACTTTATCGGATAATCATCGAGTCTAAGACTCTATCCTATGGTTCAATATCTGTAAGTATCGGTTATATTATTTGTAAATGACTTATAATAATTTTTAAACATTTATTATAATTTATCATGAATTTTCAAACCTCAGAATCATTATTAAATGATTTAAATATTACATAATTCTTTTATCATTAATATTTAATTAATATTAAACTATTAATGAAATCATTGCCAAAATGTTAAAGTTATTTATAATAACTTAAAATACTTTTAAAGTATTAATATTACACTTAAATGATTTTTAAAAGAATTAAAATCATTTTTAAATAATTATCATTAATATTAAAGTATTAATGTCTTACTTATCAAAATATTAAAAGTCCTTAATCATAACTTAAAATATTTTTAATTCATTTATATCATTTTTAAATGATTTTTAAATCAATAAAACTATTTTAAAACTATTTATTTAATATAATTATTAAATAAATCTAATATCATTTAATATTAAATTAATATCATTTATTAATGAAATTATCCTTTAAATATTAAAAGTTATATTTTATAACTTAAAATATCTTTAAACACTTTATTTTCATTTAAAATAATTTGCTTAATATTAAAATCATTTTTAAACTAATTTATTTAATATAATTATTAAATAACTTTAATATCATTAATAATAATTAATTAATGAAATTTAACTTTAAATATTGAAAGTTATATTTTATAACTTAAAATATTTTTAAACTATTTATTTTCATTTAAAATGATTTTTCTAATATTAAAATCATTTTTAAACTAATTTATTTAATATAAGTATTAAATTTAATATCATTTAATATTAAAATATTAATATTTTTCATGACAAAATATCAAAAGTCATTTTTTTTATAACTTAAATAACCTTTAAATCATTTTTCTATAATTTTTATATCATTAATTCTATTTTCCATAATTTATTTAATACATTTATTAAATAACTTAATTACCATTAATAGTAATTAATTAATGAAATTTCATCACAAAATATTGAAAGTTATCAAAAATAACTTAAATTATTTTCTTATACCATAGTATAATTTTAAATGATTTTTCATGTATTAAAATCATTTTTAAATAATTTATTTAATATTATAATTAAATAAATTAAATACTTTTAATATTCCAAAAATATAAAATATTTATGAAATATATTCAAAATAATTAAAAACTAATTTTTGGATTTTAAAATAATTTTTAAGAATTTATTTTGTATTTTTCATAATTAAAAACTAATTTTCGGATTTATTTAATAAAAATAATTAATTTTATAAATAAACTGTCTCTAAAGACTGCCTATAGCGACAGAACCGTCGCTATAGGTGTTCTTCGTGTTCTTTATACATCCTAGAAATTCATATGCAGTTGACGGGGTGCTCACTTTGACCAAGCTTAATTCGTAACATATAATATTTTTTGACACACTATTGGTTAGATCTTAAAGTTCTAGTGTAATACTACAATATTCAACAACAAGTATGACCATACAACATCAAAATAAGGAGATCTAAGATGCAGAAATACATGTCAGACATTATCTGGGTTTCTTCAGAAACCCATAACTTCGACTAGCCACTTTCATGCCCGAAAATCTAAGTGTTCTATTTAAAATTTATGTTGTTTAAAGGTTCAAATCGATAGAATATATGTCAAGGTACAAGTTCATAACATCAAAACATTATATCATCAAAACATGTGTAAGATCTGGCATGGTCAAACCATGTCAGAAATCTGTTCTTCATGATTTCTGGAAATTCCCAGAAATGTCGATTCAATGTAAATGGCATACTTTGACTGCTTGTCACGGTTGATCTGTTGATTGTTTATGGGATATTAAGACATAAATCTACATTCCACATTACCAGCTACACACATGTAACAAACAGAAACATTAAATCACTTAAAACCTGACAGATCCGGACTTACAAAGTTCTTGTCAGACGCTGATCATACTTTCTGGGTTTACCCAGATTTCGACCGGTCAAGTCCGGTCAACGGGTTTTGACCGATCATAACTTCAAATCTACAGCAGATCTGACTTTAATTCTTGTACCAGATGAAAGATCTCATACTAGACTACAACATCAAACACTTAAATAACAAAAACACACAACATACAAAGATCTATGAGGACTGACATTTGACTGTCAGATACAAAAACAAAAATTTCCAGATTTTGAAAAACTTCAATTTCGAGCACTTTGATGTTATGGATCTAACATGTGCCAACCCAGATCACTTATAGACACTACATAGAACATGTTACAACACACAAATATAACTTTTAACATATCATTCAAAATCAGATTGTAAGATTAGCTTTATTCCTTTCCATGAGCAAATCTTGATTCTATGTTTCTGTTTTGTTTAAGGAATTCGTGGGGCTTGAATTGTGAGCTAATATACTACATAATTTCATGGATTTTTAGTGAGAGAGAGTTGGTGAGAGCTTTGGAAAGAAATGAACAAAAATGAATACTTTCTCTCTCTCGAACTCTTATATAATCTCTTGGTGCAATGAATTTGGCTGAATTAGCTGTCAATATATGGCTGAGTTGTGTTATATTTGTCACATGGGCAATCTTGGTGGTTTACCAACTACATATTTTAGCTAGATTTGCAAGTTATCTATCAAATAATACAAAAAGGGTAATCTGGTCAATTTGATTTCAAAATTTAAGGGCATTATTGACAGTCTAATCTAACCCTTAGGGTATAGGATTTGGGTTAGGGTTTAGGGTTTGAACCATTTTAGGTTTTAAGAGCCAAAATTCTAGGATTTTCAAAATTAGGAAAAATAAATAACAATTTAGCTTCCAAAAATGAAAATTAGTTTCCAATAATACAATTTAGAAATCCCTAATTAGATTATGTTTACTAATTACATCATACATGAACATTAGGGTTTAAAGTGCACTAGTTAGCATTAAACTTGCTTAATTAGCAAATAGGGTTCACAATTAACAAATTTAGGGTTTATAATTTATATAAAAATAATAAGGATTTATACCTTTTAAAAATTTAGGGTTTTAAAAATAATTAAGATTCTCCCTAATTAGGGTTAATATCTTTAATACCGGTCATTACACACATTATAATGATTACATAACAATCTTAAGCTTGCATTCGACTCTTGAATTAAGGTTTAACGGCTTGAACTAGAGTTTAATTATAATTTAAATATTATGGTTTCTAATATAATTATTAGGATTTCTAGAAATTTAATATTTCTAACTATTAATTAGGGTTTACCTAATTAATCATAGAATTATATAATATACACATAAATCGCATAACACAGTCTTGAATCTCCCATCTGAACTTCAAAATAGGGTGAAATAAATTAATGCTAGGGTTTTGACATTAAACACCATAATTGACCAACCATTTTCTATACACACATACCGTACGTAAGTATAGCACTGAAAAATCAAAATATAATTAATATAGTATTCTTATTCTCATTCCTTGATCAAAATCCAAAATTAGGGTTTGGATTCCATATCTGATTTATCTGGCTTATATACCATTAATAATTAAGTTAAAATAAATAACTTAATTATTCTAACATAAATTCATATAATAAAATAAATAATTATTATAATAATTCTATAATCATTTCATATATTATTTAAATAATATAATAATCATGTTTTCATGGAAAATAATTAATAAAAACATTTTCACTATAAAATTAATTATTAAAAGAATAAACTTTATAATAGTCAATAATTCTAAAATAAAAATTATTTGTAAATATTCATGTAATAAATATATTTTTATCTAGTACATAATTACATACACACATTATCTTGTACAAATCCTCATCCTTAAATAAAAAAAAATTATACGCAAAATTTCTGATTTATTTATGTAAATTAAGTTTGACTTTTATATTATTGTTATTATTGTTAGTATTATTCCGCTCATAGAAATGGTATCGTAAAGCAACGAATTCGGGTTTCAAGTACCTTGATTTGGTGGAAAGCGAATCAGGCAAGGGCAGGAGAAGGTGTAGTTACATGGGATAGGTTCAAAACACTATTTTTCGAAAATTATTTTTCACCTAGTATGCAGGCGAGGATGGAGGTGAAATTTTTAGAATTAAAGCAGGAAAACATGACGATGTCAGAATACACCGCGAAATTCAATGAGTTAGCTAGGTTTGCTCCGCATCAAGTAGATACGGAGGCTAGGAAAGCTAGAAGGTTTGAGCTGGGATTGAAACCCTGGCTCTACAACAAGGTGGCGGTGTTGCAGATTCCTACATTTGCAGCACTCATGGAGAAGGCGATCATAGCTGAGGAGGGAAGTGAGGCCATGAGCCTCTACAATAAGGAGAGAAAGAACAAAGGCAAGGTAGAAGGAGCAGGGAAGGTAGGAATGAATAGTGGGAGCAGGAGTGGAGATGGCAAGAGAAAGGTGAGCAGTTTTAGAAGTGTGCAGATAAAGCAAGAAGGTGTTAAGAAGCAGGTGGTGCCGTGTAAGACATGTGGAAAGATCCACTCAGGGGAATGTCTGAAGGGGAAGTTCGTGTGCTACAAGTGCGGGCCGGAGGGCTATATCTCTCCCAACTGCCCCAATCCTAGGATGAATAGTGGATGTTTTCTGTGCGGATCGACAGAGCACAGGGTGAAGGATTGTCCGAAGAGGAGGGTGGAAGTAGGTATTGTGAATACTGGAACCGGCAGCGAGACGTTGGCAATTACGGGACCGACTTCGTCAAACAAACCAACAAAATCAACAGCAAGGGTCTACAACATGACAGTTCAGGATACAGCAGCAGCTGGCACTGGAACTCCAGGTATTATTCGTGTAACTTTTATTTTCTTGTATACATGATATTCATATATATAGTAAATTATTTTATAAAGAAATTTTGAGGAGGAATTTGAGTTCTTTTAGAAACCAATTTTTCCGTTTAATCAGAAAGACAAGCTTTATGTGAATAGTTAAAGATCAGTTCGATCAACGTTGATCAAGATCTACTTGTGATGATTGTGTATGCTATGTAACCGTGTACGTATAGGTTTTTAAACGGTGATTTCGGGGACGAAATGTGACGACCTGGAAATTCGGGTTATCCAAAATTTAGGTTTAAAGAATTAGTTATTAATAAAACTAAATTTTATTAATACTATTCTGTGCTATGTGTTTATTAATCGTTCTATAACCTAGGATGATTATAAGTCGGGAGTATTCTGGCTATGACCTAGATTGAGCGAATAAGAATTTTCAAGACGAAAACGAAAGTTTTCCGGGAACAAAATATTTTTGGGGAAAAAGACGAAATAGGCACTATTCATCCATTTCTGCTCGGAGATTTATTTTGAAATTCCGAGAAGTTATAGATTACATTTAATTCTGAGACGTGATGGAATATTCAATAATATTTCAGTTATGGCAAAAAAAAATGAAGTTTTCACCTGCGGACTCAAAACCTAAGGGTTAGGAAAGTGAGTTCCGAGAATTTTATGATCACGTTTAATAATTAGGGTTATTATGCTTGAGAGATATTAGTATGATATGAAGTATTATATGAGGATAGTACGAAGATTATTAAGACGTGTAATACGAATATCGTACGAACTATATACGAAGAGAATACGAGAATGAGATGCGTAGAATACGATTAGTTTTAATGGCTAAGTAAACTTGGTGGCTAAGTAAACTTAGGCCTTAAGTAATGAATAGTAAGGAGGTTAAGGGGGGCAAAATGACCAAAATACCCTTATCTTGGAAATTCTATAAATAGTAAGCTTAATTCATTTAAATTGGATTTTGAAAATCCTACTCCTTTGAGAGAGAGAGAGAGGGTTCAGATGAAGAGGGAGGAGGAAGATCATGAGCATGAATGATAGGATCGAAGTATTCGTGAAATAGAAAAGCTTGCAAATCGCCGGCTTTGTCTAGCGGAAGAAAAATAAAGAAGAACGGTAATCCGAAACCTAGTCTTTTGTAAATTTTCTTTAAGTTTTTATGTTTAAAAACATAACTTAATAAAGATAAGAAGTAGATAAGGTTGGAGATGAGTTCATATGGTTGAAATCATGATAAAAGAAGGAATAAGAACTTAGAAATTTAGTTTATAAATTTCTTAAGGAAGTATAAGATTCGTAATGAATTAGAGCGATCCGAGTGGATTATATGAATAAGTAGGTGAAATAAGTAAGGAATAATGTTCTATAACATCAAATTCCAATAAAAAGTGGAATCGTAATCCAAAATATCGATTAAAACGAAGAACACGAAGAACACGTGAAGAACACGAAGAACATTGTTGATGGATAAATTTAAAACCATCGTAGGATAATTGTTGTTGGTGAACAAGTTTAAAACCATCGCGTATAAGTTAGTTGCATACTGCTTGGATAGGATCGGTAGAAACGTTCATGAAGAACGGATTAAAACTTAGCTATAACGAAGTTATGGCAAAATTTTGTAAAAGACGAACGAGAATTAGAAAGTTAGTAAATGAACCCGAATGTGTAGGGTTTCATAAGGAAGTAAGGGAACATAGAAAACGTGAGTCGTGGACTCAAGAATGAACGAGTTCCGAGTTCGGATGACCGAATTACGGACGGACGAACGAACAAAGAGCGTTAAAAGCGTAAAAATGAATAAAGGGTGAATATCAAGACAATTGAATGGCATGTTATCGGATTTAGTATGAAGTTCTATCCAAGGGGTATTGAAGTATGTAAGATAAGGAAGAGAATTGCTTTGGAACGACCTCGTTCCGAGTTATAACGAAGGAGTTATGAGATTGGGAAGTGAGCGTCTCAAAGAATTTATTTAACACTTAGAAAATTTCTAGGGTTAGGGCTTGGCGCCGTGGCGCTAGTCATGCCTTGTAATGTGGCGCTGCAGTGCCAGACCGGGGGGGCGGGTACTGCAAACTCGCGCCGCGACGTGAGAAATAAAGAAGGGAGTGGCGGCGCAGCGCCGGTGTTGAGAAAAAAATCCAGAGATGAGCTTTTAACTGCTCAGCTCTTGGGGGAAATGTAAGGGACGATAAAGAATATAATATTCAACTAATGTAACACTTAATCAAGTGATGTAAACCTTTATTAAAGGTTGAACGTGTAGATTAAGCAAGATTAATTGACAAATAATATAATCGCGGGTTACGTAATCGATATCCGGGGACCGTAGTCGGGATGAATGAACGTGAGGAATTGCTATGGTTGTGATTCCTTAGACGTTGAGTGTCAAGGGTATGAACGCAACGTCATTGCGATGGACGCTTGGTCTTAGCATACAATTATCGATATGGCTTTGACACTAAGAACGAGTAATGAACATGGGGTTCATGTAATGGATAACGAAAGTATTAAATAGTATATGAACTATCAAGAAAGCCGTAATGAATTAACGGTAATAAGATTAATGAAAGCCGAATGTGAGTCAAATAAGGAATGAATTTTAAGGTATGATATTTAGTTGCCAAAAAGCTGTAAGGAATAAGAAATTGACTTAACGAACATTATAGTTTAATAGTTCGTATAAGTTAAGAGAAGTTAGGTTGTGGTACAATCGTAACTCTGATGGTTGACATATGGGAGCTGGGCTAAACAATTCCTTCAGAGAGCGAAGGTATATACGAAACTGGCAACCGATCTAACTCACTATGATGGCAGTGTAGATGAGACTGGAACTTATTTGTTGGTTGTTTGTGGGAAACCACTCAGAGTACCATATGGACTACTAACAGAGAAACGATGTGTGCTGAGTCCTAGAGAAGTTATAAGAAGAAGATAAGAATATAAATCATCCAAGATGATGAGCGTTTTGAGTAAGACATCTCCGTATGTCGTAAAGCCGTTAACTGGTAAAGGAAGTTAGTCGCGTAAACTTATATTGCAAGAACGCGAACCCTAAGAAGTAAAGTTAAGTAAACCAATGTGTAAGTTCAAAATATGACTAATTGGTGTTTATGTTTTCTCCTTATGTGTTACATAGGAATTGGAATGAACAGTTCGGCGTAAGCTGTAGCTGGGCGTAAGGCAAGTTTCCTAACTTCATTCATATTACATGAATGTTAGTTTCTTAAACTTCTCAGATGATGTATTTGAGAAGTCTTGTCTATGTGCGTATGTGCGATGTATGTACAAGGTGGTAGAATATATGAGGCCTTGAGCCACAATTTGAACACTTCGGTGTTTCCATGATATGAAATGTTCTGTGATTGAGCTGTTCAATACAAGTATGTTCTGTTTATACATGAACCGTTATTGTTAAGTCTGTGCTAATGATTCTAGCCAGACAGGATGTGTATGAAAAAGGTAGAGGAATGAAAGTATTTCAAAGTAAAAGTGATTGATATTTTAAAATGATAGGAATCGAGATTATTCCTATTATTCAAGCTGCTTCATAACCTTTGTTCGGTTATAGAAGTTCTAAGGAAATGTTTTAAATTCTGAAGTTGTTTGTTCAACTGTTATGACTTGCTGGGCAGTTGAATGCTCACACTTGCTTTAAATGAAAAATAATTTTCAACGATCAAGGTTAGAAGAACTTAAGGATCCCGTAAAGATCAAGCTGAAGGTATCCAGACGAAGTGCCATTCAGTATGTGAATGTACGTGCAGAGCAAATTAAGACTTGTAATATAGAATGATAGAATTAAACTATAGACTAGTTTAATGAACAGTTATGAATCCTTTGTAGTAGATGAAAGTCACTCGTGTAAGATAAAATGGATAATGTAATTTACCATTATTTGTAAGGAAATAGGTTATAAGGTTTCCAGAACATGGGATTTGAGAGTGTATGTTGTTATATTTTAGTCTATAATGATGTATGGTGGATGAAGGATGTACTCGTGACGTACAGAATTCGGGTGTGAAGATAGACCGGATTTCGGGGCGTCACAGGTCTCTTCCCTCCTTATAAAAATTCCCTCCTCGGAATTTCTTAAAACCACACCCTTACCCGGGTCATCACATTCACCCCTTCTTCACAGAATTTCGTCCTCGAAATTTTAGCCTACCATTCTTCTCAACTTCACTTCAACGGAGTTCTTATATTTCCCTCATTCCTAACCCCCATAACCTATCAAGAATCATGAAGCAGAAGGAATAATGAGGAATATAAAATTTCCTCTTAAAACGTTTCATACTTTTGCTGAGGGGTCAAATCGACCATGAACTCTTACTGGGTTAACCAGCATTTCGCCGTAAGCCCTTCTTTAACGGTCTGTTTATAATCACAAAGAAAGTACACTACCTCTTCCATGTTCTCCTCAGACTTAATAAAACAATTTGGTTTGGCACCACTTCTTCAAAGAAAGCTCGATTTTCTTTTAAGCATGGCATACCATTTGTCTAGCCAAATCAAATAGCTTAGACCATACCAATAAATTGGATATCAACTGGAAACATTCGTCTAGTCAATTCAATTGGCATCGACTACTTCTTGAAATTCTTTTCGCAATGCATCAAAACGGTTTATGACGTCATGATACCGTACTTTTTACAGTACGTTGAGGACTTCGTCAGTTTGTGACTTCGTCATTATACATCATACCATAGTGGGTTGTTGATCCTAAGATCACATCCAACACAAGGTGCAATTGCATTAACAACTCCATCGTTTTACCATGCTTGCATCGAATGCACTGATGATATAAAATTCATTTTGATATTTTAAATCAATTCCTGTCTAGCCGAAGCAATTAGCATAGACATACCAAGAATAGCTCTTTTAAAAATTCTATTGATTCCAAAAGTTGAATCAATTCTTTCCTTTTTCAAAATGTACTTATCAGCACGAGTTCAATAAAGTTCGAAATCTAGCATAGCTAGATGACTTGGAATATCCTATTCTCCATCTTCCTTCATTATCGTACTGCGACAATACTTAATCCTCTCTAGCACCTTCATTGCTAAGCCTACTGAAAACAACTCATTTCCAGTCTAAACATTCCTATATCCTAGTACAGTCCATCAACTTACCATACATTATGAGTTCAGGAACTTTCCACAATAATATGAGTTTAAGAATATCCAGACAGACCATAGGCGTCCATTCGCTGAGACATTCGAAAACATACCATATTCTTATGAGTCACGAACTTACCATAAGTATGAGTTTCAGGAACTCGTACCTACCTTATCGTTCTCTACCTACCAAGTATATAAATGAGAAAAGATTCACCTTCTCGCCATATACATCTTGATAGCGCGACCAATTCCAATGATTATCACTGTAATAAGCTAAGCAGTTGTTACACCAAGCACAAACCTCTGCCCATAACAAATGTTCATACAACTCAGCTATCACATGAGTCCTCAATTGAAATTTTACAACTTCTAAATCTCTCTCTACTTAATACGAATTTTCTTTGATTCATTTACTATCCTGCTCAACTCAATCTGAGTTCTTCTTCCTGTACTACTTCATAGTACCTTTCATTCATAGCACTAGCTATAAATCATTCATCATTTAACAGCTCATCTGTTACTACGATTCACTATGATCACATAGTGATCTTCTTATCCTTTTCTCTACGATTATAGTCTTAGGTACACCTACCTAAGGTTTATAACTTATCAGCTCTGATACCAACCTGTGACGCCCCGAAATTTGGTCTATCTTCACACCCAGATTCCGTACGTCACGAGTACATCCTTCATCCACCATACATCATTATATACTAAAATATAACAACATACAATCTCAAATCCCAGGTTCTGGAAACCTTATAACCTATTTCCTTACAAATAATGGTAAATTACATTATCCATTTTATCTTACACGAGTGACTTTCATCCGCTACAAAGGATTCATAACTGTTCATTAAACTAGTCTATAGTTTAATTCTATCATTCTATATTACAAGTCTTCATTTGCTCTGCACGTACATTCACATACTGAATGGCACTTCGTCTGGATACCTTCAGCTTGATCTTTACGGGATCCTTAAGTTCTTCTAACCTTGATCGCTGAAAATTATTTTTCATTTAAAGCAAGTGTGAGCATTTAATTACCCAGCGAGTCATAACAGTTGAACAAACAACTTCAGAATTTAAAACATTTTCTTAGAACTTCTATAACCGAACAAAGGTTATGAAACAGCTTGAATAATAGGAATAATCTCGATTCCTATCATTTTAAAATATCAATCACTTTTACTTTGAAATACTTTCATTCCTCTACCATTTTCATACACATCCTGTTTGGCTAGAATCATTAGCACAGACTTAACAATAACGGTTCATGTATAAACAGAACATACTTGTATTGAACAGCTCAATCACAGAACATTTCATATCATGGAAACACCGAAGTGTTCAAATTGTGGCTCAAGGCCTCATATATTCTACCACCTTGTACATACATCGCACATATGCACATAGACAAGACTTATCAAGTACATCATCTGAGAAGTTTAAGAAACTAACATTCATGTAATATGAATAAAGTTAGGAAACTTGCCTTACGCCCAGCTACAACTTACGCCGAACTGTTCATTCCAATTCCTATGTAACACATAAGGAGAAAACATAAACACCAATTAGTCATATTTTGAACTTGCACATTGGTTTACTTAACTTTACTTCTTAGGGTTAGCGTTCTTGCAATATAAGTTTACGCGACTAACTTCCTTTACCAGTTAACGGCTTTATGACATACGGATATGTCTTACTCAAAACGCTCATCATCTTGGATGATTTATATTCTTATCTTCTTCTTATAACTTCTCTAGGACTTAGCACACATCGTTTCTCTGTTAGTAGTCCATATGGTACTCTGAGTGATTTCCCACAAACAACCAACAAACAAGTTCCCGTCTCATCTACACTGCCATCACAGTGAGTTAGATCGGTTGTCTGTTTCGTATATACCTTCGTTCTCTGAAGGAATTGTTTAGCCTAGCTCCCATATGTCAACCATCAGAGTTACGATTGTACCACAACCTAACTTCTCTTAACTTATACGAACTATTAAACTATAATGTTCGTTAAGTCAATTTCTTATTCCTTACAGCTTTTTGGCAACTAAATACCATACCTTAAAATTCATTCCTTATTCGACTCACATTCGGCTTTCATTAATCTTATTACCTTTAATTCATTACGGCTTTCTTGATAGTTCATATACTATTTAATACTTTCGTTATCCATTACATGAACCCCATGTTCATTACTCGTTCTTAGTGTCAAAGCCATACCGATCATTGTATGCTAAGACCAAGCGTCCATCGCAACGACGTTGCGTTCACAGCGTCTATACGCTTCACACTTATCTCTCATTATCATGATATAACATCGAAATGTTATTCATTACCCTCGACACTCAACGTCTAAGGAATCACAACCATAGCAATTCCTCACGTTCATTCATCTCGACTACGGTCCCCAGATATCGGTTACGTAACCCGTGATTATATTATTTGTCAATTAATCTTGCTTAATCTACACGTTCAATCTTTAATAAAGGTTTACATCACTTGATTAAGTGTTACATTAGTTGAATATTATATTCTTTATCGTCCCTTACATTTCCCCCAAGAGCTGAGCAGTTAAAAGCTCCTCTCTGGATTTTTTTTCTCAACACCGGCGCTGCGGCGCCACTCCCTTCTTTATTTCTCGCGCTGCGGCGCGAGTTTGCAGTACCCGGCCCCCCGATCTGGCACTGCAGCGCCACATTACAAGGCATGACTGGCATCGCGGCGCCAAGCCCTAACCCTAGAAATAAATTCTTTGAGACGCTCACTTCCCGATCTCATAACTCCTTCGTTATAACTCAGAACGAGGTCGTTCCAAAGCCATTCTCTTCCTTATCTTACGTACTTCAATACCCCTCGGATAGAACTTCATTCTAAATCTGATAACGTGCCATTCAATTGGCTTGATCTTCACCCTTTATTCATTTTTACGCTTTTAACGCTCTTTGTTCGTTCATCCGTCCGTAATTCGGTCATCCGAACTCAGAACTCGTTCATTCTTGAGTCCACGACTCACCTTTTCTATGTTCCCTTACTTCCTTATGAAACCCTACACATTCGGGTTCATTTACTAACTTTCTAATTCTCGTTCGTCTTTTACGAAATTTCGCCATAACTTCGGTATAGCTAAGTTTTAATCTGTTCTTCATGAACGTTTCTACCGATCCTATCCAAGCAGTATGCAACTAACTTATACGCGATGGTTTTAAACTTGTCCATCAACAATAATTATCCTACGATGGTTTTAAATTTGTCCATCAACAACGTTCTTCGTGTTCTTCGTTTTAATCGATATTTTGGATTACGATTCCACTTTTTATTGGAATTTGATGTTATAGAACATTATTCCTTACTTATTTTACCTACTTATTCATATAATCCACTCGGATCGCTCTAATTCATTACGAATCTTATACTTCCTTAAGAAATTTATAAACTAAATTTCTAAGTTCTTATTCCTTCTTTTCTCATGATTTCAACCATATGAACTCATCTCCAACCTTATCTACTTCTGATCTTCATTAAGTTATGTTTTTAAACATAAAAACTTAAAGAAAATTTATAAAAGACTAGGTTTCGGATTACCATTCTTCTTTATTTTTCTTCCGCTAGACAAAGCAGGCGATTTGTAAGCTTTTCTATTTCACGAATACTTCGATCCGATCATTCATGCTCATGATCTTCCTCCTCCCTCTTCATCCGAACCCTCTCTCTCTCTCTCTCAAAGGTGTAGGATTTTCAAAATCTAATATAAATGAATTAAGCTTACTATTTATAGAATTTCCAAGCTAAGGGTATTTTGGTCATTTCACCACTTAGCCACCAAGTTAACTTAGCCACCAAGTTTACTTAGCCATTAAAACTAATCGTATTCTACGCATCTCATTCTCGTATTCTCTTCGTATATAGTTCGTACGATATTCGTATTACACGTCTTAATAATCTTCGTACTATCCTCGTATAATACTTCATATCATACTCATATCTCTCAAGCATAATAACCCTAATTATTATACGTGATCATAAAATTCTCGGAACTCACTTTCCTAACCCTTAGATTTTGAGTCCGCAGCTGAAAACTTCGTTTTTTTTGCCATAACTGAAATATTATTGAATATTCCATCACGTCTCAGAATTAAACGTAATCTATAACTTCTTGGAATTTCAAAATAAATCTCCGAGTAGAAATGGATGAATAGTGCCTATTTCGTCTTTTTCCCCGAAAATATTTTGTTCCCGAAAAACTTTCGTTTTCGTCTTGAAAATTCTTATTCGCTCAATCTAGCTCATAGCCAGAATACTCCCGACTTATAATCATCCTAGGTTATAGAACGATTAATAAACACATAACACAGAATAGTATTAATAAAATTTAGTTTTATTAATAACTAATTCTTTAAACCTAAATTTTGGACAACCCGAATTTCCGGGTCGTCACACGGAATCTTTATAAGGGAGGGTGAATGTAACAACCCGATATTTTCTATATAAATAAGAAATTTTGCGTATAATTTTTTTATTATTATATTAAGGATGATGATTTGTACAAGATAATATATATATATATATATATATATATATATATATATATATATATATATATGTATTTATGTGGTGAATAAAAATATATTTATTATATAAATGTTTACAAATAATTTTATTTTAGAATTAATGATCATTGTATATTCTTATAATAATTAATTTATGGTAGAAATATTTTTATTAATTATTTTCCATGAAAATATAATCATATATTATTTAAATAATATATGGAGTGATTTTTAGAATAATTATAATAATTATTTTATTATATGAATTTTAATACAAATTATTAAGTTAATTATTTTACCTTAATTATTAAGGTTAAATAGGAAGAAGAAATCAGATATGGAATTCAAACCCTAATTTTGGATTATTGTCAAGGTATGAGAATAATAATATAATATTAATTATATTTTGTTTTTTCAGTGCTATGAATATGTACTGTTTTTCCGTATTGATAATGGTAGGTCAATTACGGGGTATTATTACCAAACCCTAGTAATAATGTTAAACCCTAATTTGAGATCCAAATTAGAGTGCAAGATTATTTTATAAGTGTGTTATATAATTTATGTCGTGTATTAAATGTATTAATTAGGTGAACCCTAATTAAAATTCTAGAAACCCTAATTATAATTTCTAAAACCCTAAATAATTTTTGGAGATGAGGAACCCTAATTTGAAATTTAAATTAGAGTTCGAGATTGGTTGTAATTATGTTAATGTGATTAATTAACAAGTATTATAATTGCAATTGTTAATTTTAGAAACCCTAATTTTTTTTAAAACCCTAATTTGATAATTAGAAAAATCTAATTATAATCGGTAACCCTAATTATCAAAATCTTAAACTCTAATTGTAATTTTAGCAAGGTTAATGATAATTATATGATCTAAACCCTAATGTTCATGTATAGTGTGATTAGATAATTAATTATAATTAGGAAACCCTAATTTCAAAATTTTAGAAACTAAAATTTATTTAATTTTTATTTGATTTTATTTATTTTTGTGCAAACCCTAATTGCTAAATCCTATAATTTATGCTAAACCTTAGGGTTAAACCCTAAGGGTTAAACCTTAAGGGTTGGACAAGTTCTAATTTTGCCATTAAAATGATTTATCAAAAGACCATTATGCCCCTTTTGAATTATTAAATGCTAGACTAGGTTTTGACAATTGTGGTGGGTTGGTTACTAACCCTAACAACTCCACATGCTCATAATTGACAGCAACAAGCCTCTAGCTTAGCCAATTCATGCACCTTGTTGGTCTATTTATAGATTGAAGGAGAGAGAAATTCATTTGTTAGCCATTTTTACCCAACTCTCATCCTTGAGCCTCTCTCTCTAAAACCAACGAAAAACTATAGTATATCAGTCATATATTGAGCCCCACGTTTATCATAACCAAATCAGAAACATAAAATCAAGAATTGCTCATTTAAAGGTATAAACAAACTCTAGAATTTCTGTCCAAAAATCTGTTGATAGATGTTATGTTTAAGTGTTAGAATATGTTGTTAGAAGTGTCTAAGGATGATCTGGGTTGCTAGATGTTAGATCCATAACATCTAGAGGCTCAGATTTGAAGATCTACAAAATCTGGAAAATTTTTATTTTGGTTTCTGACAAGAAATGTCAGGCCTTTTATCTCTGTGATCTTTAATGCGTTTTGTGTTTTGAAACTTTGTAGCTGTAGTCAAATATATGAACTTTGATCTGAGCTTGAAATCAGTCTTAGATCATATGTAGAGTACAAGTTATGGAAGGTCAAACTACGTTGACCGACCATGACTTGCAAACTTTCCGGGTAGCCCAGAAACCGAGAACTAGTGTCTGACAAGTATTTGTTGGTCATGGATCGGTCCGATTGTAAATGTTTTGAGTTTTTTGTTGAAACTATATTGTAGTATGTTATGTTAACTGTTGATTAAAACTTTTATATAGTCTAAACATCATTTGTGTTGGATTTCATGAACGGTCAAACCGAGCAGGAAGAACATGAAATACATGTTCTGGGTAACCCAGAAAACGTATGATCATGTATTTATGACAAGGTTTGACCGATCTATATAGGTCGATTGTGTTGATGTTTTGTTGATATTGTGTAATAGATTTGTAGCCTTACATGTTAGCTAAGCACTGGACCTCTTAAATCACTAAAACATCAACAGGATTGCAAGTTGTGGAAGCCCAAAATGGACAGGTCTAACTGTTCTTCATTTCTGGGTAACCCAGAAAATGAAGAACAGGTCTGACAGTTAGTTTGAGGTTCCATATCTTGCTTGTATTTTGTAATCTGACCCAGAACTTGATTAATACTTGTAGTACTACACTAGCACTACAAGCTCTGACAAACAACATACCCAGAAACACAACACACACTAAGTTATAATTGGTCAAACCTGCCTACTCGGTCACTGCCATGCATTTTTTGGGTTTGGCCAAGAACATGAAGAACACCTATAGCGACAGTTTTGTCACTATAGGTGGTCTTTTGCGATAGATATTATTTATTTTTCTGAAAATTAATAAAAAATAGAAAAAATTAGTTTTAAATTATTAAAAATACAAAATATATTATTAAAAATTATTTTAAATTCCGAAAATTAGTTTTTAATTATTTTAAATATATTTCATAAATATTTAATATTTTTAGAATATAGAAAGTATTTAATTTATTTAATTATAATATTAAATAAATTATTTAAAAATGATTTTAATATTGGAAAAATCATTAAAAATTATATTATGATATAAGAAAATATTTTAAGTTATTTTTAATGACTTTTAATATTTTGTGATAAATTTCAGTAATAATTTGATATTAATGTTAATTAATTTATTTACTAAATGAATTAAATAAATTAATTAAAAATAAGTTTATTATATTAAAAATCATTTTAAATAATAATAAGGTATTTAAAAATATTTTAAGTTATAAAATATAACTTTTAATATTTAAAGATAAATTTCATTAATTAATTATTATTAATGATATTAAAGTTATTTAATAATTATATTAAATAATTTAGTTTAAAAATAATTTTTATATTATAATAATCATTTTAAATGAAAATAAAGTGTTTAAAGATATTTTAAGTTATAAAACATAACTTTTAATATTTAAAGGATAATTTCATTAATAATTTAATATTAATGATTATTAACTTATTATTAAACATATTAAATTTATTTAATAATTATATTAAATAAATAATTTTTAAATAGTTTTATTAATTTAAAAATCATGAAAAAGGGATATAAATGGATTAAAAATATTTTAAGTTATACTTAATGACTTTTAATATTTTGATAAATGAAATATTAATACCTTAATAATTAATGGTAATTATTTAAAGATGATTTTAAATGTTTTAAAAATCATTTAAGGGTAATATTAATACTTTAAAAATATTTTGAGTTATTATAAATAACTTTAATATTTTAGAAATGATTTCATCAATAGTTTAATATTAATTAAATATTAATGATAATAGAATTGATTAGTATTTAAATCATTTAATAATGATTTCAAAGTTTGAAAATTCATGATAAATCATAATAAATGTTTTAAAATTATTATAAGTCATTTAAAAATAATATGACTGATATTAAGTTATAGGATAGAGTCTTAGACTCGATAATTATCCGATAAAGCTATCGGTAGACCGACATGTTTCAGAAATTGATCTGGACTTAGATAATGTGATTAGATAAGTGATTATTAGTGATTCAATGGTTGTTAAACCTATGTGCCAATGTGATTAGGGTGTGTGCTAACTACAATAAGCAGTGTTATGGGTTATAGTATATTGTTCTAATCGAACGAATGATCTGATGAATGATAGGTCGTGAGATAATCGATAAATCTAAATTACAAACTGTAAGCAGCGCTTCAGGCAAGTATCTTACCTTTGCATTTTCTTTATGCAATGGACATGAGTAAGAATATTTACGAATTATATTATTACTGTACAGATTATTAACCTTATATTATATACGCTCATTGCTTATCAATATGTTAGTATATGGTAATTCAGATATATATATATTCTGTTCGTTAATTTCTATAAATGGTTATACAAGTGTCCCCACTTAGATAATCATTGTATTTAATCACATGTTGATATACCTTTGTCAATTACCCGTATATATATATATATATGTTGAATTATAGATTATTGTTGAAATAAGATAAAACCTTTGATTTGGAACCCAGACAAGTATGAACATCCCTACACGGGAAAACTTTTATGCGCCCAAGGCGGACAGAGTGAACGATACCCTCGTTCTTCCATGTAGTATTGATCAATCCAGGGTACAACGGGCTGATCACCCCCGTGCCCGTAAGCTATGACGGTTTACAGATAAATTTCTGTTTAACCTTTTCGAAAATGAAAACAATGTTCATAATATGTCACCTTAACCCTAAATATAGTCATTGTGTAGTTTCAAAAATTTGAAAGAGGATTGTTATGTTATTACCATCGGTACAGATTACTTCACAACTATTGATCTGTTATAGAAGGGTAATATAAAGAAAACATTTAAATTCTTTCAGCTTATATATATATAATTGTTATTACTTGTTGGGCACTCAAATGCTCATCCTTGCTTAAATTAAATATTTTCAGCTAAGTGTGAACGACCAGAGAGCTCTGCTACGACCAAGGGAAAGGGAAAGGTTACTGATTGAATGCAAACGTTATCTTATGTAATAGTTTGATATTAATATTAAGACAATTATGATATATATTACCTATCATGGGTTGTAATGAATGTTTAAAGGTTACGTACTTGGGAGCTAGACTATGATAATTATGTAAATTAAGTTTGACTTTTATATTATTGTTATTATTGTTAGTATTATTCCGCTCATAGAAATGGTATCGTAAAGCACCGAATTCGGGTTTCAAAGTACCTGCATTTGGGGGTATTACAGGTTGGTATCATAGCCAGGTTTCGATCCTGGGACATTACAGGTTGGTATCAGAGCCAGATTTGGGGGCATTAGGGTTTACCTAATTAATCATAGAATTATATAATACACACATAAATCGCATAACACAGTCTTGAATCTCCCATCTGAACTTCAAAATAGGGTGAAATAAATTAATGATAGGGTTTTGACATTAAACACCATAATTGACCAACTATTTTCTATACACATATACCGTACGTAAGTATAGCACTGAAAAATCAAAATATAATTAATATAGTATTCTTATTCTCATTCCTTGATCAAAATCCAAAATTAGGGTTTGGATTCCATATCTGATTTATCTGACTTATATACCATTAATAATTAAGTTAAAATAAATAACTTAATTATTCTAACATAAATTCATATAATAAAATAAATAATTATTATAATAATTCTATAATCATTTCATATATTATTTAAATAATATAATAATCATGTTTTCATGGAAAATAATTAATAAAAACATTTTCACTATAAAATTAATTATTAAAAGAATAAACTTTATAATAGTCAATAATTCTAAAATAAAAATTATTTGTAAATATTCATGTAATAAATATATTTTTATCTATTACATAATTACATACACACATTATCTTGTACAAATCCTCATCCTTAAATAAAAAAAAAGTATACGCAAAAATTCTGATTTATTTATATTGAAAATATCGGGTTGTTACATTCACCCTCCCTTATAAAGATTCCGTCCCCGGAATCACCGTTTAAAAACCTATACATACCAGGGTACATATCATACACAATCATTGCGAGTAGATCTCGATCAAAATTGATCGAACTGATCTTTAACTATTCACATAAAGCTTATTTTTTTGATTAAACGAAAATTTGATTTCTAAGAGAACTCAAATTTCTCTTTCAAAATATCTTTATAAAATAAGTTATTATATATAAGAAAATAATATTGATTAGAAATAATACCTAGAGTTGCATCCCCGGTTGCCATGATATCTTGAAAGGTCATGTTGAAGACGTTTGCGGTTGATTTCGTTGGTTTGTTTGTTGATGTTGGTCCCGTTGTCGCCAATATCTTGCTGCCTTTTTCCCATATTCACATTCCTTGCCTCTCATCTCCTTCTTGGACAGTCTTTCACCTTATAATCCATTGATTCACACTTAAAACACACAAACTTGCCCTTTATCTCCTTTCCTTTTTATCGTATAGGTGACAAAACTATCTTTTGCCCCTCCGTTATCCTAGTTATCACAAACGTTGTTACAGGGTCAGTTGATCCTCTAAATCTTGACAGTACGACCGCCTTGAAGTCTTTGACGCTCGTCGATCGATTATCTGGTTGATCTTCCGGTGACTGGTATTCCGTTCTTCATAGCTTGATTGTCCATATTCGTAAAATTCTGTATCGGGTCTGGTTGTCTTCTAGCTTTGTTGACAGTTTCTTCTGTCCGTGTATTTCATTTTCGTCTCCTTGATAGCATTATCACTATTTATTTTTTATTCTAAGCCTTATCGTATACGTATAATCATATAACACAAAACTTTCTATTCCAATAATCATGTACTCAAAATATTAGATTTTGAAAATTTGGTTTACTGTAGTAACCAGTATACAGATAAATATCTACTATCTTTATACCAACTTATTTCATTAATCCATCATAGACTCATATTCATAACACTTGACATACCATAGCACATACTGCTTTAATCGTCCGATATCCCTTTGTGACTCAAAAGTTAGGAATCGCTGACATAACTTATATAAAATTTGAAAAATATTACCTTAAACAAACACACCTATCATATACTTAACATAGAATCATACTTATTCAAGTAATACTGGTACTACTTATTTCTTACGCCTCCACTAAGGATCAATTGCTTAGAAATCTGTATATTCCCATTATCCTCAATAATCTATTCACACCTAACTACATCTAGTTCATCCAACTTACCATATATTATGAGTTTAAGAACTCACCCCAAAAATATGAGTTTAAGAACTCGACATTGACTACATATTCTTTAACTATACTTTACCTATCAGTCATACTATCGTTTCAGGGTCCAGTACTACACTTTTAAAAATAACCACCTCTTTGAGGTAGCTTTCAATGTGAGCCTCTATTTCAGCTATTGGCTTTGATATTGGCTCGGTTATGGAGGTTGACTTCTTCTTTACGATTTGACAGTATTCTAATTCTTTTCTATCTGACATCTATACACCTAAGTTATCCTGATTATCACTTAATATATACACACAACAATTAATAGTTTTATACAAGTTATCTTTTATTTTGTTTGACAATAAATTTATTCAATTCATCTCCTTTTTAAACTCTATATGAGTTAATTGTATTTTCAACGTTTCCCTCTGTTCTAAGGTTATAGCCTAAGGTCTAACCCACCTAAGGTTTCAAACCCTAAGCTCGGATACCAACTTGTGAAGACCCCAAACTCAGGTACTTGAAACCCGAACTCGGTTCATCACGATACCATTTCTATGAGCGGAATAATACTAATAATAATAACAATAATAAAAATATCAAACTTAATTTACATTTATCAGAGTCTAATCCCAAGTACGTAACCTTTAAATATTCATTACAAACCATGATAGATAATATATATCATACTTGTCTTAATAGTATTATACTATTACATAAGATAACGTTCATTCATTCATTCAGCAACCTTTTTCCTTTCTCTTATTTTTAGCAGAACTCTCTGGTCATTCACACTTAGCTGAAAATATTTAAATTAAGCAAGGACGAGCATTTGGTTGCCCAACAAGTAATAACAATTATGAATATATTTATCTGAAATAAATAAATATTTTCTTTGAACATCACTTCCACAACGAATTTGTAGTCGTGAAGTAAACTGAACTGATAATAATAACATAACATTTCTATCCCAAAATTTTAAAACTACGTATTGACTATATATATAGGGTAGTCGGCATACTATGAAAATTGTTTTAAATTTTCGATAAGGTTAGACAGAACATCATCTGCAAACCGTCATAACTTACGGGCACGAGGTTGTACTTCCCATGTACCCTGTATTGATCAATACTACATTACAAGAACGAGGTTATCGTTCACTCTGTTCGCCTTGGGTGCATAAAAATTTTCCCGTGTAGGAATGTTCATACTTAGTCTGGAATCCGAACCAAAACAATTTGATTGGGTACAAAAAGATTTTAACTTATTCAACGATATTTCTAAATTTGTGTCTAGCTAGGTCAAATAGCTTAGACGACTTATATATATATATATATATATATATATATATATATATATATATATATATATATATATATATATCAACATATGATTAAATACAATAATTATCTAAGTGGAAACACTTGTATAACCATGTTTAGAAATTAACGAACAGAATATATATCTGAATTACCATATAGTAACATGTTGATAAACAATGATCGGATATAGAATATATCACAATAGGGTTAATAATATAGCATAATAATAATATAATTCTGAAACTTCTTACTCATGTCCATTGCATAAAGAAAATGCAAAGGTAAGATACTTGTCTGGTCTGCTGCTTACAGTACGCAACTTAGTTTTATCTTTTATACCGAAACCTATCATTAATAAGATCATTTGATCGATTAGAATAACATACTATAACACATAGTACTGCTTATTGTAGTTAGCACATAACCTAATCATATTGTCACATATGTTTTACAACCATTAAATCACAAATAAATACATATTTAATCAAATTATCTAAGTTCAGATCAATTTCTATAACATGTCGGTGTACCGACGACTTTATCGGGTAATCATCGAGTCTAAGACTCTATCCTATGGTTCAATATCTGTAAGTATCGGTCATATTATTTGTAAATGACTTATAATAATTTTTAAACATTTATTATAATTTATCATGAATTTTCAAACCTCGGAATCATTATTAAATGATTTAAATATTACACAATTCTAGTATCATTAATATTTAATTAATATTAAACTATTAATGAAACCATTGCCAAAATGTTAAAGTTATTTATAATAACTTAAAATATTTTTAAAGTATTAATATTACACTTAAATGATTTTTAAAAGAATTAAAATCATTTTTAAATAATTATCATTAATATTAAAGTATTAATGTCTTACTTATCAAATTATTAAAAGTCCTTAATCATAACTTAAAATATTTTTAATTCATTTATATCATTTTTAAATAATTTTTAAATCAATAAAACCATTTTAAAACTATTTATTTAATATAATTATTAAATAAATTTAATATCATTTATTAATGAAATTATCCTTTAAATATTAAAAGTTATATTTTATAACTTAAAATATCTTTAAACACTTTATTTTTATTTAAAATAATTTTCTTAATATTAAAATCATTTTTAAACTAATTTATTTAATATAATTATTAAATAACTTTAATATCATTAATAATAATTAATTAATGAAATTTAACTTTAAATATTGAAAGTTATATTTTATAACTTAAAATATTTTTAAACTATTTATTTTTATTTTAAATGATTTTTCTAATATTAAAATCCTTTTTAAAATAATTTATTTAATATAAGTATTAAATTTAATATCATTTAATATTAAAATATTAATATTTTTCATGACAAAATGTCAAAAGTCATTTTTTTATAACTTAAATAACCTTTAAATCATTTTTCTATAATTTTTATAACATTAATTCTATTTTTCATAATTTATTAAATACATTTATTAAATAACTTAATTACCATTAATAGTAATTAATTAATGAAATTTCATCACAAAATATTGAAAGTTATCAAAAATAACTTAAATTATTTTCTTATACCATAATATAATTTTAAATGATTTTTCATGTATTAAAATTATTTTTAAATAATTTATTTAATATTATACCTAAATAAATTAAATACTTTAATATTCCAAAAATATAAAATACTTATGAAATATATTCAAAATAATGAAAAACTAATTTTTGGATTTTAAAATAATTTTAAAGAATTTATTTTGTATTTTTCATAATTAAAAACTAATTTTCGAATTTATTTAATAAAAATAATTAATTTTATAAATAAACTGTCGCTAAAGACTGCCTATAGCGACAGAACCGTCGCTATAGGTGTTCTTCGTGTTCTTTATACATCCTAGAAATTCATATGCAGTTGACGGGGTGCTCACTTTGACCAAGCTTAATTCGTAACATATAATGTTTTTGGACACACTATTGGTCAGATATTAAAGTTTTAGTGTAATACTACAATATTCAACAACAAGCATGACCATACAACATCAAAATAAGGAGATCTAAGATGCAGAAATACATGTTAGACATTATCTGGGTTTCTTCAGAAACCCAGAACTTCGACTAGCCACTTTCATGCCCGAAAATCTAAGTGTTCTATTTATCATTTATGTCGCTTAAAGGTTCAAATCTATAGAATATATGTCAAGGTACAAGTTCATAACATCAAAACATTATATCATCAAAACATGTGTAAGATCTGGCATGGTCAAACCATGTCAGAAATCTGTTCTTCATGATTTCTGGAAATTCCTAGAAATGTCGATTCAGTGTAAATGGCTTACTTTGACCGCTTGTCACGGTTGATCTGTTGATTGTTTATGGGATATTAAGACATAAATCTACATTCCACATTACCAGCTACAACATGTAACAAATAGAAACATTAAATCACTTAAAACCTGACAGATCCGGACTTACAAAGTTCTTGTCAGACACTGATCATACTTTCTGGGTTTACCCAGATTTCTACCGGTCATGCCCGGTCAACGGGTTTTGACCGATCATAACTTCAAATCTACAACAGATCTGACTTTAATTCTTGTACCAGATGAAAGATCTCATACTAGACTACAACATCAAACACTTAAATAACAAAAACACACAACATACAAAGATCTATGAGGACTGGCATTTGACTGTCAGATACAAAAACAAAAATTTCCAGATTTTGAAAAACTTCAATTTCGAGCACTTTGATGTTATGGATCTAACATGTGCTAACCCAGATCACTTATAGACACTACATAGAACATGTTACAACACACAAATATAACTTTTAACATATCATTCAAAATCAGATTGTAAGATTAGCTTTATACCTTTCCATGAGCAAATCTTGATTCTATGTTTCTGTTTTGTTTAAGGAATTCGTGGGGCTTGAATTGTGAGTTGATATACTACATAATTTCGTGGGTTTTTAGTGAGAGAGAGTTGGTGAGAGCTTTGGAAAGAAATGAACAAAAATGAGTACTTTCTCTCTCTCTAACTCTTATATAATCTCTTGGTGCAATGAATTTGGCTGAATTAGCTGTCAATATATGGCTGAGTTGTGTTATATTTGTCACATGGGCAATCTTGGTGGTTTACCAACTACATATTTTAGCTAGATTTGCAAGTTATCTCTCAAATAATACAAAAAGGGTAATATGGTCAATTTGATTTCAAATTTTAAGGGCATTATTGACAGTCTAATCTAACCCTTAGGGTTTGGGGTTTGGGTTTAGGGTTTGAACCATTTTAAGTTTTAAGAGCCAAAATTCTAGGATTTTCAAAATTAGGAAAAATAAATAACAATTTAGCTTCCAAAAATGAAAATTAGTTTCCAATAATACAATTTAGAAATCCCTAATTAGATTATGTTTACTAATTACATCATACATGAATATTAGGGTTTAAAGTGCACTAATTAGCATTAAACTTTCTTAATTAGCAAATAGGGTTCACAATTAACAAATTTAGGGTTTATAATTTATATAAAAATACTAAGGATTTATACCTTTTAAAAATTTAGGGTTTTGAAAATAATTAAGATTCTCCATAATTAGGGTTAATATCTTTAATAACGGTCATTACACACATTATAATGATTACATAACAATCTTAAGCTTGCATTCGACTCTTGAATTAAGGTTTAACTGCTTGAACTAGGGTTTAATTATAATTTAAATGTTATGGTTTCTAATATAATTATTAGGATTTCTAGAAATTTAATATTTCTAACTATTAATTAGGGTTTACCTAATTAATCATAGAATTATATAATACACACATAAATCGCATAACACAGTCTTGAATCTCCCATCTGAACTTCAAAATAGGGTGAAATAAATTAATGCTAGGGTTTTGACATTAAACACCGTAATTGACCAACCATTTTCTATACACACATACCGTACGTAAGTATAGCACTGAAAAATCAAAATATAATTAATATAGTATTCTTATTCTCATTCCTTAATCAAAATCCAAATTTAGGGTTTGGATTCCATATCTGATTTATCTGACTTATATACCATTAATAATTAAGTTAAAATAAATAACTTAATTATTCTAACATAAATTCATATAATAAAATAAATAATTATTATAATAATTCTATAATCATTTCATATTTTATTTAAATAATATAATAATCATGTTTTCATGGAAAATAATTAATAAAAATATTTTCACTATAAAATTAATTATTAAAAGAATAAACTTTATAATAGTCAATAATTCTAAAATAAAAATTATTTTTTAAATATTCATGTAATAAATATATTTTTATCTAGTACATAATTACTTACACACATTATCTTGTACAAATCCTCATCCTTAAATAAAAAAAAATTATACGCAAAATTTCTGATTTATTTATGTAAATTAAGTTTGACTTTAATATTATTGTTATTATTGTTAGTATTATTCCGCTCATAGAAATGGTATCGTAAAGCAACGAGTTCGGGTTTCAAGTACCTGAATTTGGTGAGAAGCGAATCAGGCAAGGGCAGGAGAAGGTGTAGTTAAATGGGATAGTTTCAAAACACTATTTTTCGAAAATTATTTTTCACCTAGTATGCAGGCGAGGATGGAGGTGAAATTTTTAGAATTAAAGTAGGAAAACATGACGATGTCAGAATACGCCGCGAAATTCAATGAGTTAGCTAGGTTTGCTCCGCATCAAGTAGATATGGAGGCTAGGAAAGCTAGAAGGTTTGAGCTGGGATTGAAACCCTGGCTCTACAACAAGGTAGCGGTGTTGCAGATTCCTACATTTGCAGCACTCATGGAGAAGGCGATCATAGCTGAGGAGGGAAGTGAGGCCATGAGCCTCTACAACAAGGAGAGAAAGAACAAAGGCAAGGTAGAAGGAGCAGGGAAGGTAGGAATGAATAGTGGGAGCAGGAGTGGAGATGGCAAGAGAAAGGTGAGCAGTTTTGGAAGTGTACAGATAAAGCAAGAAGGTGTTAAGAAGCAGGTGGTGCCGTGTAAGACATATGGAAAGAACCACTCAGGGGAATTTCTGAAGGGAAAGTTCGTGTGCTACAAGTGCGGGCAGGAGGACCATATCTCTCCCAACTGCCCCAATCCTAGGATGAATAGTGGATGTTTTCTGTGCGGATCGACAGAACACCGGGTGAAGAATTGTCTGAAGAGGAGGGTGGAAGTAGGTATTGTGAATACTGGAACTGGCAGCGGGACGTTGACAATTACGGGACCGACTTCGTCAAACAAACCAACAAAATCAACAGCAAGGGTCTACAACATGACAGTTCAGGATACAGCAGCAGCTGGCACTGGAACTCCAGGTATTATTCGTGTAACTTTTATTTTCTTATATACATGATTTTCATATATATAGTAAATTATTTTATAAAGAAATTTTGAGGAGGAATTTGAGTTCTTTTAGAAACCAATTTTTCCGTTTAATCAGAAAGACAAGCTTTATGTGAATAGTTAAAGATCAGTTCGATCAACGTTGATCAAGATCTACTTGCGATGATTGTGTATGCTATGTAACCGTGTACGTATAGGTTTTTAAACGGTGATTCCGGGAACAAAATCTTTATAAGGGAGGGTGAATGTAACAACCCGATATTTTCTATATAAATAAGAAATTTTGCGTATAATTTTTTTTATTATTATATTAAGGATGATGATTTGTACAAGATAATATATATATGTATTTATGTGGTAAATAAAAATATATTTATTACATAAATGTTTGCAAATAATTTTATTTTAGAATTATTGATTTTTATAAAGTATATTCTTATAATAATTAATTTATGGTAGAAATATTTTTATTAATTATTTTCCATGAAAATATAATCATATATTATTTAAATAATATATGGAGTGATTTTTAGAATAATTATAATAATTATTTTATTATATGAATTTTAGTACAAATTATTAAGTTAATTATTTTACCTTAATTATTAAGGTTAAATAGGAAGAATAAATCAGATATGGAATCCAAATCTTAATTTTGGATTATTGTCAAAGTATGAGAATAATAATATAATATTAATTATATTTTGATTTTTCAGTGCTATGAATATGTACTGCTTTTCCGTATTGATAATGGTAGGTTAATTACGGGGTATTATGACCAAACCCTAGTAATAATGTTAAACCCTAATTTGAGATGTTAACTGTTGATTAAAACTTTTATATAGTCTAAACATCATTTGTGTTGGATTTCATGAACGGTCAAACTGAGCAGGAAGAACATGAAATACATTTTCTGGGTAACCCAGAAAACGTATGATCATGTATTTATGACAAGGTTTGACCGATCTGTATAGGTCGATTGTGTTGATGCTTTGTTGATATTGTGTAATAGATTTGTAGCCTTATGTGACAACCCCAAAACTAGGTCCATTCCACCCAACCCATTCTGAGTCGCCAAATACATGGTACAGAAAACAACTACAACTTTATTACAACAATTGTCGTGCAAAATACAACAACACATATGTTGTGAGTTTGGATACAAATATATACCAAATGTGACTCATGTTCCAACCGTGGACATCACCTCACAATAACACCTTACATAAAGGTATAGTCAAAAACTGTTTTAGAAATTAGAATCTTTGGGAAGTGCTCAAGGAAACCTTCGTACATGGGAGGCCACGCGTCTAGGTTATGATAGATATCATATGGCCACAGAATTATTCTTGGTTGACCCAATAGACCCCAAAGAAAAACAAGAAGATTACTATCATATTCTTCCCAATGGTGAGTCTTCTGTTGACATATCATTATCTCTACTGTCTCTAATTGAGAATTATACTTCAAACAAATACCAAGATTATATAGGTAGTGCTCGTATATATACTCAGCAAGTGGATGAGCACATCCCTGTCTTATGATGACACGAGGTTGTATGTCGTTAGACATCTTGTATGATAGTGGCAAACCACCCTTCCAACGTTGGGTACACCTTACCCTATTGGATTCACCAAATAAAACTACTAAATGAACTTTTCTATACTGCTTCGGGAGAACATCCACAGCTAGAGACCACCGTTCTATTTCCCCGTTACCCCCGCTCGACCCAGCTACACTCTTATTACCTGAAAGGAATTGTGAAGCAAAAGGGTGAGCACAACTAGCTCAGTAAAGAATATCATGACTAAAGATAATTCAATTATCAATAGCCTTCATCAACAATAAATCAGAGATTTAGAACATATGGTAAATGATAAAAATTTCAACCATAGTTGCAGCGGAACGAGCAATCCATTAGAAGAGTCGAATAGACTATAAAGTCTATTATCTTCTCCATGTTAAAAATTCACCAACAATGTTTTATCCCTGTAACATCAATCAACAATTCTGGTCCACAATCATATGAATAACTCATAATCATAACTGTAGTTCTAAATTCCTCTTCTCATCCAGGACGATGATAATTTTCATCACCTATCTTTACCTGAAACATCAAAAATCATGGTTACACCAAATCACATTTCCTGTTCATAATCATACTAATAACTTCATCTTTGCACTACGTCCAAAGATATTCATTTGTATCACCAGTTGGTCATGTTTATCTCAACATCTGTTCATCTTTGCACTACTGGCCAAAGATATTCAACAACATGTCATCTTTGCACTACAGGCCAAAGATATTCATCAACAATTCATCTTTGCACTACAGGCCAAAGATATTAATATCTCAAAGAAATATATAATCATTTCAGAATTTATATAAATAATAATTATAACCATCTTGATCAATTCACCTTTGCACTTAAGCTAAAGATATTCACTTATAAATTCAATGGTCATGATCATACCAGTCACAATTCAACTTTGCACTACAGGCCAAAGAGAACCCTAGTAATGATCATACCAATAATCTACCCATCTTTACACTCCAGTGAAAGAGAATTTCAACATCAGGGTTATAAAAATGTTATATATGATAATAAAATCAATATAATCAATACATAGTTTTAATCTCAAGAGTAATATTCATAACTCAACTATAATTTGGTTAGAAAAAGAAACCAATTTTTATCGTGAATAGTAACTCGTGAATAGTAACTCATGAATAGTAATCCCGACACAAAAGATAGAAATTCCACAATAAAATACATACCAATATTTCGGTATAATGATATTGAAAGAATAACATTACTTAAATTTATAAACAATTTATTTTAATTGTTTACACTTTACTAATTAATGCATTTAATCATCATAAAATGCCAACTCTTATAATTTCATCATCAATAACCAAAACCCTCATCAAAAATCTGCATATACCTCATATAGGATTCTCAAGCCATAAAATCCTATTTTCCAATTTTCTTTCTTCACAAAACATATTTAATTCATTTACTCATAACTAGACTATTTTTATGAAAAATACCAAATCAGTTCCAAAAATATTTTTTTTCTTCTGGGATTTAGCATAATATAGTCCCATAGTGAACATATATTTTTCTCAGAATTTTTAAAAGTCATTTACTATTTTTCATATAGCCAAAATAGCCGAATATTTAGACATTTATCAAAAATTGTACTTTTGTCTAAAAATTCTTAAATTTACAGAGTATACTTCTATCATATACATGTACTCCCAATAAAAATTTCATCAATTTTGGAGTTAACCACAAGGAATTATAAGCTGTTACTTTTAAAATAGTCTTTTCTCATAAAATTCATAACTCTCAATTTATACATCCAAAAATCACCATTTTTGGATACAATCAAGAAAACTCATCAAAATATCATTTTAAATTTTTCCAGAATTTTTGAAGATCAGAAAAATTACGAAACTGAAAATCATAACAACCCTTAAAATCCCTTAATATCCCCTACCTCAAAAGAGCAGTACTTCTGACTGGATATCGGATATGATGCTGAAGGAAACTTGCACTAATGAATAGCAACTCACCAAGTATCTAAAAACTCACAAAATATGCTTCATAATATAGAGAGAGAAAGAGAGAAAGCTTATGTTTCTGGTGTGATTTTCAATTCTAACTTAGCCCTCTATTTATAGGAAAATTTTGGTAGGTTTGACCTGCAACCTGATGGCTTTACCTGCTACTATTCTCACCCACCACATTTGAAATATAATTCAGCACATTTCTTCACCAACCACAAGTGGGGCCCACCAATTCTAGAATTTTCCACCAAAATGATAAACTCCGAAAATTCAACAATTTCTGAACCAGTCATCTCGTAAAATTCATAATAAATCATACGTTCATTTTTAACGGTTCAAAATTTGTGGGCATATACTCAACTTATATATGTATAACATATCCAAAAATTACCACGATCCAACGGTCGGATTAAAAATTATAACCCCCGCAAAATATCTCAAAAACCCTGATTTTTAATACCTCCATTCCGACAAAAATACGGATAAAAATATCAACATTAACTCCTTCATTTTTAACCACAAAAATATATCCCTCGTTTATATCCACATAAAATAAATATTTCCTTATCATATGAATCAATAATTAATTATTCACAAATAATATTACAGAATCACATTTATGACAACCAGGCGTTCCCAGGAAAGAGGGGGCTTTCCAATAAGAATTTCTCCTTACTGGCGCGCAATTAGGTGACCAAACCTCTCCTTAGACAGAACTTTCTAGACATTGCCAATAATGTTATCTAATAATATTATTCAAATAATATGAATTATTGATCTGATAATGGGAAATACTGTGCAGTGACAATTATTGAACAACAATAATATAAAATTTCAACGTAGCAATTATTGAATCAATAAAATAAAATATTGAACAGTAATTACTGTAACAATTATTGAGTAGTGCCTTCTTACGTAAGAATCAATAATTTCAAAAATACTATGCAATACCGTGTGCTACTGTGCAATAACGCGTATTACTGTATTTTAACCACCGGGTATTCTAACAGTGTTAACGGTAACAACTACGCCGTTATTTGTAAAAACTCAAATTTGTCGTTTTCTTCATCCGACAGTTATTCTGTTATGGGGCCCACAAATGGCTGCGCCGTCGTACGAATATTCCCCGACAGAAAGAATATTCCACGACCAAACGAATATTCCCCGACAACAATGATTATTTTATAACCACTTGCTTATTTTGAAAAAAATCATATTTCACTCATAACTTTAAACTTTTATCAATTTAACCATTTACTGAATAGTAATTATAAGAAAAATTGAATACTTTTATTTCATAAAATTCGGGGTCTTACAATCTCCCCTCCTTATGAAATTTCGTCCCCGAAATTTACGTACCTGGTATTTCAAAGAGTTGAGAATACCTTGCTTTCATTTCAGATTCCATCTTCCCTATCATCATGATTTCTCCATTGCTCATCTCCTGTATTTCAGATATCATTCTAGAATACAGCTTCAAAATAAGGGTTAATTGAACAAATTAACATATCACATAATATCCCAATATTATGACTGATCAACAAATAAGCTTAGGTAGGACACACTAGCGAAGGATTTACTCATCTCTCCCCTCCTAGTTATATTTCCCGATCTCCGCCAGAGATCATATCCCTAAGCTCTGATACCACCTGTGACAACCCCAAAACTAGGTCCATTCCACCCAACCCATTCTGAGTCGCCAAATACATGGTACAGAAAACAACTACAACTTTATTACAACAATTGTCGTGCAAAATACAACAACACATATGCTGTGAGTTTGGATACAAATATATACCAAATGTGACTCATGTTCCAACCGTGGACATCACCTCACAATAACACCTTACATAAAGGTATAGTCAAAAACTGTTTTAGAAATTAGAATCTTTGGGAAGTGCTCAAGGAAACCTTCGTATATGGGAGGCCACGCGTCTAGGTTATGATAGATATCATATGGCCACAGAATTATTCTTGGTTGACCCAATAGACCCCAAAGAAAAACGAGAAGATTACTATCATATTCTTCCCAATGGTGAGTCTTCTCTTGACATATCATTATCTCTACTGTCTCTAATTGAGAATTATACTTCAAACAAATACCAAGATTATATAGGTAATGCTCGTATATATACTCAGCAAGTGGATGAGCACATCCCTGTCTTATGATGACACGAGGTTGTATGTCGTTAGACATCTTGTATGATAGTGGCAAACTACCCTTCCAACGTTGGGTACACCTTACCCTATTGGATTCACCAAATAAAACTACTAAATGAACTTTTCTATACTGCTTCGGGAGAACATCCACAGCTAGAGACCACCGTTCTATTTCCCCGTTACCCCCGCTCGACCCAGCTACACTCTTATTACCTGAAAGGAATTGTGAAGCAAAAGGGTGAGCACAACTAGCTCAGTAAAGAATATCATGACTAAAGATAATTCAATTATCAATAGCCTTCATCAACAATAAATCAGAGATTTAGAACATATGGTAAATAATAAAAATTTCAACCATAGTTGCAGCGGAACGAGCAATCCATTAGAAGAGTCGAATAGACTATAAAGTCTATTATCTTCTCCATGTTAAAAATTCACCAACAATGTTTTATCCCTGTAACATCAATCAACAATTCTGGTCCACAATCATATGAATAACTCATAATCATAACTGTAGTTCTAAATTCCTCTTCTCATCCAGGACGAAGATAATTTTCATCACCTATCTTTACCTGAAACATCAAAAATCATGGTTACACCAAATCACATTTCCTGTTCATAATCATACTAATAACTTCATCTTTGCACTACGTCCAAAGATATTCATTTGTATCACCAGTTGGTCATGTTTATCTCAACATCTGTTCATCTTTGCACTACTGGCCAAAGATATTCAACAACATGTCATCTTTGCACTACAGGCCAAAGATATTCATCAACAATTCATCTTTGCACTACAGGCCAAAGATATTAATATCTCAAAGAAATATATAATCATTTCAGAATTTATATAAACAATAATTATAACCATGTTGATCAATTCACCTTTGCACTTAAGCTAAAGATATTCACTTATAAATTCAATGGTCATGATCATACCAGTCACAATTCAACTTTGCACTACAGGCCAAAGAGAACCCTAGTCATGATCATACCAATAATCTACCCATCTTTACACTCCAGTGAAAGAGAATTTCAACATCAGGGTTATAAAAATGTTATATATGATAATAAAATCAATATAATCAATACATAGTTTTAATCTCAAGAGTAATATTCATAACTCAACTATAATTTGGTTAGAAAAAGAAACCAATTTTTATCGTGAATAGTAACTCGTGAATAGTAACTCATGAATAGTAACCCCGACACAAAAGATAGAAATTCCACAATAAAATACATACCAATATTTCGGTATAATGATATTGAAAGAATAACATTACTTAAATTTATAAACAATTTATTTTAATTGTTTACACTTTACTAATTAATGCATTTAATCATCATAAAATGCCAACTCTTACAATTTCATCATCAATAACCAAAACCCTCATCAAAAATCTGCATATACCTCATATAGGATTCTCAAGCCATAAAATCCTATTTTCCAATTTTCTTTCTTCACAAAACATATTTAATTCATTTACTCATAACTAGACTATTTTTATGAAAAATACCAAATCAGTTCCAAAAATATTTTTTTTTTCTGGGATTTAGCATAATATAGTCCCATAGTGAACATATATTTTTCTCAGAATTTTTAAAAGTCATTTACTATTTTTCATATGGCCAAAATAGCCGAATATTTAGACATTTATCAAAAATTATACTTTTGTCTAAAAATTCTAAAATTTACAGAGTATACTTCTATCATATACATGTACTCCCAATAAAAATTTCATCAATTTTGGAGTTAACCACAAGGAATTATAAGCTGTTACTTTTAAAATAGTCTTTTCCCATAAAATTCATAACTCTCAATCTATACATCCAAAAATCACCATTTTTGGACACAATCAAGAAAACTCATCAAAATATCATTTCAAATTTTTCCAGAATTTTTGAAGATCAGAAAAATTACGAAACTGAAAATCATAACAACCCTTAAAATCCCTTAATATCCCTTACCTCAAAAGAGCAGTACTTCTGACTGGATATCGGATATGATGCTGAAGGAAACTTACACTAATGAATAGCAACTCACCAAGTATCTAAAAACTCACAAAATATGCTTCATAATATAGAGAGAGAAAGAGAGAAAGCTTATGTTTCTGGTGTGATTTTCAATTCTAACTTAGCCCTCTATTTATAGGAAAATTTTGGTAGGTTTGACCTGCAACCTGATGGCTTTACCTGCTACTATTCCCACCCACCACATTTAAAATATAATTCAGCACATTTCTTCACCAACCACAAGTGGGGCCCACCAATTCTAGAATTTTTCACCAAAATGATAAACTCTGAAAATTCAACAATTTCTGAACCAGTCATCTCGTAAAATTCATAATAAATCATACGTTCATTTTTAACGGTTCAAAATTTGTGGGCATATACTCAACTTATATATGTATAACATATCCAAAAATTACCACGATCCAACGGTCGGATTAAAAATTATAACCCCCGCAAAATATCTCAAAAACCCTGATTTTTAATACCTCAATTCCGACAAAAATACGGATATAAATCTCAACATTAACTCCTTCATTTTTAACCACAAAAATATATCCCTCGTTTATATCCACATAAAATAAATATTTCCTTATCATATGAATCAATAATTAATTATTCACAAATAATATTACAGAATCACATTTATGACAACCAGGTCGTTCCCAGAAAAGAGGGGGCTTTCCAATAAGAATTTCTCCTTACTGGCGCGCAATTAGGTGACCAAACCTCTCCTTAGACAGAACTTTCTAGTCATTGTCAATAATGTTATCTAATAATATTATTCAAATAATATGAATTATTGATCTGATAATGGGAAATACTGTGCAGTGACAATTATTGAACAACAATAATATAAAATTTCAACGTAGCAATTATTGAATCAATAAAATAAAATATTGAACAGTAATTACTGTAACAATTATTGAGTAGTGCCTTCTTACGTAAGAATCAATAATTTCAAAAATACTATGCAATACCGTGTGCTACTGTGCAATAACGCGTATTACTGTATTTTAACCACCGGGTATTCCAACAGTGTTAACGGTAACAACTACGCCGTTATTTGTAAAAACTCAAATTTGTCGTTTTCTTCATCCGACAGTTATTCTGTTATGGGGCCCACAAATGGCTGCGCCGTCGTACGAATATTCCCCGACAGAAAGAATATTCCACGACCAAACGAATATTCCCCGACAACAATGATTATTTTATAACCACTTGCTTATTTTGAAAAAAATCATATTTCACTCATAACTTTAAACTTTTATCAATTTAACCATTTACTGAATAGTAATTATAAGAAAAATTGAATACTTTTATTTCATAAAATTCGGGGTCTTACACCTTACATGTTAGCTAAGCTCTGGATCTCTTAAATCACTAAAACATCAACAGGATTGCAAGTTGTGGAAGCCCAAAATGGACAGGTCTAACAGTTCTTCATTTCTGGGTAACCCAAAAAATGAAGACACAGGTCTGACAGTTAGTTTGAGGTTCCATAACTTGCTTGTATTTTGTAATCTGACCCAGAACTTGATTAATACTTGTAGTACTACACTAGCACTACAAGCTCTGACAAACAACAAACCCAGAAACACAACACACACTAAGTTATAATTGGTCAAACCTGCCTACTCGGTCACTGCCATGCATTTTCTGGGTTTGGCCAAGAACATGAAGAACACCTATAGCGACAGTTTTCTCACTATGGTTGGTCTTTAGCGACAGATATTATTTATTTTTTCGGAAATTAATAAAAAAATAGAAAAAATTAGTTTTAAATTATTAAAAATACAAAATAAACTATTTAAAATTATTTTAAATTCTGAAAATTAGTTTTTAATTATTTTAAATATATTTCATATTTTTGGAATATTAAAAGTATTTAATTTATTTAATTATAATATTAAATAAATTATTTAAAAATAATTGTAATATTGAAAAAATTATTAAAAATTATATTATGATATAAGAAAATATTTTAAGTTATTTTTAATAACTTTTAATATTTTGTGATAAATTTCAGTAATAAATTGATATTAATGGTAATTAATTTATTTACTAAATGAATTAAATAAATTAATTATAAATAATTTTATTATATTAAAAATCATTTTAAATAATAATAAGGTATTTAAAAACATTTTAAGTTATAAAATATAACTTTTAATATTTAAAGATAAATTTCATTAATTAATTATTATTAATGATATTAAAGTTATTTAATAATTATATTAAATAATTTAGTTTAAAAATGATTTTTATATTATAATAATCATTTTAAATGAAAATAAAGTGTTTAAAGATATTTTAAGTTATAAAACATAATTTTTAATATTTAAAGGATAATTTTATTAATAATTTAATATTAATGATTATTAACTTATTATTAAATATATTAAATTTATTTAATAATTATATTAAATAAATAGTTTGTAAATGGTTTTATTAATTTAAAAATCATGAAAAAGGGATATAAATGGATTAAAAATATTTTAAGTAATACTTAATGACTTTTAATATTTTGATAAATGAAATATTAATACCTTAATAATTAATGGTAATTATTTAAAGATGATTTTAAATGTTTTAAAAATCATTTAAGGGTAACATTAATACTTTAAAAATATTTTGAGTTATTATAAATAACTTTAATATTTTGGAAATGATTTCATCAATAGTTTAATATTAATTAAATATTAATGATAATAGAATTGATTAGTATTTAAATCAGTTAATAATGATTCCGAAGTTTGAAAATTCATGATAAATCATAAAAAATGTTTTAAAATTATTATAAGCCATTTAAAAATAATATGACTGATATTAAGTTATAGAATAGAGTCTTAGACTCGATAATTACCCGATAAAGCTGTCGGTAGACCGACATATTTCAGAAATTGATCTGAACTTAGATAATGTGATTAAATAAGTGATTATTAGTGATTCAATGGTTGTTAAACCTATATGCCAATGTGATTAGGGTATGTGCTAACTGCAATAATCAGTGTTATGAGTTATAGTATATTGTTCTAATCGAACTAATGATCTGATGAATGATAGGTCGTGAGATAATCGATAAATCTAAATTACAAACTGTAAGCAGCGCTTCAGGCAAGTATCTTACCTTTGCATTTTATTTATGCAATGGACATGAGTAAGAATATTTACGAATTATATTATTACTGTACAGATTATTAACCTTATATTATATACGCTCATTGCTTATCAACATGTTAGTATATGGTAATTCAGATATATATATTCTGTTCGTTAATTTCTGTAAATGGTTATACAAGTGTCCCCACTTGGATAATCATTGTATTTAATCACATGTTGATATACCTTTGTCAATTACCCGTATATATATATATGTTGAATTATAGATTATTGTTGAAATAAGATAAAACCTTTGATTTGGAACCCAGACAAGTATGAACATCCCTACATGGGAAAACTTTTATGCACCCAAGGCGGACAGAGTGAACGATACCCTCGTTCTTGCATGTAGTATTGATCAATGCAGGGTACAACAGGCTGATCACCCCCGTGCCCGTAAGCTATGACGGTTTGCAGATGAATTTCTGTTTAACCTTTTCGAAAATGAAAACAATATTCATAATATGTCACCTTAACCCTAAATATAGTCATTGCGTAGTTTCAAAAATTTAAAAGAGGATTGTTATGTTATTACCATCGGTACAGATTACTTCATAACTATTGATCTGTTGTAGAAGGGTAATATAAAGAAAATATTTAAATTCTTTCAGCTTATATATATATAATTGTTATTACTTGCTAGGCACTCAAATAGTCATCCTTGCTTAAATTAAATATTTTCAGCTAAGTGTGAACGACCAGAGAGCTCTGCTAAGACCAAGGGAAAGGGAAAGGTTGCTGATTGAATGCAAACGTTATCTTATGTAATAGTTTGATATTAATATTAAGACAATTATGATATATATTACCTATCATGGGTTGTAATGAATGTTTAAAGGTTATATTATTGTTATTATTGTTAGTATTATTCCGCTCATAGAAATGGTATCGTAAAGCACCGAGTTCGGGTTTCAAGTACCTGGATTTGGGGGCATTACAAGTTGGTATCATAGCCAGGTTTCGATCCTGGGACATTACAGGTTGGTATCAGAGCCAGATTTGGGGGCATTAGGGTTTACCTAATTAATCATAGAATTATATAATACACACATAAATCGCATAACACAGTCTTGAATCTCCCATCTGAACTTCAAAATAGGGTGAAATAAATTAATGCTAAGGTTTTGACATTAAACACCATAATTGACCAACCATTTTCTATACACACATACCGTACGTAAGTATAGCACTGAAAAATCAAAATATAATTAATATAGTATTCTTATTCTCATTCCTTGATCGAAATCCAAAATTAGGGTTTAGATTCTATATCTGATTTATCTGACTTATATACCATTAATATTTAAGTTAAAATAAATAACTTAATTATTCTAACATAAATTCATATAATAAAATAAATAATTATTATAATAATTCTATAATCGTTTCATATATTATTTAAATAATATAATAATCATATTTTCATGGAAAATAATTAATAAAAATATTTTTACTATAAAATTAATTATTAAAAGAATAAACTTTATAATAGTCAATAATTCTAAAACAAAAATTATTTGTAAATATTCATGTAATAAATATATTTTTATCTATTACATAATTACATACACACATTATCTTGTACAAATCCTCATCCTCAAATAAAAAAAAGTATACGTAAAATTTCTGATTTATTTATATTAAAAATATCGGGTTGTTACATTTACCCTCCCTTATAAAGATTCCGTCCTCGGAATCACCGTTTTAAAACCTATACATACAGGGTATATATCATACACAATCATTGCGAGTAGATCTCGATCAAAATTGATCGAACTGATCTTTAACTATTCACATAAAGCTTGTCTTTCTGATTAAAAGGAAATTTGATTTCTAAGAGAACTCAAATTCCTCTTTCAAAATATTTTTATAAAATAAGTTATTATATATAAGAAAATAATATATAAGAAAATAATATTGATTAGAAATAATACCTGGAGTTGCATCCCAGGCTGCCATGATATCTTGAACGGTCATGTTGAAGACGTTTGCGATTGATTTCGTTGGTTTATTTGTTGATGTTGGTCCTGTTGTCGCCAATGTCTTACTGCCTTTTTTCCGTATTCACATTCCTTGCCTCTCATCTCCTTCTTGGATAGTCTTCCACCTTATAATCCATTGATTCACACTTAAAACACACAAACTTGCCCTTTATCTCCTTTCCTTTTTATCGTATAGGTGAGAAAACTATCTTTTGCCCCTCCATTATCCTAGTTATCACAAACGTTGTTACAGGGTCAGTTGATCCTCTAAATCTTGACAATACGACCGCCTTGAAGTCTTTGACGCTCGTCGATCGATTATCTGGCTGATCTTCCAGCGACTGGTATTCCGTTCTTCATAGCTTAATTGTCCATATTCGTAAAATTCTGTATCGGGTCTGGTTGTCTTCTAGCTTTGTTGACAGTTTCTTCTGTCCGTGTATTTCATTTTCGTCTCCTTGATAGCATTATCACTATTTATTTTTTATTCTAAGCCTTATCATATACGTATAATCATATAACACAAAACTTTCTATTCCAATAATCATGTACTCAAAATATTAGATTTTGAAAATTTGGTTTACTGTAGTAACCAGTATACAGATAAATATCTACTATCTTTATACCAACTTATTTCATTAATCCATCATAGACTTATATTCATAACACTTGACATACCATAGCACATACTGCTTTAATCGTCCGATATCCCTTTGTGACTCAAAAGTTAGGAATCGCTGACATAACTTATATAAAATTTGAAAAATATTACCTTAAACAAACACACCTATCATATACTTAACATAGAATCATACTTATTCAAGTAATACTGGTACTACTTATTTCTTACGCCTCCACTAAGGATCAATTGCTTAGAAATCTGTATATTCCCATTATCCTCAATAATCCATTCACACCTTACTACATCTAGTTCGTCCAACTTACCATATATTATGAGTTTTAGAACTCACCACAAAAATACGAGTTTAAGAACTCGACATTGACTACATATTCTTTAACTATACTTTACCTATCAGTCATACTATCGTTTCAGGGTCCGGTACTACACTTTTAAAAATAACTACCTCTTTGAGGTAGCTTTCAATGTGAGCCTCTATTTCAGATATTGGCTCGGTTATGGAGGTTGACTTCTTCTTTACGATTTGACGGTATTCTAATTCTTTTCTATCTGACATCTATACACCTAAGTTATCCTGATTATCACTTAATATATACGCACAACAATTAATAGTTTTATACAAGTTATCTTTTATTTTGTTTGACAATGAATTTATTCAATTCATCTCCTTTTAAACTCTATATGAGTTAATTGTATTTTCAACGTTTCCCTCTATTCCAAGGTTATAGCCTAAGGTCTAACCCACCTAAGGTTTCAAATCCTAAGCTCTGATACCAACTTGTGAAGACCCCAAACTCAGGTACTTGAAACCCGAACTCGGTTCATCACGATACCATTTCTATGAGCGGAATAATACTAATAATAATAACAATAATATAAATATCAAACTTAACTTATATTTATCAGAGTCTAATCCCAAGTACGTAACATTTAAACATTCATTACAAACCTTGATAGATAATATATATCATACTTGTCTTAATAGTATTAAACTATTAAATAAGATAACATTCATTCATTCATTCAGCAACCTTTTCCCTTTCCCTTGTTCTTAGCAGAGCTCTCTGATCATTCACACTTAGCTGAAAATATTTAAATTAAGCAAGGATGAGCATTTGGTTGCCCAGAAAGTAAAAACAATTATGAATATATTTATCTGAAATAAATAAATGTTTTCTTTGAACATCACTTCCATAACGAATTTATAGTCGTGAAGTAAACTGAACTGATAATAATAACATAACAATTCTATCCCAAAATTTTGAAACTACGTATTGACTATATATAGATAGGGTAGTCGACATACTATGAACATTATTTTAAATTTTTGATAAGGTTAGACAAAACTTCATCTACAAATCGTCATACTTACGGGCACGAGGTTGTACTTCCCATGTACCCTGTATTGATCAATACTACATTACAAGAATGATGTTATCGTTCACTCTGTCCGCCTTGGGCGCATAAAAATTTTCCCGTGTAAGGATGCTCATACTTAGTCTAGAATCCGAACCACAACATGTGATTAGATTTTAACTTATTCAACGATATTTTTGAATTTGTGTCTAGCTGGGTCAAATAGCTTAGACGGCTTATATATATATATATATATATATATATATATATATCAACATTTGATTAAATACAATAATTATCCAAGTGGGGACACTTGTGTAACCATGTTTAGAAATTAACGAATAGAATATATATCTGAATTACCATATACTAACATGTTGATAAACAATGATCGGATATAGAATATATCACAATAGAGTTAATAATATAGCATAATAATAATATAATTCTGAAACTTCTTACTCATGTCCATTGCATAAAGGAAATGCAAAGGTAAAATACTTGCCTGGTCTGCTGCTTATAGTACGCAACTTAGTTTTATCTTTTATACCGAAATCTATCATTAATAAGATCATTTGATCGATTAAAATAACATACTATAACACATAGTACTGCTTATTGCAGTTAGCACATAACCTAATCACATTGTCATATATGTTTCACAACCATTGAATCACAAATAAACACATATTTAATCAAATTATCTAAGTTCAGATCAATTTCTGAAATATGTCGGTGTACCGACGACTTTATCGGGTAATCATCGAGTCTAAGACTCTATCCTGTGGTTCAATATCTGTAAGTATCTGTCATATTATTTGTAAATGACTTATAATAATTTTTAAACATTTATTATAATTTATCATGAATTTTTAAACCTCGGAATCATTATTAAATGATTTAAATATTACACAATGCTATTATCATTAATATTTAATTAATATTAAACTATTACTGAAACCATTGCCAAAATGTTAAAGTTATTTATAATAACTTAAAATACTTTTAAAGTATTAATATTACACTTAAATGATTTTTAAAAGAATTAAAATCATTTTTAAATAATTATCATTAATATTAAAATATTAATGTCTTACTTACCAAAATATTAAAAGTCCTTAATCATAACTTAAAATATTTTTAATTCATTTATATCATTTTTAAATCAATAAAACTATTTTAAAACTATTTATTTAATATAGTTATTAAATAAATCTAATATCATTTAATATTAAATTAATATCATTTATTAATTAAATTATCCTTTAAATATTAAAAGTTATATTTTATAACTTAAAATATCTTTAAACACTTTATTTTCATTTAAAATGATTTTCTTAATATTATTAAAATTATTTTTAAACTAATTTATTTAATATAATTATTAAATAACTTTAATATCATTAATAATAATTAATTAATGAAATTTAACTTTAAATATTGAAAGTTATATTTTATAACTTAAAATATTTTTAAACTATTTATTTTCATTTAAAATAATTTTTCTAATATTAAAATTATTTTTAAACTAATTTATTTAATATAAGTATTAAATTTAATATCATTTAATATTAAAATATTAATATTTTTCATGACAAAATATCAAAAGTCATTTTTTATAACTTAAATATCCTTTAAATCATTTTTCTATAATTTTATATCATTAATTCTATTTTTCATAATTTGTTTAATACATTTATTAAATAACTTAATTACCATTAATAGTAATTAATTAATGAAATTTCATCACAAAATATTGAAAATTATCAAAAATAACTTAAATTATTTTCTTATACCATAATATAATTTTAAATAATTTTACATGTATTAAAATCATTTTTAAATAATTTATTTAATATTATAATTAAATAAATTAAATACTTTTAATTTTCCAAAAATATAAAATATTTATGAAATATATTCAAAATAATTAAAAACTAAATTTCGAATTTTAAAATAATTTTTAAGAATTTATTTTGTATTTTTCATAATTAAAAACTAATTTTCAGATTTATTTAATAAAAATAATTAATTTTATAAATAAACTGTCGCTAAAGACTGCCTATAGCGACAGAACCGTCGCTATAGGTGTTTTTCGTGTTCTTTATACAACCTAAAAATTCATATGCAATTGACGGGGTGCTCACTTTGACCAAGCTTAATTCGTAACATATAATGTTTTTGGACACACTATTGGTCAGATCTTAAAGTTATAGTGTAATACTACAATATTCAACAACAAGCATGACCATACAACATCAAAATAAGGAGATCTAACCTGCAGAAATACATGTCAGACATTATCTGAGTTTCTTCAGAAACCCAGAACTTCGACTAGCCACTTTCATGCCCGAAAATCTAAGTGTTCTATTTATCATTTATGTCGTTTAAAGGTTCAAATCTATAGAATATATGTCAAGGTACAAGTTCATAACATCAAAACATTATATCATCAAAACATGTGTAAGATCTGGGTAAAATCTAGTTACGCAAAGCACACAAGGATACGTGGTCAACAAGTAATATAATTGTAACGACCGAGAAATTCGGATCTTATTGTAAAATAATTTTATTAAATTAAATAATAATAAAATCTTATTCTATGTGTTATCAAGATGGTTGTCGTTATATAACCTATTGATGTTAGAATGTCGTAGTATTTGAGCTACGTGGATGAATTAAAGTGTTTGAATTTCCAAGACGAAAACAAAAGTTTTCCGAGAAATTTCCAAAAAAAACACTATTCATCGGGATTTGCTCGGGATATAATTTTGAATTTCCGAGAAATACGTAATGATGGAATAACAAGGTAAGATGTATTATGTAATAAAAATCTAATTATGGAAAATGAAATATTTCGCTCGTGGACTTAATTTATAAACGATAAGGAAGTCGAAATAGTAATGAATAAGTAATAATAGTATGATACTTAGGTATTGTACAAAGTAATGAAAAGAGTATAATACGAAGTATTATACGAGTTAGTATGAAGAATGAAATATCATATATAAATTCTATATAAATTGGAATACGAAAATAATACATATATTATATGTACTAGATAATGTTAATGGACTTGGAAGATTGATTAACAATTATTAAAGTCCAAGTAAACTAAATGTTAAGGCCCAATTATTGGTTAATAAACAAGTTAGTGTTTGTTAATGTAAAGTCCAAGGATTTATTTAATCCAAGCCCAAGCTAGAATCCATGAGTGGTTGACCTATGGGGCAAACCATATTTATATGGTTGAATGTGGTGACCAAGTAATGTGGTGACCAAGTTAAGGTGGTGACCAAGTAATAAGAGTAATGGCCAAGCATAGGATAAATGTTGTGCCTTATAAGTAATGAATAGTAAGGAGGTGAGATTGTTTTAAAGACCAAACTACCCTAACCTTGCAAATTCTATAAATAGAGAAGGCTTTGTAGTCATTTAACACTTGTTCAAATAATCTAACTTATTACAAAGTGCTTAAGTGTTAGAGAGATTAAGTTACAAATAAGTCACTTCCATAAGTAAGAAGAAGAAGAAGAAGAAGAAGCTACTTACCAAGACTTCAAAAGTAAGACTTCTTCTCCATTATCTTATATCTCTACCATTATAGGTTAATAAGAAAAGTTTGGATTAAGGAACATGAATGTTAAAAAGTAAGAAGAATGAGTAAGCAATGAACTTAAGTCACATAAGTTTGTAATAAGTCATTTAAGCTATCATAAGTTACAAACTTATGTGAAAGTATTATGATCTTGTAATGAGTTTATTAAGAGAAATGATATGGATGTAAAAGAAATTGTATGATTATATGTATCATGTATACATAAGTAAAGTTATATGTTAAGAACATATAAGGTATGATGATTAAGAAACTAATTGTCATAAGTCATGAACAATGAAATCTTAAGTAGTTTATAATTTGATAAAGTTATAAGCTCATGAAGAAATAAATCTAAAATCCAACAATGAATATAAGTTGTTGTAATAAGTAGGTTAAGATGTTCACAGGATGAATGGAATTCATTGGTAATGTGGAACAAATCATAAGAATGAAGATTTGCCGGAAATTGCACGATTGGACGATAATCGTCGAATTCGTGAAATTCTCGGAATAGAAGTCAAAATTTGTGTTTAAACTCAGAACTGTTGTTTTCCAATGGAGACGAGTCATATTTGGCATTTAAGAGTTACGGACTCGAAAATGACCGGATTCCGACTTAGAACGAAGAAACGAGCGTTGAACGTTCACGAACGTTTATCGTTTTCGTTAAAAATGAATCAATAGGTGAAGTTTTAGCAAACAAAGTCAAATAGATAAAATTCTTGCATGAATACGTAGATTACGTAATTTGTGAATCGTAGGCTTTCAACGAGCCAATTCGGACTTATAACGAAGAAGTTATGCATCCGGGAAGTTCACAAAATTTAAAAACTGAAATTATTTTCTGGTGCACAGAGTTGGCGCCGCGGCGCCAACCCTAGGCTAAATGAGTCGCGTCATAGCACGTAACAGTAGCCGAGCACACTGCAAGAGTTCGCTGCAGCGCGAACCGTAGTACAATTTGTGGCACCGCAGCGCCATGTACAGTACGAAAAGTTTCTGGAGTGTGGCGCCGCAGCGCGGACCATTAAGTAAGGACTCGCGCCACAGCGCCAAGTCCGGGACAATTCTAGTATAAGGCTCACGCCGCAGCGCAAGATGTAAGCATAAAGCTGGCACTACAGCGCCAGTCTTAGAACAAAGATAGTAATGAATGTTTCTAAGTACATAGAAAGGAAAGCTAATTGTTTTAAAAGTAAACACAACTTAAGGAATGTAATGTAACTTTGTTTAAACTTTGTTAAACCTTAAGGATGTTGTATAAAAGTTGAGATAACTTAGTCGAATATAAATGCAAGGATAATGATAAACCGGAACGAATAATAACTGAATCTAATACACAATTAGATTGAGAAGAAGGGTAAGATATAGTCATATACATACTTGATTATATGCGACCTAATGTAAGGCATTATGTGATCATATATTGTAGAGACTTGAAAGACTTAAACATAAAGTTAATTTATGGTAGCAGACGCTAAAGGCAAGTATTCACACTCTTGTCTCAGTTCAATCTGAACAAGTTTTTGAGGTTCATGTATTCTTTCGCATGAATTAAGGTATGTTGAAGTTAAAGCCAATCGCTTGGCTAGACTTGGTAATTTATTCATCTATTATCAAATGTTGTTGTCTTTTGTCAACTACTCAATATGGTTTTCAAAAGAAGACTGAAATGTTAAACAAATGTTTTGTCGGTAAAACGGCAGGCACATGAGTTTGCCAAATGATTAAACGTACATACGTTTAATGGATGTAGTGTTGATCAACGTAGAGTACAATAGGCTGATCACCTAGAAGTGCTCGTAAGTAATATCGGGCTTACGAACTTATTTTCGGGTTGTCCTTTTCCAATAAAGAATGAATGCTCGAGGTCTTTAACCGGAGTAAATGTTTTACTAAATATTGTTATGATTGTAAAACATTTTGAAAGAAAAGATGAAGTGCTATTTTGAATTAATAATAGTACTTCATAACTATTGTTCAGTTATTGAAGATATACGATTCGTATGTCTCAAGCATGCTGTTATTGAATTGTTATACTTGCTGAGCTAGTTATGCTCACTCTTGCTTGAACCATATGAATGCAGCTAAGACTGAACGTCCCGAACGATCGAAAAAGGATAAAGGAAAAGCTAAGGCAGATTGTTAAGCTGTCTTGTAATAGAATAGGTCTAATGTTGTAATGTAACTGATATTATGACAAAGAACCTTTGTAATGGGTATAGAACCTGGGAAGTGTAAATATTACTTTAAATATATAGAAGTTATGCTCGTTCTTTGAGACTTTCAATTGAATGAATGTATGAATGATTGTATAGTATAGCACCATCTGTCGGGTTGGAAGATACCCGGATTTGGGGGCGCTACAAGTTGGTATCAAAGCATAGGTTATAAAACTTAAGGGGGAAAATTGAACCTTGAGTCATAACCTTAAGAAAGAATTAAGAAGTAAAAGATGGAAAGTAACCCTATAAAAATGCATTATATTATGTTATGTGTTTCTATTATTTTACTGACGTGTACTAATCAAACTATATTGTTTTATTGTAGATGTCAGGAGAAAATGATATGTATAGAGACATACATGTAGTGAGCGAGGATTCTGTTAATCGGGTAGAGATACTACCAAATCCTGTAGCCGTAGAACCAGAGGTGGTGACAATCGAGTCTGGAGATTCAGACGATTTAGACTACATGTCTATATTTGATGGTATGCTAGAGGAGGAGGTGGACGTGATGTCCTTTAATCAGGTTCCACCTACAGAGGAATTGTCTACGGGGGAATCGATGAAGGCATTGTTTATGTCAGTATTGGATAGGAATATCCATTACTGCCAAGAGGTTAAGAAGTTGAAAGAGGAACTCCAAGCTGTCCGTGAGGACAAGACTAGCATGGAGGGAATGTGGGAAGAGGTGCACGATGATAGAATTCTAGCTAAGGACAAGGTCCGAGAGCTGAAATGTGAAGTCTTTGAGCTCAAGCAGGAGCTAAAGACTAAACAACAGAAGTTGGAGAGGATGTCCTATATACATAGGAGTTCTCATGTGGATTTCCAGCAGCAGGTAGTTGGGTACCCGATAGAAGCAGGACAGACCCGACATACTATCAATAGAGATGTTATTGCCGATCTGGCCAGCAAAGATTTTGAAAATGCCCTAAGGCAGATGTAACCTAGCAATAGCTAGAGTAGCTTAAATATGTAAATATTATGTATCTAGTAGTGACGTAAAACCCTCTTTTGTATAACAAAGGGTAGTCTTTTGTAAAATCCCAATTTTTGGAAAGTAATTGCGGGATGGTAATGTAACAGCTAAGGCTGAGTAATGTAAACAATCTAGTGTTATACTACAAGTTATGAATCAATATAAGTCTTTTTATAGAATATATTGAGTAATGAGTATGAGTTATTGTTTTATTACAAATAATAACAAACCAACAAGAATAAAGTAATAATGAGGTGTTGTTTTCTTAACAGCAAAATGCTGCCAAGAAGGAGACAACGAAATCAAGGCACTAATGTTAACCAACCGGAGGGTGGTCCAATTAATCCAATGCAGGAGTTCGTTAATCTTTTAACGACTGCATTTAATAGAACGGGGGCTAATGTACCTGTGATTCCGGGAGTAGTATGAGCTACTACTTTTAAGGATTTTAAAAGTGTAGGTTCGCCGGAGTTCAAAGGAACTACGGACCCTATAGAAGGCCAGACTTGGGTAAAAGAAATCGAGAAAGCATTTGTAATAGCAAATGTTGAGGAGGGTCAAAAGGTTGCCTTTGCAACCTATTTGATGAAAGGAGAGGCCAACTTCGGGTGGGAGGCAAACCAGGCTCGGGCCGATATAGGAAATCTAACGTGGGAGAGGTTTAAGGAGATTTTCTTCGAGAACTATTTTCCCACGAGTATGCAAGGGAGGATGGAAATGAGGTTTCTTGAATTGAAACAAGGGGATATGACAGTTCCCCAGTATGCCGCTAAGTTTAATGAACTGGCACGATTTGCTCCACATCAAGTGGATACTGAAGTGAGAAAGGCTAGAAGGTTCGAGCAGGGCTTGAAACCCTGGCTCTATAGCCGAATTTCTGTATTCCAAAGTACTTCCTTTGGAACCATATTAGAAAACGCAATAATTGCCGAAGGTGGGAATGAAGCTCTCAGCCAGTACCACAAGGATAAGAAAAACAAGGGCAAGGTTGATGGAGGAATCAAGATTTAGGGAGCCAGTGGAAGTGATAACGGTCAAAAGAGGAAGGGCTTTAACTCTGGGAATACCTGAGTAAAACAAGGGGATTCTAAGAGAAGGATGGAGGCCTGTAAAACCTGCGGGAAGACTCACTTAGGAGTCTGTCTCAAAGGAAAGGTAGTATGTTATAATTGTGGACAGGAAGGGCACATTTTGCCTAATTGTCCAAATTCGAAGAAAAATCACGGTTGTTTTGTATGTGGATCAACTGACCACATAGCGAAGAATTGCCCGAAGAAGGGGACGGAAGGAAATAAGGGAACTAATAGCGGTAAGTTGGTTATTAGTGGTCCATCTCAGCCAGGTAAATCAATGGCTCACACTTTTAATATGACGGTCCAAGATGCTGTGGCATCAGGGGATGTAGTTGCAGGTATTAATCTGATCAATAACATAAATGCATACGTGCTTTTTGATTCGGGTGCTACTTGTTCGTTTATAGCATGTGATTTTGCTAGACGACTAGAATTACTTCCCGAAAAATTACCTATACCTTTGAACATTAAGGTAGCAAATGAAGAGATAATTCCTGTTGAAAATATTCATAGGAGTTGTTGCGTAGATGTACGGGTTTGTAAGTTATCGGTAGATTTAATACCGATAAAGTTAGGAGAATTCGACGTAATTCTCGGAATGGATTGGTTAATTAATCATGGAGCAATTATAGATTGCCAAAAGAAGTATATGAGCATCAAGACGTTGAAACAACCTCCTGTAGTATTTTACGGTAGTAAGTTACCGGGACGTCCGTGTTGCCTTACGATGACACAAACTAGAAAATTATTAAGGAAGGGTTGTGTAGGTTACCTATGCCATGTTGTGGATACCCAGAGAATGGGAGCAACCATGGAACAAATACCTATAGTAAATGAGTTCATGGATGTATTTCCAAGTGAGTTACCGGGGTTACCGCTGGATAAGGAGATCGAATTTGTGATAGACGTTGTGCCAGGAGCGGCACCAGTCTTAAGGGCACCATGCCGTATGGCGCCTGTGGAAATGAAAGAACTAATGGTTCAGCTATAGGAACTATTGGACAGAAAGTACATTCAACCAAGTGTTTCTCCGTGGGGGGCACCAGTGCTGTTTGTCAAGAAGAAAGACGGATCGTTGAGACTTTCTATCGACTATCGGGAGTTGAACAAGTTAACGATAAAGAATAAATACCCATTGCCCAGGATCGATGATCTCTTTGATCAATTGAAAGGGGCAAAATATTTTTCTAAAATAGATTTGCGGACTGGGTACCATCAGTTGAAGGTTAGAAAGGAAGATGTACCAAAAATGGCATTCAGGACTCGTTATGGTCATTACGAGTTTCTGGTAATGTCATTTGGATTGACGAATGCACCATCTGTATTTATGGATATGATGAATAGAGTGTTCAAACCATATTTGGACAAGTTCGTTGTTGTGTTTATCGATGATAATCTAGTCTATTCTAAGACGCCAGAAGATCATGCTGAACACTTAAGATTAGTGCTGGAGACACTAAGGAAAGATAAGTTATATGCAAAATTCACTAAATTTGAATTTTGGATGGAAAAGGTGCAGTTTTTAGGTCATGTCATTGACCAAGAGGGGATTTCAGTAGATCCAGCGAAGGTAGAAGCAGTGATGAATTGGGAACAGTCAAAAACGCCAACTGAGGTGCGGAGTTTCCTAGGGTTAGCAGGGTACTATCAAAGATTTATCTAAGATTTTTCAAAGATAGCTACCCCGTTGACTAATTTAACAAGGAAGACGGTGAAATACATATGGACAGATAAATGTGAAGATAGTTTTCAAGAACTGAAGAAAAGATTAAGTGAAGCGCCTGTTTTGTCATTGCCAGATGACACAGGAAATTTTGTGGTGTATAGTGATGCTTCGCATAGGGGACTTGGTTGTGTGCTTATGCAGCATGGCAAAGTCATTGCGTATGCGTCACGGCAGTTGAAGGATTATGAGAAAGTTTATTCTACTTATGATCTGGAACTGGACGCAGTAGAGTTTGCCCTAAAGATATGGAGACATTATCTTTATGGGAAAAATGTGAGATATATACGGACCATAAGAGTCAAAAGTAAATCTTCACTCATAAGGAGTTGAATATGAGGCAGAGAAGATGGCTAGAGTTGATAAAGGATTATGATTATGAAATCATGTATCACCCTGGAAAAGCCAATGTAGTTGCCGACGCCTTAAGTCGGAAGGGTCGGGAAAAGTTGTCTATGTTAACGGCTCAAAATGAGTTAATAACAAAGATGGCTAGGATGGAGATAGAAGTTAAGATGCCGAGTGATAGTAGACAGATACTCTTTGCGACGGAAATGCAGCCTTTCATCTTAGACAGAGTCAAGGAGGTACAACTCAAGACAGACGAGTGTAACCAAATTAAGAAGAGGTTATCTGAGAAGGAAGATACTAAGTATAGTCTTGATAATGAGGGATTATTAAGATTTAAAGGAAGAATTTGGGTTCCGAATGAGAAGGAATTGAAGGAGCAAGTGTTACAAGTAGCTCATAGTTCGAGGTACTCGATACATCCTGGTAGCACTAAGATGTATCAAGACCTTTGACAGAGTTTTTGGTGGCCAAACATGAAGAGAGAAATAGCAGAGTATGTGAGTAGGTGCTTGACTTGTCAAAAAGTTAAGACCGAACATCAATGACCCAGTGGCTTATTACAGTCATTGGAGATTCCAGAATGGAAGTGGGAGCATATTACGATAGATTTTGTGGTGGGACTTCCGACGACAAATAAAGGGTACGATGCAATTTGGGTAATAGTGGACCGATTGACGAAGTCGGCTCACTTTTTGCCAATCAGGGTCAAGTATAACTTAGACCAATTAGCTAAACTTTATGTTAAGGAAATCATTTCCAGACATGGAGTACCGGTATCGATTGTGTCTGATCGTGATTCACGATTCACATCGAACTTTTGGAGGAGTTTGCAAGAATAGTTAGGAGCACAGCTGAAGTTAAGCACATCGTATCATCCTCAGACTGATGGGCAGAGCGAGAGAACAATTCAGACGTTATAAGACATGTTGAGGTCTTGTGTCATGGATTTCAAGGGTAGTTGGGATGATCATCTACCGCTAGTAGAATTTGCGTATAACAACATTTATCATGCTAGCATAGGTATGCCGCCTTAGGAAGCTCTGTATGGAAGAAAGTGCAGAACACCGTTGTGTTGGGATGAGGTGGGAGAACGCCGTATGCTAGGACCAAAATTGGTGCAGCAGACAGCGGATGTGGTAAAGTTAATTCGAATGCGTCTCGTCACAGCTCAGGACAGACAGAAGAAGTATGCGGACTCACACAGACTAAGTCGAGAGTTTGAGGTGGGCTCGTATGTGTTTCTAAAGGTATCTCCTTGGAAAGGAAAGATACGTTTTGGAAAGAAAGGAAAGTTAAGTCCAAGGTTTATAGGACCTTTTGAAGTATTAAAACGGGTGGGAGAGGTAGCTTATATGATAGCATTACTTCCAGACCCAGAATGTATACATAACGTGTTTCACGTATCGGTATTACATCCATATAAGCGAGACTATAAGCATGTAATCGAGTATGAGCCGATTCATATCGAGAAGGACTTAACATATGAGGAATCGCCGATATAAATCATTGATAGAAAGGAACAAGTTCTGAGGAACAAGGTAATACCATCAGTAAAGGTATTATGGAAGAACCACGATGTTGAGGAAGCAACGTGGGAGCTAGAAGAACAGATGAAGAAAATTTTTTCCCATCTATTTGGTTAGAGTAGGACGAGATTCTGGGGACATAATCTTTATAAGGGGGAAAGAATGTAACGACCGATAAATTCGGATCTTATTGTAAAATGATTTTATTAAATTAAATAATAATAAAATCTTATTCTATGTGTTATCAAGATGGTTGTCGTTATATAACCTATTGATGTTAGAATGTCGTAGTATTTGAGCTACGTGGATGAATTAAAGTGTTTGAATTTTCAAGACGAAAATAAAAGTTTTCCGAGAAATTTTCCGAAAAAAACACTATTCATCAGGATTTGCTCGGGATATAATTTTGAATTTTCGAGAAATACGTAATGATGGAATAACAAGGTAAGATGGATTATGTAATAAAAATCTAATTATGAAAAATGAAATATTTCGCTCGTGGACTTAATTTATAAACGATAAGGAAGTCGAAATAGTAATGAATAAGTAATAATAGTATGATACTTAGGTATTGTACAAAGTAATGAAAAGAGTATAATACGAAGTATTATACGAGTTAGTATGAAGAATGAATTATCATATATAAATTCTATATGAATTGGAATACAAAAATAATACATAAATTATATGTACTAGATAATGTTAATGGACTTGGAAGATTGATTAACAATTATTAAAGTCCAAGTAAATTAAATGTTAAGACCCAATTATTGGTTAATAAACAAGTTAGTGTTTGTTAATGTAAAGTCCAAGGATTTATTTAATCCAAGCCCAAGCTAGAATCCATGAGTGGTATGACCCATGGGGCAAACCATATTTATATGGTTGAATGTGGTGACCAAGTAATGTGGTGACCAAGTTAAGGTGGTGACCAAGTAATAAGAGTAATGGCCAAACATAGGATAAATGTTGTGCCTTACAAGTAATGAATAGTAAGGAGGTGGGATTGTTTTAAAGACCAAACTACCCTAACCTTGCAAATTCTATAAATAGAGAAGGCTTGCTAGTCATTTAACACTTGTTCAAATAATCTAACTTATTACAAAGTGCTTAAGTGTTAGAGAGATTAAGTTACAAATAAGTCACTTCCATAAGTAAGAAGAAGAAGAAGAAGCTACTTACCAAGACTTCAAAAGTAAGACTTCTTCTCCATTATCTTCTATCTTTGCCATGATAGGTTAATAAGAAAAGTTTGGATTAAGGAACATGAATGTTAAAAAGTAAGAAGAATGAGTAAGCAATGAACTTAAGTCACATAAGTTGGTAATAAGTCATTTAAGCTAGCATAATATTAAGAGAAATGATATGGATGTAAAAGAAATTGTATGATCATATGTATCATGTATACATAAGTAAAGTTATATGTTAAGAACATATAAGGTATGATGATTAAGAAACTTTAATTGTCATAAGTCATGAACAATGAAATCTTAAGTAGTTTATAATTTGATAAATTTATAAGCTCATGAAGAAATAAATCTAAAATCCAACAATGAATATAAGTTGTTGTAATAAGTAGGTTAAGATGCTCACATGATGAATGGAATTCATTGGTAATGTGGAACAAATCATAAGAATGAAGATTTGCCAGAAATTGTACGATTGGACGATAATCGTCGAATTCGTGAAATTCTCGGAATAGAAGTCAAATTTTGTGTTTAAACTCAGAGCCGTTGTTTTCCAATTGAGACGAGTCATATTTGGCATTTAAGAGTAGTGGACTCGAAAATGACCGGATTCCGACTTAGAACGAAGAAACGAGCGTTGAACGTTCACGAACGTTTATCGTTTTCGTTAAAAATGAATCAATAGGTGAAGATTTAGCAAACAAAGTCAAATAGATAAAATTCTTGCATGAATGCGTAGATTACATATTTGTGAATCATAGGCTTTTGAACGAGCCAATTCGTACTTATAACGAAGAAGTTATGCGTCCGGGAAGTTCACAAAATTTAAAAACTGAAATTGTTTTCTGGTGCACAGAGTTGGCGCCGCGGCGCCAACCCTAGGCTAAATGAGTCGCGTCGCAGCGCGTAACAGTAGCCGAGCACACTGTAAGAGTTCACCGCAGGGCGAACCGTAGTAAAATTTGTGGCGCCGCAACGCCATGTACAGTACGAAAAGTTTCTGGAGTGTGGCGCCGCAGCGCGGACCATTAAGTAAGGACTCGCGCCGCAACGCCAAGTCCGGGACAATGCTAGTATAAGGCTCGCGCCACAGCGCGAGATGTAAGCATAAAGCTGGCGCTGCAGCGCCAGTCTCAGAATAAAGATAGTAATGAATGTTTCTAAGTACACAGAAAGGAAAGCTAATTGTTTTAAAAGTAAACACAACTTAAGGAATGTAATGTAACTTTGTTTAAACTTTGTTAAACCTTAAGGATGTTGTATAAAAGTTGAGATAACTTAGTCGAATATAAATGCAAGGATAATGATAAACCGGAACGAATAATAACTGAATCTAATACACAATTAGATTGAGAAGAAGGGTAAGTTATAGTCATATACATACTTGATTATATGTGACCTAATGTAAGGCATTATGTGATCATGTATTGTAGAGACTTGAAAAACATAAACATAAAGTTAATTTACGGTAGCAGACGCTAAAGGCAAGTATTCTCACTCTTGTCTCAGTTCAATCTGAACATGTTTTTGAGGTTCATGTATTCTTTCGCATGAATTAAGGTATGTTAAAGTTAAAGCCAATCCCTTGGCTAGACTTGGTAATTTATTCATCTATTATCAAATGTTGTTGTCTTTTGTCAACTACTCAATATGGTTTTCAAAAGAAGACTGAAATGTTAAACAAATGTTTTGTCGATAAAACGACAGGCACGTGAGGTTGCCAAATAATTAAACGTACATACGTTTAATGGATGTAGTGTTGATCAACATAGAGTACAATAGGTTGATCACCTAGAAGTGCTCGTAAGTAATATCGGGCTTACTGACTTATATCTGGGTTGTCCTTTTTCAATAAAGAATGAATTCTCGAGGCCTTTAACCGGAGTAAATGTTTTACTAAATATTGTTATGATTGTAAAACATTTTGAAAGAAAAATGAAGTGCTATTTTGAATTAATAATAGTACTTCATAACTATTGTTCAGTTATTGAAGATATATGATTCGTATGTCTCAAGCATGTTGTTATTGAATTGTTATACTTGCTGAGCTAGTTATGCTTACTCTTGCTTGAACCATATGAATGCAGTTAAGACTGAAAGTCCCGAAGGATCGAAAAAGGATAAAGGAAAAGCTAAGGCTGATTGTTAAGCTGTCTTGTAATAGAATAGGTCTATTGTTGTAATGTAACTGATATTATAACAAAGAACCTTTGTAATGAGTATAGAACCTGGAAATGTAAATATTACTTTAAATATATAGAAGTTATGCTCGTTCTTTGAGACTTTCAATTGAATGAATGTATGAATGATTGTACAGTATAGCACCATCTGTCGGGTTGGAAGATATCCGGATTTGGGGGCGCTACAATAATAGTAAGTAGAGTATCGTTCCCTCAGAGACTATAATAAGAAATTAAGTCTCACAATTTCCAATTTTCTATTAATTCTAATTTTATTAAACTAATTAATTTCCAGTTTGTAACCAAAAGTATATTAAAATCACCAAACAATCAATAAACGCTAAAAACCGAATTTTCAAACAAATAATGGAGAATTAGGCTTCCGACTTCACTCTAAGCATCACTCAGATTATTACACCTTTATTCCAGTTTAACTCACTATCCCAGTTTATTAATCAAGAACACGTATGTAGCACTAGCCACCTCTCGATGCACTAATACCGTATTAACCCAAATCCACAATTAAGATAGAATTAAGTTAAACACCTTAATCAACTAACTCACTATATCTCTATGTGAATTACAATTAAAGAATGTTTAAGTTTAAGCTCTTTATCTGGTTACATGCGATGTCAAGCATATCTCTAGCCTAACATTCATCAAGATCCTGTTAATTCACATAAATCGAGAACACATTCTATATTAACTAAGTCTAGACTCGTATTTCATCTCTCGAGTTCATACAAGTCCACAAAGAATCGTTGATCAGGCAATTCATAAATTCAATCTCAAATTAATATAGATACTGGATATTAGCTTATTAAACTGAAATCAAAGATTACATAATCATCATTCCACTTAAAGATTCGTCATAAGCCTAAAAAGTATTTAGTTCATCATAAATGAAATAATAACTGAATAATTTAAAGACATCATCATCTCAAATACTAATATAAACCCAAAGTAGAAGAATAACGCAGAACACCATTCACTTCAGCCTTAATCCGCAACCGATATGAACGTTCTTCAAAATCTTCACTCCGATGATGATTTTGTTATTTGTTGTTCAATATATATGCAACACCTGAATTCTGGTCAATGTCCCATATTATTCAGAGTCCATACGCTATGCAAGTGCTCAACCCCATATTTCAGCAGTGTTGAAATCAAATTAAGACTGCCAGATTTCAGAACCCCCCGCCCGGCGGGGGTATATGCATGAGAAACGCACGCCCCGGCGGGCCTAGCTGCTGTCAACTGGGATTGAAGACCCCCCGCCCCGGCGGGGGTACAAGGCCAAAACATGATCGCCCCAGCAGGGGTAGGGTATATTTCCTGATTTTGTTTGAACCTCTTTTCTAGCTCTTTTCTTTCCACTTTGCTGCCACAAATGCACTCCTTTTATGCTCAAACGCTAGACCACCACACCTACACATTAAATAACAATAAACAAGTAAAATAGAACATAAACACGAGAAATTAACACCGATTAAGCTTGGATTAGGAACCGATTCGTGGATATAAAATCCACTTATCAGATTGGAACTGAATATCTCAGGGTTGTCTACGAGATGGCAAACTGAGTATCCCGGGGTTATCTCTGGGACTGGGCTGAATATATCGTGGTTGTCTCCGAGATGGAAAACTGAGTATCCCGGGGTTATCTCGGGGATTTGGCTGAATATCTCGGGGTTGTCTCTGAGATTGCAAACTGAGTATCCCAAGGTTGTCTCCGGGATTGGGCTGAATATCTCGGGGTTGTCTCCGAGATGGCAAACTGAGTATCCTGGGGTTATCTCTGGGACTGGACTGAATTGACTTTATCTCTAGAAGACGATTTTTCCCTCTTGAAAGGTTAGTAACAGGAATGCAAAATTTTCAAGTGTCTACAATCTCTTTATACCTTCTCATTTCAATTACTTGTAATTTTATTTCCATGTCAATCTCAATGTAATGGAAAATATAAAGAAATATGTGAACATGCATTCCCTTTTCATATCAAAACCTGTCATGCTATCCTGTCATTAAAACAACTGACATCCGTTTTGCAGGATAATACTCCTAAAAAACGGACACATTATATAGCATGTAACATTTTCACGTTTCCCTAAGACTAAACTACGTAAGTCTTTTTGTAGGGAAATGATTGGTTCCATTACCCGTTCAAAGTCCAAGAAGGCATCAAACCTACAGCCTAACATGGCTACATCTGGCCAGCCTAATCCTACTTCTCTCTCTCGCGAGGAGTTCAAAGGATTAAGCAATCAAATTATATAGTTTGCTGTTCTGCTCAAAGAATTACACAAGTAAACTCAGGGTCCACAAATACCCATCCACACAGAATCCTCTGCACATGGAAGAATCCAGGGTCCGGACAAAGAAGTTCCAGCACCTGAGTCTCAGTTTGATAAGACTAACAAAACCCCTGAAATCACCCATCTTAAGGTTCTACAAATGGAAGAGACCATTCAGTCCATTAAAGGGATTGGAACACACGAGAGTGTTTCATATTCAGACCTTTGTATCTTCCCAAGGGTTCATTATCCGAAAAAATTCAAGACTCCAGATTTTGAGAAATATGATGGATCAGGAGATCCATATACCCACTTGAAAGTGTTCATTGGAGAGCTCGGATCATACACCGAGAATGAAAAGCTAAGAATGCAGCTATTTCAGAAAATTTTGATTGGAGAAGCCAGAGCATGGTACATCAGATTGGATAACTTCAAAATTTATAGCTGGGAGGAGTTAGCCCAGTCTTTCCTCAGTTAATACAACTTTCAAACTCAGATGGATCTAGACCGGTATCAAATTACCATGGTCAAGAAACAAGTCAATGAGTCATTCAGAGAGTATGCCCAAAGATGGATGTATCTGTCTGCTCAAGTTATCCCATCCATGACAGAGTCTAAAATGGTGATGACCTTTATACATATTCAAGAGGCTCCATTTTATGTGAGGGTCTTAGCTGGAATAGGCAAGCCATTCTCAAAAATAATCAAGCACAAAGAAGTGGCTGAAATGGGATTGAAATCAGGGAAGATTCAAGACCTCGTCGCATTGAAAGCCGTATCTGAGCACATCTAATATGGAAGTTATGGGAACAACCCCCAGAGGGTTCATAAGAAGAAAGAAGATGATGTTTCCTTGATACTACAAGGACAAAAAGGCAATCAAAACTTGACTATTCAATGGAGAAACTACTCCCCTTTTCAAGCACATTCTTCAAACCCTCTATTGCCAAAGAATGGAGAAGTCAGACGTACAAGAGTGTTCACACACTTAGGGGACTCACTCGAAAACATTCTCAAACTTTTGATAGCTCAGAAGAAAATCACTCATATCCTTCCACAAGCTAATCTAAGTGGAAAGGGCTTCAACGCAAACAAGAAGTGTGCTTACCATGCTGGAGCTCCAGGCTATGACACTCAGGATTGTTGGGCCCTTAAACATAAGATCCAGGATTTAACTGACAATGGTAAGATAGTGGTAACCAAGACCGACCAACCACATGTTCAGGACAACCCTCTCCCTCAACACAAGGAAGAGGAGATTAACAAGATCAACAGAAGCAATGGAGAGACCTCCAAGTACCTCAAATATGTGAGTGGTTCATCCCAAATCAGCAAGGATAATTCTGACAGATGGGATTATTCATAATTCCAGTTCATGATGGAACGAGAGTTAAAGTCTCTTGGCGAACAAGTCAATCAATGGGCAGAACTGGTTATTCATCAACACCTAGTCACACGTCAGTTGTTCAGTCAGGAGCATGCTAGCCTCCTTTATCTTATTACAAATACTCCAGCACTTACTCTAGAAAGTGAAACACTGGAGGAAAAGCTTATAAAAAGAACAAAAGCTAAAGGCCATCGGAAGTTCGCCAACAAAAGGGAATTCACCTATGTAGGCCAACTGATGGAAGAGATATTGCAGAGGCTGTTTAATGAGGGAAAAATCACAGCACTGCTACCTCTAGTCAACCCACCCTCAAAACGGTTTGATGCTAATGGAGTATGTCAATACCACTCCCATTCTCGAGGTTACAACACTGAGGAATGCTGGGCACTCCGCCATCTTATTCAAAAAATGATTGACAGCGGTGACCTACAAATGGCAGATAACGATGCTGTATCATCTAAGAGTGGGGACATATTTCCTCCAGGATGGAAGGAACTCATAGCAGTTATATCCTTTGAGGTAGATTTGGCTGCCACACCACTTACAATTCAAATAATTCAGCTCAAAGGTGTTGAAAACCCTTTGAAAGTGGCTGCTCCAAAGCCAATTATATTGCCGTTCAGGCCACAATATCCTCTTATTAGCCTCAAGAAAGTGCCATGGAAGTATATATTAACATTTCCGATCCCCCATGGAGGTGCTTCATGGTGGTTGATCCTGTCTGTATATATATATTACAGCTTATATATATATATAACTGTTTACAGCTTTCATATAAATTGCTACATCATGTGAGCCTAGGAATCATGTGATCACAGATTCAGTCTATTGAATCTAGATTCGGTTCCCTTGATGAACATTTTCAGCTGTACACGGATTGTAAATTATTCGGTACTGCTATGTATATTACTTTCTCAAAGATGCTTCGCATCTTGAAAATAAAAGTAATCCAGCCGAACACATAATAAAATGGAAGTATCAAAGGCCTTAATTACTATTGAGCACAAGGGTATGAAAAAACCTATTTTTATAAAACATCACTGCTATATCTTGTTTAAAACTAAATTTTTACACAAATTCAAACCCTTTGTATATAGGTGCAAACGAGGCATAAAACTATAAAAAAGAATTGCACATTGATCCACACACACATACACACACACACATTCATAAAACAGTTTAATTGAAAAGTGGCGGTCACTGTGGTAAGACGGATGTCGGGGGATGCATAACACCTTCCCTCTGCATAATCAAGTCCTCGGACCCTAATGAATCTCGGTTTCATAGACCCGTTAAGTAGTGTCATATCACTAGGTCAATGTGTAAATCTTTTCTCGGTTGTGTTGGTACAACCATTTAAAAATTCAACTGGCGACTCTTACAGTCAAATCGTCGACATATAAATGTCGGACCTTTTTATAACTTGTTTTTTCAAACAAATCTCATCTAACATGAGAACACCAAAAGACAAGAACAGAATAGGGACAAATAAAAATCTCGACGTCGACAGGTGGCGACTCTGCTGGGGACACCAGTAAGAGGACTTAAGCTGCTATTGCAAGCTTTTCAAAACTGTTATATTCTTGTGTGTGGATGTTGCATTTACATTTGATGGATGTGTACGAATGCATTTACTTACTTCTTTACACTATATCTGCTTGTGATATTAGTGCTTCACACATGTCATAATTTTCATAAACAGTGAGACACGTTGTATATGAATGTATGTTGTGTGGTTCCTCCATCAAGAGGCTATCCTGTCGGTGTTTGATTACTGGATTCGTAGGAAGACTAATTCCAACGAGGCTCAGGAAAGGCACCACCCAAATTCGCTCAAGTTGAAAGACCAAGATTAACTTCCCGTCGAGTAAATTGCGATGATTTGGGAACCTTCATGCCAAAAAGCCTCGAGAATAGCCTAAGATAGGTCAGCCTCTGGTAAACCAAACGCGGAGGAAAGTCTCTTCATGCTTTCTCATTTCAAATTACTCGTAAAGTCAATTACTTGTAATTTTATTCCATATTAATCTCCATGTAATGAGAAATATGAAGAAATATGTTTACACACATATTTACATGCTATTCCATATTACAAACAGCTAATGTCCGTTTTGCAGGATAATACTCCTAAAACGGATACATCATATAACATGTAAACATTTATACAATCCCTAAAAACTAAACTACGTCAGTTTTTCGCAGGGAAACAATTGGACCAATTACCCGTTCAAAGTCCAAAAAGGCCACGAGCCTACAGCCAATTATGTCTTTATTGACCAGACTAATCTTAATCCAGTCTCTCGCGAAGAATTCGACGGATTAAGTAAACAACTCATAGATTTGGCTATTCTACTTAAAGAACTACACCAATCTACTCAGGGTACAAGGATACCCGTACATGCTGAATCCTCTACACAAGGAGGAGCCCAAGGTCTGGATAAAGCCATTCCAGTACATGAGCTTCAGTTGGATATGACTAACAAAATTCATGATACCACCCATGTCAAAGAAGATCTAGGCACCAGTGATATCAGAAAGAAAGTCCTTCAAATGGAAGAGACCATCCGTTCTATCAAAGGAATTGGAGCACATTGGAGTGTTTCATATACTAACCTTTGTATATTCCCTGGTGTACATTATCTAGAGAAGTTCAAGACTCCTGACTTTGAAAAGTATGATGGGTTATGAGACCCTTACACACATTTGAAGGCATTCATTGGAGAACTCAGATCTTATGTTAAGGATGAGAAGCTCAGAATGCAGCTGTTCCAGAAAAGCTTGACTGGAGAAGCCCGATTGTGGTATACCAGATTAGACAATTTAAAGATCCATAGCTGGGAGGAGCTAGCTCGTGCCTTCCTCACTCAGTACAGCTTCCAGTCTCAAATGGTCCCTGACCGATACTAGATTACTAAAGTCAGGAAGTAAACCAATGAATCTTTTAGAGAGTATGCTCAAAGCTAGAGGCGCCTTACTGCTCAAGTTGTTCCCTCTGTAAATGAGTCAGAGATGGTGATGACCTTCATAGACATACAAGAAGCTCCTTTCAATGAGAGAGTCTTAGCTGGTATTGGCAAACCACTCTCTGAAATGATTAAACATGGGGAGATGGCTGAGATGGGATTGAAGTCAGGAAAGATTCAAGACCTAGCTGACCTTAAAGCTGTTGCTGAGCACATCTAGTCCGGAAATTATAGAAACAACCCCCGGAGGGTCCATAAAAAGAAAGGGGATGATGTTTCCTTGATACTACAAGGTCAGAAGGGCAATCAGAATATGCCTATCCAAAGGAGAAATTACTCTCCCTTTCAAGCATAGTCTTCAAACCCTCCATTGCCTAAGGGTGGAGAAGTCAAACGCACTCGAGTGTTCACGCCCTTAGGGGACTCACTCAAGAACATTCTCAATCTTCTAACTACTCAGAATAAAATTACGCATCTTCTTCCACTAGCCAACCCGAAAGGGAGAGGTTTCAATGCTACTCGGAATGTGCTTATTATGCCGGGGCTCCGGAACATGATACTCAGGACTGTTGGGCCTTGAAGCACAAGATCCAAGACTTAATAGACAATGGTGAAATCGTGGTCACCAAACCCGATCAACCCCATGTGCAAGACAACCCTCTTCCTTAACACAAAGAAGAAGAGGTCAATATGATTAATTAGAGCAGTAGACAGAGTTCCAATTTTAATGGTGGATCTTCCCAGACCAGCAAGGATAATGTTGATAAGTGGGACTATGCAAAGTTCCAGTTTACAATGGAACATAAAATGAATTCTCTGCGTGAGCAACTTAACCAATTGGCAGAACTGGTGGTCCCTTAGCACCATGTCACACGCCAATTATTTAGTCAGGAGCATGCCAGTCTCCTTCCTCTTGTTACCAACACTCCACCGCGTACTCTAAAATAGGAAACACTAGAGGATAAAATTGCCAAAAGAGCAAATGCTAAGGCCCGTCGGGATTTTTCCAACAAAAGGGAATTTACATACCTAGGCCAACCGATGGAAGAAATATTGCAGATGCTGATACATGAAGGAAGAATCACAACTCTGCTACCTCCAATCAGCCCGTGATCGAGACGGTTTGATTTCAATGGAGTATGCCAGTATCACTCCCAATCTCGTGGTCACAACATAGAAGAATGCTGGGCACTCCGCCACCTTATTCAGAATTTAATTGACAGCGATGTCCTGCAGATGGCAGATGATGATGTTGTGGTACTAGAGATTGGGGACGCGTTTCCTACAAAGTGGAAGGAAGTCGTAGCAGTCATATCTTCTAAGACAGATGCAACTACTCCCTCACATACCATCCAACAAATTCAACTCAAGGGTGTTGACAATCCTTTGAAAGTGACTGCACCAGAGCCAATTATCTTGCCATGCAGACCGTAATATCCTGTTGTCAGCCTACGGAAAGTTCCATGGAATTATGGAGGGGCTGAAGGATCCACATCGCACATAACTGCTACAGTGTCGAAGGACAATTCACTGTATCTTCCCCAACGGGTGATGAAGCCCACCATATAGTCAGAGGGGAAGATTCCCATGGAAAAGGTGGAAGAATTTCTCCGTACTATGGGACATAATGAAGCCAAGGTGGTTTTAAGCTTAAGAGAAGCTCCACATCAAATTTCCATACTGAACTTAGTTTTCTCGTCTGAAGATCACATGAAGGTATTACTCAAGGTTCTGGAAGAAGCCCAACTGCCTAAGTCAATAGATGTTGAGAAATTACAGTATTTGGTGGATCACATTTTTAACAACAATGTGATATCTTTTACTGATGATTATATACCTCCCGAAGGGACCGGTCATTGCAAGTCGTTGCACATTATGGTTTTGTCCTCCGGATATATGGTGGGAGGAGTCTTGATAGATGGAGGTTCATCTCTGAATATCTGTCCTTCTGCTACTCTGGTGAAGATGAACATCAATCTCAATCGGATCCGAAGCAGTCATACAGTTATTAAAGCTTTCGACAGATCCCGACGAAACTCTATCAGGGAGATTAACTGCCAATGGAGATTGGTCCACATACATTCTACATATCTTTCCACTTACTCAAAATAGATACATGATACAACCTAATCTTGGGAAGACCATGTATTCATATGGATGGGGCCATCCCCTCCACTCTTCATCAACAACTTAAATACATTATCAATAATAGCCTAGTCACTGTCGATGCTGAGCCGGAATGTCCTGAACAAGGTGACATACCACTCATTAGATTCAATTCAGAAGTTGAGCCGGTCAGTTTTCATGCCCTGGAGGTGAGCAACACTCATTACCATCCTGTTGGGGCACCACCTCTCATACCCCAGATTTCTACCGAAGTAATGTCGGCCACTAAAAAAATGATGTCATTGGGTTATCAACTGGGACAAGGGTTGGGCAAAGACAATCAGGGCATCAAGCGCCCCATTCATGTTCCCAATCAAACACGGACAATCGGAGTAGGCTATACTTCTAGTTTCAGTCGCAGGAATCATGATAAGTACAAATAGATTCCTTCAGCTTCAGCCACATGACGATTTTCTTCACCTATAGTTCCTGAGCTTGCACAGTCTTCGGTAAAGGTGCTTGCCCATGTTATTTCCTAAACCGATACTGGGAAAGGGGAAAGAAGTCTTGGTTCCAAATCCTAAAGTGGAAGAAGAGGAATGAAGACTTAAACAAGACCTTGTCAGAATGATGTCAAACGTAAGCATCATTGTCCATGATGATCACACAAATAGATACACCCCAGGCGATGATTGCCCAGACGTAATGGTCATCATTCGGGAGAAGGAGGATGATGACAGCCCCTCCATCACTGTAGTCCATCAGGACTTCACCCTTGACAATTGGAACAACACTCCTTTCATTGGTCGATAAGGGTAAAATAGGCAAAAACTCCTTCTGCCCTATAGATAATCATAACTACTTACTTTTTTGTACAATATTAGCAATAGTTTTGTCAGTACATGTTAACAATTTGTATGATTGAACAGTTTCATATATATTAAGTGAAAGCATATTTTGTTTCAGGACTCTGAATTTAGATGTGCATATACTTGCTGATAAGGTGCCTTTTCTTCACAAGGATTGTAACTTTGATGAAAAGTTGGACTTAGACTTGATGGAAATACAAGAGGACATTGAGATACCTTAGGAGATCAAAAAATGGGTCGAAGATAAAACCAAACCAAACCTTGATCAAACCACTTCCTTCAATCTCGGAACCTTAGAAAGCCCTAAGCTAATCCAGGTTGGTACAGACCTCACTCCAAACCAAAAGAATGATATGGTTACACTATTAACCCAATTCCAGTTTGTGTTTGCATGGTCTCATAAAGACATAGTGGGTTTGTCCACTAACATTGTCATTCATCGCCTACCCATCAAAGAGGGATTCAAGCCAGTCAGGCAGAAGCTAAGGCGATTAAAACCCGAGTGGACTTTAAAGGTTAAATAAGAAATTGTGAAACAATTTCATACAGACATCATCATGGTGTCCACATACCCTGAATGGCTATCCAACATAGTTCCCATGCCTAAACCAGGAGGGAAGGTGCGAGTTTGCGTTGATTACAGGGATCTAAATAAAGCTTGCCTTAAAGATAGCTTTCCTGTGCCATTTATCCATATTCTCATTGATAATACTACTTAATACGACATGTACTCCTTTGCTGAGTGTTTCGCAGGGTACCATCAAATCATGTTGCTGAAGAGGATCATGAGAAAACTGCATTCATCACTCCTTGGGGAACCTTTTGCTATAGACGGTTGTCGTTCAACCTCATCAATGCCAGAGCTACCTACCAGCGAGCCATGATGGCTCTTTTCCACGATTTAATGCATAAGGAGATAGAGATCTATGTGGATGACATCATTATCAAATCTCGGAAGGAGGAAGACCACCTAGACCATCTCAGAAAGCTCTTCAACAGGTTGCGTAAGTATAACTTGAAGTTGAATCCAGCTAAGTGTGCTTTTGGCGTTAAATTAGGCAAGTTGCTTGGATTCCTAGTCAGCCATAAGGGATTGAGCTGGATCCCACCAAAATCCAGGCCATTAAGAAAATGCCTATTCCTCAGACAAAGAAGGAAATACGGGGATTTTTGGGAAGAATTAACTTCATTAGCAGGTTCATTTCTTAACTCACAGCAACCTGTGAGCCTATCTTCAAATTGTTAAGGAAGAACTCCTCCATGAAATGGAATTATGAGTGCTAGAAGGCCTTCCTTACAATCATAGAGCAACTAGTCAAAGCTCCTATTTTGGTACCACCCAGGGATGATGTTCCCCTATTCATGTACCTATCTATAAGTGACAATGCCATGGGCTGCATACTGGGACAGAAAGATGATAAAGGCCAAGAGCGAGCTATCTACTACCTCAGCAAAAGATTTAGCAGCAGTGAACACAAGTACACTCTGATTGAGAAGACTTGTTATGCTTTAGCATGGGTTTCCATGAGGTAACAACATTACCTCCATGGTCACAGAACCCATCTCATATCCCGCATGGATCCTCTCAAGTACGTGTTCAGTAAACCTATGCTGAACTACTGACTGTCCAGATAGCAGTTGATCTTACAACAATTTGACATCGTCTACTTGACCTAGAAGTCCATTAAAGGTCAAGGAATTGATGATCAACTGGTCGCCGCACCTTTAGGGGACTTCAAGCCGTTGGAAACATACTTCCTTGATGAAGGGGTAATGTCAATTGAGCAGCACCATCAGTACAATGCACGCCAAACATGGAAGATGTATTTTGATGGAGCTGTAAACATGGAAGGTTCTGGGGCTGGAGCAGTTCTAGTATCCGTTACGGGGGAGCAACATCCTGTCGCCGTTAAATTGCAGTTTGCCAACACCAACAACACAGTTGAGTATGAAGGCTGTATCATGGGGCTAAAACTAGCCCAATCAATGGGCATCAGATGGCTAACTGTCTTTGGAGATTCTGAGTTGGTAATCAGACAAACCACATGAATCTATCACACCAAAGGTCTACACTTGCTGCCTTACCATCGGGAGGTTCTACAGATGGCTTCAGAGTTTGAAGAAATATCCTCTCCACATTCTTAAAATAGGAATGATTTTGCGGATGCACTAGCAACCTTGGCCTCCTTGATCAACATACATAACAAGGAAGTCATGTCAACCCTCACATTTGCCCAATAAAAGGATCCAACCTATGGGAATTACATTGGAGAAGTTTCGTATGAGCTACCTCCCATCTAGCACCCTTGATATCATCACATCAAGGAGTACTTACAAGATGATCTACACCCGCTGAGGCGAGCCCGACTGAAAGAAGGCGAATCCATCGACTGACTATAAAATTCTACCTGAGCGGAGATGCACTCTATAAAATAGATGCAGGATTAGGTCTCCTCAGATGTCTGGACAAGGACCAAGTTCAGAGGCTCATGAATAAGATCCATGGTGGAGTCTGTGGCCCACATATTAATGGCCCTCTACTTTAAAAGAAAGTCCTAAGAACAAGGCATTACTGACTCTCTCTCAAAGCTGACTGTGATGATCACGTCAAGAGATGTTATCAGTACCAAATTCATGGGAATGCTATCCACGCCCCTTTCGAGGGAGCTCCATAATATGAGTTCGCTTTGGCCCTTCTCAATGTGGGGAATGGACGTGATTGTGCCCATCAAGCCCAAAGCCAGTAATGGGATCGGTTTATCTTCACCATGATCGACTACTTCACAAAGTGGGTAGAAGCAGCCTCCTTCCCCAAGGTTACCAAAGAAGTCATCATCGCTTTCATCAGAAATAATATCATTTGTCGATATGGACAACCAGAGGTAATTGTGTCAGATAATGCTAAGAACCTCAACAACAAAATGATGGAGGAGTTGTGCAATAAATTCCACATCAAACATCTCAACTCCATCATCTACCGTCCAAAGATGAATGGTGCAGTTGAAGCGGCTGACAAAAATATCAAGAAGATCATGCAAAAGATGTCCGCCAACCACAAAGGATGGCTTGACTTATTACCTCTTACTATGTTAGCCTATAGAACATCAATGCACACTTCCACTAGGGCAACCCCCTATGCATTAACCTATGGGATGGAAGCAGTGCTCCCCATAGAAGTGGAAATGGAATCCCTCAGACTGTTGATAGACGCTCATCTGGATGAAGACCAATGGATACAAGATAGGTATCACTAATTGTCTCTAATAGACGAAAGGCGTACCGCTGTTATCTTCCATGATCAGTTATATCAACAAAGGATTGCCAGGTCCTACAATAGAAAGATCCGGCTACAGTAGTTTAAACAACATGAATTGGTTTTGAAGAAGATCATTGACAACCAAGATTAGTCCAAGCGAAAATTCGCCCCTAACTGGGAAGGCTTGTTTATTGTCAAGGAGGTATTGACAGGAGGTGCTCTTAGATTATAGGAAATGGACGGCGATGAATTTTCACATCTTATCAACTCGAACACCGTGAAACGATACTATGTCTGAGGTTACCACCAAGAAAATATCCTGGTTTTGGATCACCAGATCCCCAGTCATTTCAAATTTTTTAACCTTTCACTACATATAACTTCTCTTCACACTCATCTGCCCCATTAGGGACAAATAAATTTTCTAACCAGCAGCCTGGTTTCGGATCGCCAGATCCTTTTCTCTCCATTTGGTTTTGAACCCTTACTCAACTCCGGTTATCCCACCATGGATTGAACCTTTCACACCCGCAGTTTTACCCCACTAGGGATAAGATTTTTCACACCCGCAGTTTATCCTGTACATGGGATTAAACTTTCTCACCCGCAGTTTGTCCTGAACATGAGATCAAACTTTTCATTGGCTGCAAATCATCCTGAACATGGGGCGAACTACGCCGACCTGATCTCCTTGATACGCGGGAGTACATAGGCAACCATTTCATATGGCCTGATCGCAATAAAACAAATACAACAAAAACATTTTTACAACCTTCTCATTACAAAAACAAAAATAACAAAAACATTCCTACAACCTTTTTTCCACATACAGTGTTAAACCTCTACACCAGGTTCGAACTACGCAGACCTGATCTCCTCTTCAATAGGAGTATGTAGGAAGCCATTCATGGTTCGATATTACCCCCTTCTAAAACATAAACACTTGTCAACGGTACTGGGATCAACCTTCAATCCACTACATTTCATCGGCTTTAGACCAAAGGGATGGAACTACCAGACCTCCCCATGTAAATGGGAGACTCGACGACCATTTAAGCTGCAGTTGAGTCCTCAAAGAGAAATACCAATCCATAAGAGATGAAACTAACTGGGCTCCTCTTAAATAAGAGTGCTGGCGACCATCTGTGGCGCGGTCAACCTCAGAGAGGAAAGCCACATTCCTCTCCACATTTACATACAAAAACTAGTCCCAAGACACCAAAGATGGTAAGGAATACACACAGATCAACGATCCATTCTAAAATATCCAGAGACAACTCAATGTCCATCCATCAAGGAGGAATTCAGAAGACATTAAGATCACAATCCCTGAAGAACCAAACAAATATCAAGCAAGAAATATGGCATAAGTAAAAGGGAAGTGATAAAAAATATATTTCCCTGCTATATATAATACTATTTAATAAATACAATATGAACTGTACATGACAAAATGGCTAAGCTAGTCTGTGCAGGAAAATACAAACCCATCTACAAATCAGTGTATATGAAAGCTATCAAGCCCAACATGGCATCCCTCTTAGAAGAAGGAGGTAACGTTGTGGTCTCCTGTACAAGGTTATCTACACGAGCTAACATATCTATGGCCATCTGCATGGTGACGCGGTGCTCATCAATATACGTGCTCATCTCTACAATCATGCCAGTAGTAAAGGACCTCACTGTGGTACTATCTATGACTGCTACATCCCGGGCAGATATGGCGCTATCCCTCTCAATTGTCACTGTAGCTCTGGCTGATCTGGCCTCATCCCGCTCAATAACAGTGCTATCTCTTCGAGATAATGCCTCGTCTCTCTATAACAGAGCTGCGTCTCTCCCATCAAGAGCTGTCAACATCAGAGCTCTAGCCTGATCGCACTCAAAGGTCATCAGATGAAGACTCTGCTTGAAGTACTGTGCTGAATGCTGGATCACGGCAGTGCTATTAGTAGGAGAATCTAAAAGAGCTGCTGGCAACTCAGTAAATGGCTTCTCCTCAGTGGGAGAATCAATATCCTCCATAGGCTTTCCACCATCTGAATCAATACCCGACACTGTGGATACTGCCGCAACCGATGAAGTCTCTGTCTCCATCCACGCAGAATACTCTGGCGAATAGATGGCGAGAAGCTAAACACTGACCTAACGCCCCATCAAAAGGATGGAAGTCCTGGAACTGGTCAAACTGTGACATCACAGCCAGTAGGTGGTAGGTAGTCATTCCCCTTAAACCAGCCAGAGGGATATAATCCATGCCCGGAGCATGAGCAATGAAGCTTTAGGGTGAACTGAGCCCTGTGCACGGTAGGATGCCAAACGGATCTACGATCCCCGCCAGGAATATTGACCAAGACATAGCGTCTATACATTTCGATGGCTGAAAGGAGTAAGACATAGCTATATCATGGGTAAAGCAGTACCCGTGTCGGCGAAAAGTACCAATCGGTCTCAAGTGTGACATAAACCACACGTATAACAAGACCGAACTGCCTGTAAATACCCCTGCAGGGTAGGTGCTGCAAAACGTGACCGACCTCAACGTCTCCGCCACAATCATCGGATTGATGGTATGACCCTCCCTGAGAGCTCTCACTGCCATGATAACACCGATGTCCAGCTCATCAATATACCGTGGCATGTACACATACGCCACTATACACATCACGAATACATCCACTCTGGCCAAATGCCACTGATCCTCTAGTGTGGTAAAATCCCCAGAATGCGGTGCGTAGCTGTCCGATGAGCCAAACCTATCTATCAGGAAACGCTGGGACAATACATGACCGGATGTAATCTCATTCTCTACTACTCTACGACGTAACCCAGTGAGGGTCATGAACTGCCAGCGTATATCTCTGACAGCCATATGAGCGCAAGGTCTGTCTAAGGGCAGGGCCTTCAACCGCTCGTACTCCTCCAATGTAGGAGTCAACTCCTGGGTACTAAATTAGAAAACTTGTCTCTCCGGTATCCAATGCTCCAGCATACCCTCCACAAAGCCTGTGGGAACCTGAAACATCAAGAGGGTTATAGAATGTTGTAATAGCTGATCTACAGTCACCTTATCTGTAGGTGACATAGTATCATACCACGACCTCATATGAGAGGCTATCAACACTGGTAGGGTATGATCTATGCGGCTGACTGTCAAAGAAGACATCTGTGTAGGCCGCATCATAAGGCCATCCAGGGGTCAATGCTGAATATCTCTGGACATATATACATATGCATAACATGATACATGCATTACAGGTAATAGATGGCAATATGATGTAGGGAATGAAAAACTGTATATACATTCTATGACAACTCGAGAATTTTGAATATTTTTAAAATTTTTATTAATTAATTTAGGGTTCAAAATTAGAACCTATACAGAAAATAAGTGTATGCGTTTGAGATTTTTAAGATGGAATTTTGAGGATTTCAAAATTCTGTGAAGAATTTAGGTGAATTATTCAGGATTAAGTGAATACGTGAATATATTCTATGGATATGGTATGATATGTGTACATGATGTGGTTAAGTGTCAAGCGTTGACCAGATAATAAATATCTGTGAAAAACCCTAATTATATATTAAGAACGTCAACATTCGGTTAGAAAACCCTAGTATTTTATAAGAAACCCTAAAACTGGTTCTGGAAACCCTAACTTCAGTTCTGGGAATTAGAAACCCTAATTTGATGTATAAAATCCTAAATTTGGAACTTTATAGCGTAAGTGTAAATAATTATAAGCTTATTTAGGATAAAACTTAAGTAATTGGCAAACCCTAATATAATTACGAAATCTAATTTCTAAATTAAAAAATTAGTTTTCTATTAGAAAACCTAATTCTGGGTTTAAAACTCTAAATGACCAATTACGACCCTAATTGCTAAATTAGCGATTTTAATTAGGAAATACTAATCCTAATTAGAAAGATTAAAGTTATGATTAAGAAATTTTAATATAATTAGAAAATTCTAATTATAATTTAGAAATATTAATTTTTATTTTTGAAAATCGAAATTTGGAAATCCTAAAAATTAAATTGCAAGTTAATGATTAAACCCTAAATCCTAAAGGGTTCAAACCCTAAATCCAAACCCTAAACCCTAAGGGTTTGATCAAATGACCAATTTAGAATTAAAATGGTAGGCAAAATGACCAAAATGCCCTTTCTTAAAACCAAAGCAAAAGATTTTGCAAATCTTGTGAGTCATCACCCTAATGTTTATCCCATGTGCATTATATTTACCCAAGATCAGCCAATCTTGCCACCTAGCAACAATTGATACATTGAATCAAATTTTATAACTTAAAAAGTAAGAAATACTTACTTTACTTAGCATTCTCTCCAAGTCCCTTCTCTCTCTTCATTTTCGAAATTCTAGAGTGAGAGAGAGTGAAATAGTAAGACATGATCAGATCATAGCTTCCCATAACAGGATCAAAGTCAGAATCAAAGGTCAAAGCTTCAAAGAGGTATAAACCTTCAAAATTTGGAATCCTTAGATCTGATGTTGGATGTTGTAATTTGTTGTTATAAGTCATGTTAAAAGGTGTCATTTGATGATCTGGGTTGCTAAAACTTGGATCCATATCATCTAGATGCTAAAAAAATTGAGTTTTCAAAATTCTAGAAAAAGGTTGAAAACTGACCTGACAGTCGAATGTCAGGCCCTCTAGATCTTTATGTGTTCGATATTTTGTGTGTTTTATGCTTTAGATCTGTTCTATGCCATGTGGTCTACGATTTGAAATTGAAAACAGGGTCATAGCATGTCTGGATTTCGTTTTATAAACAGTCAAAGTACGTTGACCGAGCACGACTTCTGGAATCTGGGCAAACCCAGAAACCCAGAAAGTCTGACAGTGTAATTCCAGGTCATTGATCTTGCTTCTCTTTGATTTTTAGGTCATGTTATTGTTTTAACTTTGTAAACTGGTATGTGGGCTACGCATAAAAGTCGTTATAACACTCAGAGCATGAACAAGAACAAAATTATTTATGGTCAAAGTAGGTTGTCCGAACTGCCGGAGGAAGAAATCTGGGTAACCCAGAATATTCAAAGGCGTTTTCTGACAGGTAGTTTGACCGTGATAAATCTGACATTTGTGATGTTGTTGAGCTGAGATGTTGTCATGTACATGTAGATTGACATCCCAACTTCATGATTCAACCTTTATATTGTATGAATCAAGCCCAGATTACTCGTTACAAGGATCACAAAGTAGGTGCTAAGGTTGTTCTTCATTTCTGGGTAACCCAAAAAATGAAGAACATGCTTGACATGATTTTTAGAGGCTCATATGTTTCTGTTGTGATATAGGATTTTCAGAAAACTAGATTCAAGTTTTAGTAGTACACTTATACTACATTCTAGGTTCCCTTAGCTTCCTAGAAATCAACACGAACACTGTTTTAATCACGGTCAAACATGATACCCTGGCAGCTGACTTTGAAGATCTGGGCTTGGCCCAAGAACACCAAGAACACCTATAGCGACGGGTCTGTCGCTATAGGGCCCTTTAGCGACGGTTTCTATTTAATTTATTTTCTAATTTTCTGGAAATTAATTAAAAATAGAAAAAAAATAGATTTTTATTATTAAAAATACAAAATAAATTTTGAAAAATTATTTTAAAGTCTGAAAAATAGTTTTTAATTATTTTGAGTATATTTCATAAATATTTAATATTTTTGGAATATAAATGATATTTAATTTATTTAATTATTATATTCAATAAATTATTTAAAAATAGTTTTAATTCATGAAAAATTATGAAAAATAATATTATGGTATAAAAAAATATTTAAAGATATTTTCAGTGACTTTTAATATTTTGTGATGAAATTTATTAATTAATTAATGTTAATGATAATTAGTTTATTTAATAAATATATTAAATAAATTAAGGAAAAATAGAATTAATGTTTTATAAATCATATAAAAATAATTTAAGTGTTAGAAAAATATTTTATGTTATAAAATATAACTTTTGATATTTTGTCATGAAAATATTAATATTTTAATATTAAAAGCAAATATCGGATAATGAATTTAATTGTTTAAAAATCATATAAATATAATTTTAAGGTATTAAAAATACTTTGTGATATTATAAATATATTATAATATTATGACATGTATTTCATTAATATTTGATAATAAATAAATATTAATGATAAAAGAATTATGTGGTATTTAATTTATTTAAATACGTGTTTAATGATTGAAAATTTATGATAAATGGTAATAATTATTTAAAAATTATTACGAGCTTACGAAAAATATTTTGACTGTTATTAAAATTATCTGAGTTAATTGCTAAGTGTTTAGGTAGAGTTTAATTGAACTTAGACTCGATAAAAGTCCGACTAGACCGTCGGGACGTTAGAATTTTGTCGGAATCAAGATAGACTGTAATAGTTTGACTTGATACCGAGTTTTATGTGTGTTATAGACTGATATGGTTATGTGTTATGTGTTTAGGTTATTCTATGTTTATATATATAGTAATATTATACTGTGATGATATTATTCTAATATTAGAGATCTATATTACTAATATTAGGTCTTCGGATAAAGCGTATAAATTGCCTAGCGGTAATCAACGGTTCAGGCAAGTTTGTTTTTACTTAACTCTACTAAGAGTGTTTCATTCGGATAAGCTTATGGTTAATCATTGCTGGTTGCCATGAATTGTACTCTGTACATATTGCATGTATAATTCAGGTATGAAAGGCTGATCACCTTCATTACCAGTTGGTCCAGATTTTTTTGTTCATGTTTAATACTTGTTCAGTCAAAAGTTTGTTCCTGCTAGTTCACAATTATATTGTTGAATTATAGCCAGCTTATTATTCAAATTTTTCAATCATGATATATCGTTATATTATTGAATTTAAACTTGCTGGGCAATCCTTATGCTCACCCTTGCTATATCATGATAAAACATTGCAGATTAAGACGAACGCGTCGGATACAAGGAAAGGTTAAAGACAGTTCCAGCGTTAGGATATGTGTGCAGCTAAATTGTATAAGTGTTGTATTTTAAGATTATGTGTTAAGTAAGTTAGGTAATGTGTATTAAGTTAAGGTTACTCGACCTTGGGGAATAGTGTGTAATGTATTGTATAAATAATTTATGTTTATATCTTCCGCAAATAGTAATAGTTGTATAGAATGATCGAACCGGATCCGAGGTGATTTGGGACCTGGATTCGGGGCCTTCACACTTTCCTAAGTACATCATCATCTCTATACAGCTAAAGGTTAAAGACAGTTCCAGCGTTAGGATATGTGTGCAGCTAAATTGTATAAGTGTTGTATTTTAAGATTATGTGTTAAGTAAGTTAGGTAATGTGTATTAAGTTAAGGTTACTCGACCTTGGGGAATAATGTGTAATGTATTGTATAAACAATTTATGTTTATATCTTCTGCAAATAGTAATAGTTGTATAGAATGATCGAACCGGATCCGAGGTGATTTGGGACCTGGATTCGGGGCCTTCACACTTTCCTAAGTACATCATCATCTCTGTACAGCTAAAAATACAGGGAAATGGGGCACATACGCCCTACTACTAACAAAGGCCTATCAAAAGATATAGCGAGAATGAGGCACAACCACCCAACATCTAACAGAGGCCTATCAAAAGAGATAACGAGAATACACATCAAAAGAAGATAATGGTGTCAATATCTACATCATCAATCCTGTCCACCTGATGTAACTCCTCCTGAGTCACTAGATCTCTATCAATAGGGATGTTAGGCCTATACATGGGAGGCTCTGCACCGGCAAAGCCATATGGGTCACCTGAGGGACCAGCGCCTGAGCTAGAAGGATCAAAAGTATCTGCCTCTGAAGGATCTCTACCCAAGTACCGGATGAAGAAATGTGCCCGGTTCAACTGCTGGGACAAACGATCAATCTGCGTCAAATGAGTCGAATCTCGGACACATGTCAGCCAATCCGTCATCATCACGGATCCAAAAACCATATCCTCCATAAACTCAATGGCGTGGGTCTGGGATCCAATGGTATGAGGGGACCACTATCGATGGAACGTATCCTGAGTATGTGAACCCTCTGACAAAGTATATCCGTCCATACCCATCAATGGGATGCCATCGATGGGTGACTGCAATATAGGCCAATAACGCCTGGTAGGAGGTAAGATCGGTACATGAATCTCTCATGTGGTGCTCCTAATAGTACACTCTCCTAAATAGAGCTCCCATCCTTCATCTATGAAGAGAGGAATCCTATAGGTGGATATCACATGCTCGACACCAGTCGGGAATCCATCCTCAAATCTAATAGTCAAATGTTCCCCAGAATAGGGAACCTAAGTGATGACATCAGCTGTCAATAACTCCAACTATAGTCGACAATGGGTGAAACCCTACGCTACAGGAACCTCCGCTAAAATGGAGTGATGCCATCGTCGTCCTCGTGGATAGGTATCTAAAGCTAACACACTCACATGATGCAAACATGGAAGCCTCTCATAGGCCCAAACCTGCTAACACAAAGGCAAAACATCTGCTGTCAGTGAACACTCTTAAACCTGTACATGGGAAATCAAATGAGAACTACTCACCAGCAGAAATGGGTAAAATCCTAGCCAAGCCTCGGTCAAGCCCTACGGAACGCATACGCATTCCCCTGAGGAAGTAGGCGAATGTGTAGGAACCCCAGTCATACTCTCCAATATAGTCCACCTCCCGCGTGGCAGTGATCAAAGTGAATGACACCGTAGAAGAGTTATCTACTATGAAACAACCCCTGATGATAACCAGGAACAATCGCCGAAGAATGCGATCCCTGACTCTCACATCAGCAGGCATGGACTCACTCAATAGCCCACTCATAGCATCTACGCTAAAAGGACCCGTACGGACGGTCCTGCCCTTTAGCGCCTCAGCCGGAACTCCTAGTAAGGATCGAATGCCAGTCGGGGTAATATTCGCTATACATGGCACTAACGCCCCTCCAAACTCCATACCAGTGATAAGTCGCCAATCCATCGACATCATCATCACCTCACAATCCAACAAATGGAGAGACTGAGTCTGGTGAAACCAGCGCTCAGACAATGCCCTGAAGTAACCCCAAAGACAACGGCGGGGTAGAATGGAAAAAAAATGCCCCTAAGCCCCAATCATGCTCTATACCTCGGTAATTTGGATGTAGAGCCTGATACAGGGAGTGAATGCTGAACCAGTTCCCTCGAGGCTGTGTAAAGCAGGGAGCCTGCATCACATGCAAATCAATGTCAAAATCCTTACTCCTCCTTAATAGGAAAAAGGAAGATCAAATCCAGCTTTTACCTCATTTACATGCAAGTAAACTGAGGGGTGGCGACTCAAATCAACCAAAAGATATGGAATAGCCACCTGAATGCCTGGGAAATCCCTACGGGGAATATGAGCATCAAGAGCTAAAGCCGCTACCGGTACATCCTCATCTTCGTCCTCGACATCTAGCACATCAACCTGGACAAGACGTATCACTGCCTCTGTCAGATGACGAGGCTGTCTAATAGAACGGGGTTGAGGCACTTCGGAAGCCCTCCTCTGCACACCTGAAGTGGTTCTGCGGGAACTACTCGGCTGATCCAAATCCATAATATCTGGACAACAAGTCTCTAAATCACCTCAGAAAGGGTGTGGTATTTTCTAACCTGGAGCTTTTTAAAATGCATTTTATGACTACATGCATGCATGCATTATTTTAAAATACGTCTACAGTAGAGTTAAAAATGCAGGACTACCCAATGCCTACATTTTGGAAAATTTTTGCCATAGTTTCCTCTATAAATAGGACTATCCATATGCACATAGGCAAGACTAGGTGGCCATTTAGTAGCACACCTGGCCACAGTCATATACGTACTATATGCATTAAAAAGCAAAAGTCATCAATCCATAAAGGTATCCAAATTACCAGGATTACTTTGAATTACCACCTTTGCTCATTTATCCTCAAATAGGATAAGAAATAGCAGAAAAAGGTGCCAATTTGACTGTTTTAAAAGTTAAATTTTTTCACATCATTATGTTCAGCATAGTTTTATACTAACATTTACTATGTTAAACTTTTTTTATCAAAACATATGAGCATGCATATTCACTACTATGTGTTTAGACGCATTTCATATAAAAAGTCATTTTCTAAAGAATAATACCTGGATAAAAGGCATGCATACATTACTAGGGCAGTGTAGAACACTTGTATGGTGACATAATTTGCAAAAAAATGCCCGAACTCAGCAGAAGAAGAGCTCTTAGATTTCCTTCGCAACGCAACTTGAAAATGATTTATGAAAGCAACCAGCCCATTTAAGGACATCCACGGCTGGCCGCAGGTCCACCTGCAGCTGTAGCATATACATGCGGATCCCTTGAGTAGGGCCCACCCCTCCGGCTCGGTCCAATTTGAGTTGTAAAGAAGTTCTCACAAACTAAAAAGGTCAAATCAGGGATAAAAATGCTACGCGATTGAGCAGAATAGCCTGAAATCCTGGTTTTTCATGGGCCAAACTGTGGCTTTCATATCATTTATTGGTATTTGCCCAAACATAACGTATACTATATCGATGATCTCAGCAGTTGTAAATCACATTCGGCAATACCTCACAAAGGTCCGATGCCGTCAGTTTGGCGTCATAATTCCAAAGTACACATCCCCGGCGGGGGCATCACGCACCTCAAGAACACATCCCTAGCGGGGGCATCACGCATTCTCAAGAATACATCCCCAGCGGGGGTATCACACATTCTCAAGTTCATATCCCCGGCGGGGGTATCACATGTTATCATCTGTTGATGTCCACATCCCCGGCGGGGGTATCACACATTTTTATCTGCAAAATACAAGTCCTTGGCGGGGGTATCACACATTTGTATCCGTTGATGCACATGTCAACGAAGGCCAAGTAACCTTAACATCACTACAGCCATTGGCAAGTAAATCCAATGAAGCGTCGGAAGCCATTCGATGATTTCAGCCGTTGATGTACACGTCAGCGAAGATCAAACAGATCCCCGACGGGGGTATCACGTATGTTCATTTGTCCAAATACAGATTCTCCGGCGGGGGTATCACGCATGTGCATCTGTCCAAATACAGATCCCTGGCGGGGGTATCACACATTTGCATCCGTTGATGCACATGTTAACGAAGGTCAATCAACCTTGACATCACTTCAGCCGTTGGCAAGTAAATCCAACGAAGCGTCAAAAGCCATCCGATGATTTTAGCCGTTGATGCACACGTCAACGAAGATCATGCAGATTCCCCGGTGGGGGTATCACACATGTTCATATGTCCAAATACAGATTCCCTGGATGGGGGTATCACACATGTGCATCTATCCAAATACAGATCCCTGACAGGGGTGTCACGTGTTTTGTGACGCCCCCAAAACAGGTATACAACACCCATTCTGAGTCGTAAAAATACATGGTACAGAAACAACTACAACTTTATTAATACAACATAAAAACTGTGAGTTTAAATACAAATATTGTCATCTAGACAATATCCACACTCAAATAAGTCCTCATTATAATTATTGATACATTATTTTACAAAAATGGTGAGGACTACTAAAATGACTTTCTAGAACCTTCATTTCATACCCCGACTAGTACTCGCTACATTCTCGCCTCCTGAGAAGAAAAATGGAACAAAAAGGAAAAGGCTGAGCTCAACTAGCCCAGTAAAGAATATTATGACTAAGATAATATAGAACAAATTATCGTTAGTCTTCAACAGGGAAAATTTTAATAGAATACAATAGACAACAAATTTTAAATCAATATTCGCAGCGGAAATAATAATTCATTAGAAGAGTTAAGTAGAGGATGAAATCTACTATCATTTATGAATTTAAAAGTCCATCATCAATATTTTATCCTTGTAACATCAATCAAAAAATATCTTAAATCAAATATTCATCTTTGCATTACAGGCCAAAGATATTCATCAGTTGGTCATGTTCATCTCAACACCTGTTCATCTTTACACTACGGGCCAAAGATATTCATTATAAAATCATTAATCTTTGCACTACAGGCCAAAGATATTTAGTTATATCATCATTTAGGACTAAGGATGATGAAAATATTTTAAAGAAAACGAATCCAGTGAAACAAAAACAAATATTAGGGATTCGTACTTTAAACAATCCAGTTCAGAAATACTTCATAAATAACCAAAGTGAATTAAAATTCAAGAATGATCAAAACATGGATACAATCAAAGCTAGTATCCATAATAGATATCTTGGATAAAAAATGAAAATTTAATTTTTTTGTGAATAGTGCCGTATTCGTGAATAGTGTCGTATACGTGAATAGTGTCGTATATGTGAATAGTAACCCCGACACAAAAAGTTTCAAATTTGATAAAAAGTTCAGATCAATATTTCGGCATAATAATATTGATAGAAATAATATCATTTATAAAAAAATAACATCCCTTACCTCGAAAAGAAAGTACTTCTGACTAGAATACTGGATATAGAGCTGAAGAGAACTTGCACCGTATAGAAACACTCAAAATCTTAAAATACTCACAAGAATACGCTCGATAATATAGAGAGAGAAAGATTTCAGTTTTTGGTGTGATTTTCAATTCTAACCTAAGCACCCTATTTATAGGAAAATGCTTAGAACACCAAAGCATAAAATTTAATATATTATTATTATTATTATTTGTTAAAATTCCATACGCCCACTTTTGAAGATCTGAATTCAGCAATTAATAACACATGCTAGACCCACTTAACTCACCAAACACGTCTTTCTTGAAAAAAAATAATTAAACTTCCAAAAATCAATTATTTTGGAACTTCAGAACTTCAATAATTCATAATAAATAGCTATTTTGTCAGAAAAATTCAAACGACATGTCTTTTCCATAGGAAATTTCATTATCTACAACTTTACAGAAGAAAGTTTTTCCAAATTCTAAACAAAAATTGAACGAAATTCACAAACGGACGATTTTACAAGCTATAATCAAATTTCAGTAAAGAAATGGGGTCCACCGACACACAAAATATGTGTTAATCATTTAATGCAACAAAAACACTCTTTCTCCTCATATACTCATATATCCCACATTCATTATAAAAATATCATTATTATTATATTATAATAATATAATAAAATATTATTTTATCAGAAAAGATAAAATATCGATTTTCAACAATTGTCATTTAAAAAATTTTTTCCATCTATATCCACATAAAATGAATATTTTTTTTATCATATAAATTAATAATTAATTATTCACAAATAATATTACAGAATAGCAATATTGACAACCAGGCAGTTTCTAGGAAAGAGGGGGCTTTCCAATAAGGATTTCTCTTTACTGGCGCCCAATTAGGTGACCAAACCTCTCCTTAGACAATTGCCAATAATGTTATCTAATTATATTATTCAGATAATATGAATTATTGCTTCAATAATGGAAAATACTGTGCAGTGATAACTATTGAAACAACAGTAATATAAAATATCAATGCAACAATTATTGAATCAATAAAATAAAATACTGAACAATAATTACTGTAACAATTATTGAGTAGTGCCTTCTAACGTAAGAATCAATAATTGGTGCAATACCGTGTGCTACTGTGCAACAACGCGTATTACTGTTTAACCATCGGGTATTCCAACAGTATTAACTGTAACAATTACGCCGTTATTTATAAACAACTTATACTTGTCGTTTTCTTCATCTAATCGCTTTTCGTTATGGGGCCCACAAAAGACTACGCCGTCGTACGAATATTCCCCGACAGGAAGAATATTCCACGACCAAATGAATATTCCCCGACAACAATGAATATTTTATAACCACTTGCTTATTTAAAATATTTGCGCATTTTACCCATAACTAACCTCATTAATCAATTCAATCCTTACTATTTCAAAATAATAAATAGAGGAAATTAAATTTCATTTATTAATAATTTGGGGTCTTACAACCTCCCCTCCTTATGAAATTTCGTCCTCGAAATTGACGTACATACCTGGTGTTTCGAAAAGATGAGGATACCTCACTTTCATTTCTATTTCCAACTCGTAGGTCATTTCTTCAATAGCATGGTTGCTCCACAAAACTTTAACTTGTGGTATGACCTTTGTGCGTAGGACATGCTCTTTCCTATCCAAGATCTTGACATGTACCTCCTCGTACGTTAAGTCTTCAACTATCTCATCCGGTTCTAACTCAATGACATGGTTTGGGTCTTTCACATATTTACGAAGCACAGATATATGAAAAACACTATGAATACGAGACATACTTGGAGGTAACGCGAGTCTATAGGCCACATTTCCTACTCGGTCAAGAATCTGAAATGGACCAATAAATCGTGGATTGAGCTTTCATCTCTTCCCAAATCTTGTAACTCCCTTCCATGGAGCCACACACAATAATACATGATCCCCAATACTAAATTCCACATCCTTTTGATGAAGATCCGCATAACTCTTTTGTTGATCCTGTGCCATTTGTATACGTTGTCGAATCATTTGGATATTTTTCGTAGTCATACGTACCAACTCGGGTCCCAACAATGTTGCTTCACCCACCTCATTCCAACATATTGGAGAGCAACACTTTCGTCCATATAATACTTCAAATGGAGCCACACCTATACTTGCCTGATAACTGTTGTTGTAAGAGAATTCCACCAACGATAAATACTTATCCCAACTCCCTTTGAAGTATAGGACACAGAGTCTTAATAGATCTTCAAGAGTTTGAATAGTTCTCTCTGATTTTTCGTCCATTTGAGGATGGTATGCTAAACCGAATCATAAATCTATGCCCATAGCTTTTTGCAAGCTAACCCAAAATCTTGAAGTGAATCTTGGGTCACGATCTGAAAATATGGATACTGGCATGCCATGCAATCTCACAATCTCATCTACATACATACGAGCAAGACGTTCAAGGGAATACGTCTCCCGTATCGAAAAAAAATGAGCAGACTTGGTTAATCTATCAACAATAACCCAAATAACATTTATGCCTTGAGAAACTGTGGGAAGACCCGTAACAAAATCCATGGTAATGTGTTCCCACTTCCATTTCGGAATCTCAAGTGGTTGCAATGGGCCCTTAGGCACTTGATGCTCCGCCTTTACACGTTGACAAGTTAAACACCTCGAGATAAACTTTGCAATCTCTCTCTTCATATTATTACAACAAAATATATGTCGAAGATCACGATACATTTTGGTACTTCCAAGATGGATTGCAAATGGTGTATTGTGTGCCTCCATCATGATTTGTACTTCAAATCAGAATCATTAGGAACAAAAAGTTTGGAGTGGACTCGAAGTATTCCTTCTTCATCGATTCTTGCTTCTGGAATAGCACCTTCTTGCACTTTCTTCTTTATACGCATCAGCTCCGGGTCTATGGCTTGAGCATCTTTAACTTTTTTGATTAAAGTTGGTTCTATACGTATACTTGACATTATTGCATGGGTCCCCGAAGTCTTGAATTCTATCTTCATCTTTTATAAATCACACCAAATGGGCCTTTGTGTTGACAACATCGTACTCGTTCCCGCATATGATCTTCTACTCAATGCGTCGGTTAACACGTTCGCTTTTCCAGGATGGTATTGAATGGTATGGTCGTAGTCTTTCAACAGCTCGAGCCAACGTCGTTGTCGCATGTTGAGTTCTTTTTGAGTGAAGAAATATTTGAAGCTTTTATGGTCTGAATATATCTAAACTTTCTCTCCATATAGATAGTGCCTCCAGATCTTTAGCGCGAAAATGACTGCTGCCAACTCTAGATCATGAGTAGGATAATTCCTCTCATATTCTTTAAGTTGTCGCGAGGCATAGGCTATAACTTTCCAACGTTGCATTAGAACACATCCTAGCCCTTTGCCTGAAGCATCGCTGTAGATAACAAATCCATCCGAACCAGATGGTATGGTTAAAATAGGTGCCGAAATGAGTCTCCTCTTAAGCTCTTGGAAACTCTTCTCGCATTCCTCGCTCCATACGTATTTGATATCTTTCCGAGTCAGCTGAGTTAATGGAGTAGCGATTCGAGAAAATCCTTCCACGAATCTCCGATAATAACCGGCTAAGCCCAGAAAGCTACGTACTTTGGTCACCGACTTTGGTTGTTCCTAATTTTGTATTGCTTCAATCTTCACCGGGTCAATAGATACTCCATGTTTTGACACCACGTGCCCAAGGAATGCTACTTCCTCAAGCCAGAACTCGCATTTCTTCAACTTGGCATATAACTTATTTTCACGAAGCCTTTGGAGTACCAGCTTCAAATGGTGCTCATGATCTTCACGACTTTTAGAATATATGAGGATGTCATCAATAAAAATAACAACGAACTGATCCAAATATTCCTTGAATACTCGGTTCATCATATCCATGAAAGCCACATGAGCATTAGTCAATCAAAAAGACATGACTAAGAATTCATAATGCCCGTACCGAGTTCTAAAGGCAGTCTTTGTAATATCCTCAGTTCTAATCTTCAGCTGATGATATCCAGAACAAAGATTGATTTTTAAAAAGAATTGTGCTCCTTGTAACTGGTCAAACAGATCATCAATACGAGGTAGCGGATACCTATTCTTGATAGTGACATGGTTTAATTCCCGGTAGTCAATACAAAGTCGCATACTCCCGTCTTTCTTCTTTACGAATAAAACAGGAGCACCTCAAGGAGATGTACTAGGACGAATGAAACCGATGTCCAATAACTCCTGTAATTGGACCTTTAACTCCTGAAGTTCAATAGGAGCCATTCGATATGGGGTTTTAGAAATGAGCTTTGTACCAGGTTTAAGATCAATAAAGAATTTAACTTCACGTTTTGGGGGTAGACCGGGAAGTTCTTCAGGAAATACGCCAGGAAAGTCAATAACAATAAGAATATTATTCAAATATGACGTGTCTTTATTCAAATTCATAACATGAGCTAAGAAAGCTTGACATCCGTTTTTTAATAAACGAATAGCTTTATGACTTGATATAACAGTGATTGATTTTAATGGATTAGTTGCTTGAATTCGGACAACAGGTTAGTTAGGAATATGAAAACTAACAACCTTACGAAAATAATCAATTTTGGCATAATGAGTAGTTAACCAATCAATCCCTAAAATCACGTCAAATGCAAGTATCTTTAAAGAGATAAGGTCAACAGGTAAGGTGATGGTGCCAACTTGGATCAAACAAGATTTATAAACAGTTGATGTGATGAACGTTTCTCCTAACGGAGTCTCCACAGATAAATCAAAGTCTAATTTTTCTGGAGTCAAGTTTAAACGTTGAGCACAAGAAGGAGAAATAAATGAATGGGTAGCACCGGTATCTAGTAAGGTATAAACTTCGCATGAATTTATGATTAGCTTACCCGTGATCACCTCATTTGGGTTCCTCGCATATTGACTAGTCACGACAAACGCTCTTCTAGGAACTGTTGACTTTGACTTTTTTGGGATAGCCTTTTGAGTCACCATCCCCGCTGGACTTGGTTTCGCTACAGTGCAATCTCGAGCGATATGTCCTTCCTTTCCACAGTTATAACACACCTTAAACTGTTGTGGGAAGTTTGGGATGATATGTCCTTCTTTTCCGCACTTATAGCATATGACCGGTGGTCGTTCTCCTCCCTTGGAACCAGTTGCTGTTGGTGCTGACGTCTTCGTATTGTCATTGTTGAATCTCCTCTTTTTAAAATCTCCTCTCGGCTCACTTCTTCTATTCTCATGGTCATGATTACCACCAGAGTGGTTGTCGCTCTTGTCCCTATTTTTCTTTCTCCGCTGGTTATCGTTGTTCTAATGACTGCTGTCACCGGTATGATCCTGGTTGTGGTCCCTCGGTTGAAAGTACTCGTTATCTCGCTCTAATAATTGAGCCCTGTTGACAACATCTGAATAGAGAGAAAATTTATGTGAAATGAGATATTGACGTATGTCGGGTTTCAAACCTCTCAGAAACATCTGCGTCATACTTTCCTCATTCTCCACCAAATGAGGTGCAAAACTGGATAACTCTGTAAACTTCGCCTCGTACTGGGACACCGTCATGTTATTCTGCTCCAGTCTAATAAACTCTACCTCCTTTATATGACGAATACTTTCAGGAAAGTACTTGTCATTGAACAGTTTCTGAAACGTTTCCCAAGACATGCTAAGTGCGGCTGAATGGGTATGTTTTACAGATTCCCACCAGTAATTTGCCTCATTACGGAACATAAAGGTGGCAAATGGAACCTTTTGTTCTTCCGTGCATCCCAAGACATCGAATATCTTGGTAATTTGTTTGACCCACGTCTCTGCCTTAATCAGATCTGGCTTTCCCCAGAATTATGGTGGTCCCAACTCCTTGAACTGCTTGGCTGTGACAAACCATTGATTGCTATCATTTCCTCCTGTATTTTGAACACGAGTCTCCCTCTTCTGATTTTGCATGAACTGCAAAAAGCTTCTAAACATCCTATCGTTCATCATCTGCTCAGTGGTGTTGTTCACAGGAGGAACATTGCCAGCCTGTTGCACGTTCTCGTCGTTGGTGAGTACAGACGTCTCCACGGTTTCATTTACTCCACTGTTAACATTCTCAGTTGCCATTCTTAAATACTGCCATAAAACAAGGGTTAATTAAATAAATTAACAAATCACATAATACCCCTATATTATGACCGACTAACAAATAAGCTTAGGTAGGACACACTAGCGAAGGATTTACTCGTCTCTCCCCTCCTAGTTCTATTCCCTGATCTCTGCCAGAGATCATATCCCTAAGCTCTGATACCAACTGTGACGCCCCCAAAACAGGTATACAACACCCATTCTGAGTCGTAAAAATACATGGTACAGAAACAACTACAACTTTATTAATACAACATAAAAACTGTGAGTTTAAATACAAATATTGTCATCTAGACAATATCCACACTCAAATAAGTCCTCATTACAATTATTGATACATTATTTTACAAAAATGGTGAGGACTACTAAAATGACTTTCTAGAACCTTCATTTCATACCCCGACTAGTACTCGCTACATTCTCGCCTCCTGAGAAGAAAAATGGAATAAAAAGGAAAAGGCTGAGCAACTAGCCCAGTAAAGAATATTATGACTAAGATAATATAGAACAAATTATCGTTAGTCTTTAACAGGGAAAAATTTAATAGAATACAATAGACAACAAATTTTAAATCAATATTCGCAGCGGAAATAATAATTCATTAGAAGAGTTAAGTAGATGATGAAATCTATTATCATTTATGAATTTAAAAGTCCATCATCAATATTTTATCCTTGTAACATCAATCAAAAATTATCTTAAATCAAATATTCATCTTTGCATTACAGGCCAAAGATATTCATCAGTTGGTCATGTTCATCTCAACACCTGTTCATCTTTGCACTACGGGCCAAAGATATTCATCATAAAATCATTAATCTTTGCACTACAGGCCAAAGATATTTAGTTATATCATCATTTAGGACTAAGGATGATGAAAATATTTTAAAGAAAACGAATCCAGTGAAACAAAAGAACAAATATTAGGGATTCGTACTTTAAACAATCCAGGTTCAAAAATACTTCATAAATAACCACAGTGAAGTAAAATTCAAGAATGATCAAAACATGAATACAATCAAAGCTAGTGTCCATAATAGATATCTTGGACAAAAAAATAAAAATTTAATTTTTTGGTGAATAGTGCCGTATTCGTGAATAGTGCCGTATATGTGAATAGTAATCCCGACACAAAAAGTTCTAAATTTGATAAAAAGTTCAGATCAATGTTTCGGCATAATGATATTAAAAGAAATAATATCATTTATAAAAAAATAACACCCCTTATCTCGAAAAGACAGTACTTCTGACTAGAATACCGGATATAGAGTTGAAGAGAACTTGCACCGTATAGCAACACTTAAAATCTTAAAATATTCACAAGAATACGCTCGATAATATAGAGAGAGAGAAAGATTTCAGTTTCTGGTGTGATTTTCTATTCTAACCTAAGCACCCTATTTTTAGGAAAATGCTTAGAACACCAAAGTAGAAAATTTAATATAATATTATTATTATTTGTTAAAATTCCATATGCCCACTTTTGAAGATCTGAATTCAGCAATTAATAACACATGCTAGACCCACTTAACTCACCAAATACGTTTTTTCTTGAAAAAAAATAATTAAACTTCCAAAAATCAATTATTTCGGAACTTCGGAACTTCAATAATTCATAATAAATAGCTTTTTTATCAGAAAAATTCGAATCACATATCTTTTTCATAGGAAATTTCATTATCTACAACTTTGCAGAAGAAAGTTTTTCCAAATTCCAAACAGAAAATGACCGAAATTCACAAACGGGCGATTTTACAGGCTATAATCAAATTTCAGTCAAGAAATGGGGTCCACCGACACACAAAACATGTGTTAATCATTTAATGCAATAAAAATACTCTTTCTCCTCATATACTCATATATCCCACATTCATTGTAAAAATATCTTCATTATTATATTATAATAATATAATAAAATATTATTTTATCAGAAAAGATAAAATATCGATTTTCAACAATTGTCACTTAAAAATTTTTCTCCATCTATATCCACATAAAATGAATATTTTTTTTATCATATAAATCAATAATTAATTATTCACTAATAATATTACAGAATCACAATACTGACAAAGAGGCAGTTCCTAGGAAAGAGGGGACTTTCCAATAAGGATTTCTCCTTACTGGCGCGCAATTAGGTGACCAAACCTCTTTTAGATAGAACTTTCTAGACATTGCCAATAATATTATCTAATAATATTATTCAGATAATATGAATTATTATTTCGATAATGGAAAATAATGTGTAGTGACAATTATTGAAACAACAGTAATATAAAATATCAACACAACAATTATTGAATCAATAAAACAAAATACTGAACAATAATTACTATAACAGTTATTGAGTAGTGCCTTCTAACGTAAGAATCAATAATTGGTGCAATACCGTGTGCTATTGTGCAACAACGCATATTACTGTGTTTTAACCACCGGGTATTCCAACAGTATTAACGGTAACAATTACGCCATTATTTATAAACAACTTATACTTGTCATTTTCTTTATCCAATCACTTTTCGTTATGGGGCCCACAAAAGACTGCACCGTTGTACAAATATTCCCCGTCAGGAAGAATATTCTACGACCAAACCAATATTCCCCGACAACAATGAATATTTTATAACCACTTGCTTATTTAAAATATTTGCGCATTTTACCTATAACTAACCTCATTAATCAATTCAACCCTTACTATTTCAAAATAATAAATAGAGGAAATTAAATTTCATTTATTAATAATTTGGGGTCTTACACGCTTCATCTGTTGATGCACATGTCAACGAAGGTCAAGCAACCTTGACGTTATTTCATCCGATGGCAGTTAACCCATCAAAGCATCGGAAGCCATTCGATGATTTCATCAGTTGATGCACATGTTAACAAAAGTCAAGCAGCCTTGGCATTTATCCCCAACAGGGATTTCATCCGTTGATGTACATTTTAGTGAGGGTCAGGCAATCCTGACAACATAGACTGTTCACAGTAACACTAACAGAGCATCCTCATCAGGGAGGACCGATGATGGAATATGTTATACACATCCTCGACAGACCAAATGCATCTCCATAGAGTCTCTTGTACATGAGAGATATGTTTATTCCCGGTAGAAGTCAAGGGGAGCCGGCAATCATCCCACCATGTTAGAGAATAATCCAACAAACCACATACATTTGCATCATGATGTTGTACATTGCATCATGATTATCTTGTTACATTTCAAGTGTATAGTATTCTTTATCCTATCCATGCCATTGCATTTCATGAATATGATAAAGAGGGGCATTTGTAGACACTCAAAAATTTTTGCATACCTGTTACTAACATTGTAGGAGGGCAGAATCGTCTTTCAGAGATAACCCTGGAAGACAGCTCAGTTCAATCTCAGAGACAACCCTGGGATATTAAGTATTACAATCTCAGAGATAACCTCGAGATATCTAGCTCAGTCTTGGAAATACCACTAGAAGTTTCAACCTCAAACCCAAAAATAACACTGGGAGTTTCAGTTTCAACCTCGGAGATAACCCCGAGGATTGCAGTTCAAATACTGGAAATCATACCGGAGAAGACTGCCTCATATCAGAGATAACCCCAAGATACTCAATCTCAGCCTCAGAAACAATACCGAGAAAGATAGTATCAACCTTGGAGACAACCCCGAGGCATGCAGTTGCAGTTCCGGAGATAATGCCAGAAATGCTTGTTTCAAACCCATGCAAACAGCTTCAAACACTCGACAAAAGCCCCGAGGCACTCATTCCCCAATCCCAGAGATAAACCATGGGAAGTAAGGCACACCTCAAAAACAACCTTGAGGACGGTCAACACCTGCAACAGTCCAATCTCTGAGATAACCCTGAGCAACGACAGCTAAATCAGCTCAAACCGGAGATAACCCCGGTGAAGGGCAGAATCGTTATTTTTCCATCCCAAACCCACATCGCGTTGTCTCAACAACATTCATACATACATTCTATATAGCAATGTCCTACAAGAACCAAGGAGCTCCAATCCCGAGTGACTACTGCACAAGACAGCACACCAGATAGAATTTGAAGCTTGAAGACAAAGGGCATTGTCCCATCTTCCTGACTTTGTACAACCTCTAATCCCATGTCATTGTGCAGCTCTAGACAACAGCATGTCGAAAAAGGTCTTATACACCTCGATCGGTCGCCCATATTGAAGTTCTGAAAGTTCAAGCGGATAATAAGTTGCATGCGTGCACGTACTTCGATACGGCGAGACCTGCTGAACTCGGGGCACCCTGGGCAGCTACAGGTGCATCTGCGGCTGCCGTAGGTACACCTGTGGCTCCCCCCTCTATAAATAGAGGGCTTGGAACAGCCATTTTTCATAGAGGAAAGGTGAGGAAGCCCTGTCTAATTTTCTCTGTACACACTGTAAACTAAGTGCTTTCTCATTTTAAACACTTGTGAGCTTATATATTGTTATATTTTTACCGGTAGGAGCAGAGTGTTCATCCCTTTCAAGTCATTGATGTCTTCTTTGGCAGTCCACTGTAAGCCTTCTTACACACTTTAAAGCCTTTCTCTTCATCTTTGCACACATCGTTCTTCACGTTGAGAGTCGTGTTGCGTGTGTATGCCCGGACTTCGGTCTGTGGCTTTTATTTCTTTTATATATATATATATATATATTTATATATATATTATATATATATATGCAAATAAACGCTCGATGTTAAATCCAGGCCTGGATTTTACATCCGGAGCGTTTATTTGTCCATATATATATATATATATATATATATATATAAATATATATATATATATATATATATATATATTTATATTTCTGTCTGGCCTGGAGTTTACTTCGTGGCCTTTTTCAGTTTTCTTTACATTTTGTCCCGTCCGGAGTTTATTTAATGGCGGTTGATCGTCTTTACGACTTTATTTAAATTTCTGATCTCCAATGGAGGTGCTTCGTGGTGGTTGATCATGTCTCTATATATATATTTATCGCTTTTTTTATATTTACATTTTCGATCCCCCATGGAGGTGCTTCGTGGTGGTTGATCCTGTCTGTATATATATATTTACAGCTTTTATATATATAACTATTTATAGTTTTCATATAAATTGCTACATCATGTGAGTCTAGGAATCATGTGATCAGAAATTCAGTCTATTGAATCTAGATTCGGTTTTCGTGATGGACATTTTCAGCTGTACACGGTTTGTAAATTATTCGGTACTGCTATGTATATTATTTTGTCGAAGATGCTTTGCATCTCAAAAATAAAAGCAATTTAGCCGAACACATAATAAGATGGAAGTATCAAAGGCCTCAATTACTATTGAGCACAAGGGTATGGAAATACCTCTTTTTATAAAACATCACTGCTATATCTTGTTAAAAACTCAATTTTTGCACAAATTCAAACCCTTTGTATATAGGTGCAAAAGAGGCATAACACTACTTTCAAATAATTGCACATTGATCCTCACACACACACACATTCTTATAATAGTTTAATTAAAAAGTGGCGGTCACCGTGGTAACACGGATGTCGGGGGGGGGTGCCTAACACCTTCCCTTCGCATAATCAAGTCCCCAGACCCTAACGAATCTCAGTTTCACAGACCCATTAAGCAGTGTCACATCATTGGGTCAATGTGCAAATCTTTTCACGGTTGTGTTGGTACAACCATTTAAAAAACCAACTAGTGACTCTTACGGTCAAATCGTCGACATATAAATGTCGAACCTTTTCACAACTTGTTTTTTTAAATAAATCTCACCTAACATGAGAACACCAAAAGATAAGAACAGAAAAGGGACAAATAAAAATCCCGACGTCGACAAGACTTTAACAGGTATCTCTTCATATGTTAAATCTTCAGCTATCTCGTTTGGTTCTAATTCAATAATGTGGTTTGGGTCTTCCACATATTTATGTAACATAGATATATAAAAAACGTTATGAACACGAGACATACTTGGCGGTAAAACGAGTCTATAGTTCACAATCCCTATTCGATCGAGGATTTCAAATGGACTAATGAATCGAGGGTTGAGATTTCCTTTATTCGTTGATTCTTGCTTCTAGAATAACACCTTCTTGTACTTTCTACTTCATATGCATTAGCTCTGGGTCTGTAGCTTGAGTAGCTTTAACTTTATCGATTAAAGCTGGTTCTACGCGTATATTCAACATCATTATGTGGGTCTCTAGAATCTTTAACTCTATCTCCATCCTTTATAAGTCATACAAAATGGGTCTTGGTGTTAACAATATCGTACTTGTACCCGCATATGATCTTTTACCTAACGCGTCAGCTACCACGTTCGCTTTTTCAGGATGGTATTGAATGGTACGATCGTAATCTTTCAACAGCTCGAGCCAACGTCTTTGGCGCATGTTAAGTTCGTGAAGAAATATTTAAGACTCTTATGGTCTATGTAGATCTCCACTTTCTCCCCATACAAGTAGTATCTCCAGATTTTTAACGCAAAAATGACTACTGCCAACTCTAGATCATGAGTAGGATAATTTCTCTCATATTCTTTGAGTTATCCGAGGTATAGGCTATGACTTTCCCATATTGCATGAGAACACATCATAAACCTCTGCATGAAGCATCGCGGTAGATGATAAATCCAACTGAGACTCTCATCCCTTTACTTGGATAGCACCTCACATTGATACCTATCAGCTTGTCAACGCACAAAGATGACGTCCCCTATGAAGAGTCTGGCTTCGGTGCATTCCACAAAGGAAGTCACCCAATAGAGGCTCGGCTACTAACCCTTGTAGTTGGGTTTTTAACTCCTGAAGTTCAATAGGAGTCATTCGATATGAGATTTTGGAAATGGGTTTTGTACCGGGTTCATGGTCAATACAAAATTTGATTTCGCGTTCCGGGGGTTGGCAAGGAAGTTCTTCGAGAAATACGTTAGGAAATTTATTAACAATAGAAATATCATTCAAATCTGAAGTATTTTTGTTTAAATCCGTGACACGGGCTAAGAAAGCTTGACATCTATTTTTCAATAAACGAATGACTTTATGGCTAGAGATGACAATGATTAACTTTAGTGGTTTGGTTGCTTGAATTCGCATAATAGGTTGGTTAAGAATATGAAAGCTAACAACCTTGTGAAAATAATCAATTTTAGCATGATGAGTAGTTAACCAGTCGATTCCTAAAATCACATCAAATGCAAGTATTTTCAAAGAGATGAGATCAACAGGTAATGTGAGGGTACCGATTTGAATCAAACAAGATTTATAAATTGTGGATGTAACGAAGGTTTCACCCAACAGAGTTTCAACTGATAAGTCAAATTCTAATTTCTCTGGAGTCAAGTTCAAACGCTGAACACAAGCAGGTGAAATAAAAGAATGGGTAGAACCGATATCTAATAAGGTATAAACTTCGCAAGAGTTTATTATTATCTTACCCATAATAACTTCATTCGGGTTCCACACTTTTTGGGAAGTTATGACAAACACTCTCCCTTAAACTATCGACTTTAACTTGTCCGGGACAACCTTTGGTGTCACTGTCTCAACTGGACTTGACTTCGCTATATGACAAAATCGAGGTAAATGACCTTCCTTTCCACAATTGAAACACACTTTGGGTTTCTGCGTACAGTTTGGACTGATGTGTCCCTCATGTCTGCATTTATAGCATATGACCGGTGGTCATTCTCGTTCCTTGGAAACGGGTGCTGGTGCTGCTGTCGATGTCTTTCCGCCATTGTTGAATCTTCTCTTCTTAAAGTTGTTCCCACTTATTTCACCTCTCCTATTATCTTGGCCATGATTACCATCGAAGTGGTTACCATTTCTGGCATAATGATTTCCTCCACGATTGTTATCACCGCTTCGATGACTGTTGCCATTGGTATGACCACTATCATTTTTTTGGCTGCTATCTTTTATTTGGGCTGACTCATTATCGTGCTCAAATAACTGAGCCCTATTTACAATATCTGAATATGAACAAAGTTTGTGAGAAATGAGGTATTGACGAATTTCGGGCTTCAAACCACGCAGAAACATTCGCGTCATACGCTCCTCATTATCTAACAAATGGGATGTAAACTGGGATAACTCCATAAACTTTGCCTCGTATTGAGATATGGTCATATTGTTCCATTCCAGCTTGATGAATTCCACCTCCTTCATGTGACGAATACTTTCTAGAAAGTACTTGTGCGTTTTATAGATTCCCACCAACAATCTGCCTCTTCATGCAATATAAAGGTGGTGAAGGGAACCTTTTTCTGTTTAGTGCATCTCAAGACATTAAATATCTTGGTAATTTGCTTAATCCATGCCTCTACCTTAAGTGGCTCTAGCTTTTCCAAAAACTCTGGTGGTCCCAACTCCTTGAATTGCTTAGCAGTGACCAACCGTGAGTTACCATTGTTTCCACCTGCATTTTGAACATGATTCTCTCTCGTTTGGTGTTGCATGAATTGTAGAAAGCTCCTAAATATCCCATCGTTCATCATCTGGTCGGTGTTATTATTTATAGGAGGATTATTACCTTTTTGATGAGTATTATTCTGGTTATTAGTTGGCAGTGTCTCAATGGTCGCATGTGCTCCATTGCTTATCTCAAAATTTTTAGATGTCATTCTCAAATACTACCACAAAACAAGGGTTAATTGACATGCCACATATTATCCCTATATTTCGACCGACCAATTAAATAACAAATAAACTTTGGTAGGACATACTAGCGAATGTTTTACTCATCTCTCCCCTCCTAGTTCTAACCATAGATCTCCGCCAGAGATCATATCCCTAAGCTCTGATACCAACGGTGACGCCCCCAAAATAGGTCCACACAACCCATTCTGAGTTGCCAAATACATGGTACAAAAATCAAGTATAACTTCATTAATACAACTATTAATTGTCGTGTAAAATACGACAAAACATAATCTGTGAGTTTCAATACAGATATTGTCATGTAGTAATATCCAAACTCAAATAAAGTTCTCATTACAATTATTATCACACAATTTTATAAAATAGTGAGGACTACTAAGAGCCATCTTGGACCATTACTTCATATCCCAACTAGTCTCAACTATATTCTCGTCTCCTGAGAAGAACAATGGAACCAAAAGGAAAATGGTGAGCTCAACTAGCCCAATAAAGAATTTTATGACTAAGGTAATGTAGAAAAAATTATCCGTAGTCCTCAACAGGGAAAAATCTAATAGAATACAATAGATAACAAGTTTTAGATCAACAACTGCAGCGGAAACAACAATCCATTAGAAGAGTCAAGTATAGAATAATGTCTACTATCTTCTATGATTTAAAAATCCATCATCAATAAGCAATACCAATCAATAAACATTTCATATCATCGAATTATCCATGAACTATGGGTCAAGGATATTCGTTAGTATCACATCAACAATTTATCCATGCACTATGGGCCAATGATATTTGTTAGTATCACCAATGGTTATGATCATGTCAAATAACTGTCCATCAATGCACTACGGGTCCATGAGGACTTTTACCACATCATTTTTCTGTAACATTATAGGTCATGATTATACCGATACAAACTTTCTTGGTCATAATCATACCAATCAATAGTCCATCTATGCACTACGGGCCAAAGATGTCTTTTACCACAACATAAGATGATGACACTGATATAAGGAATTAATCAAGTGAGATCAAGGATAAATATTAGAGATTTATAATTCATTTTATCCAGAGTTCAAGAATATTCAAATTGTTCACATGATAATTTATTTATGGAGTAAAATTCTAGAATGATATTCATGTATCAAAAATAATTTGGACAAAAAAAAATTACTTTTGTCGTGAATAGTACATCGTGAATAGTACCAAATGAATAGTACCCCGTCATGCAAAGTACCCTAAATAAATATTACCCCGAGTGAATAGTACTTGAGTGAATAGTTACAAATGAATAGTAACCCGTTATACAAAGTGTCCTAAATCCCCGAGTGAATAATACCTGAGTGAATAGTACCCGAGTGAATAGTACCCCGTGAATAGTATCCTGAGTGAATAGTACTCTGTGAATAGTATTCCGAGTGAATGGTACCCGAGTGAATAGTACTGTAATAATCCAAAATTTTATTTATAATTTTAAATATTTATTGAATTAAATAAATATTTTTAATTGACGTGTTTGTTGTTTAGTAGATATTTATTGGATTATTTATTAGTAAGTAAATAATCCATGAGTTATAGAAATTAACTTAATTAAGATAAAAGAGTGAAGAATGTGGCGATTTGATTATTTGAGTTGTGATTCTGGGGACAGAATCCTTGTAAGGATGGAAGGATGTAACGATCCGAAATTTTAAATTGTAATATTAAATATTTATTAATATATAAATATTTATTTGATGCGCTTATTGTTGAAATTGATGAGAGAAATATTTTATTGATGTAATGGTTGCTAGTAAATATTTACTAATCTAAATTCATTAGATAATATTCTAAATTAAATTAATTTATAATTTAGAGAGTTATAATATAACATGAGATGTTATATTATTGTTTTAATTTAATAATTTAAGGTGGTATATTAAATTATTAAATAAAATTATAATGAGATTATAATTTTGTGATATTTGGTCAAGTGGAAAATTTATTTAGTATCTGGTAATTAGTTATTTAATTAGGATTGGATATGGAAATCTAAGTAAACAATGTGGGACAATAAACTATATTTTAAATAACTTATGAAAATAAATTAAAGGAGTTATTAAAATAAATTAAAAGTGTTTAATTTAGTTTTGCCAAACAAAGTCTAATGCCTATTAAGTCTTTAATCTAATTGTGTTTTACCAAACAAGGCATAATGATTAATTGATTATTTTTTTAGTGGTTAGCCAAACAAGCCTTATGGCTTTTGATTTTCAAAAACTTACATAATTGATATAAGTTATATCTATATTTATATTATATCATTAATATATATTATTACTATATACGTTATACTATTCTACGTATGTTAGAAGAGAAAAGAAAGACTCAGTTGAAGAAAAGGGAGAGAAGAAGAGAGAATGCAGAGAAGAAGAAGAAGAAGAAGAAGAAGGAGAAGAAGAAGGGGAAACCTTGAGAAAACAAAAGAAAAGCTTTCATCATCTCCATATTTTCTCCTAATTCAACCTAGAAAGGGCACGTGAAGTGCAGATAACTGTAAGCTGTTAAACTGTTGTTGGTAAACAACGATCAAGGCAAGTCTTTCGGTTCCTATTTGTTACGTGGACTTGATGAACTGTTTTAAATTGCATGATATGTTATACATGTTGAAATCATGAAATGTGAAAGTCAATATATGACTGCATTGTTTTGGCTAAGTAATGATGATTGAGTAAGGAACTCAATCTTTATATTTGCTATGTGAGTTAAAAGAATGTATGCCATGTTACTTTAATGAGTTGTATATCGAGCATGTTATTATGTGCTATGGGATGCATGAAAACTGTTAGACTTTGTTTGGCTGTCGAGCTCACTCTTGCAAATAACCACTTTTACAGGTCAAGATTTTAAGGTAAAGATATGTGCTAAGTGAGTTATAGAGATCTATATTCACGAAGATTACTTATGTTTTATGAGAAATGTATTTCATATTTTGAACGTAACATGTTGTTGAATTGTAAGTTGAGCTATCCAATGTATATGGATGTTTAGTTATGATGTAAGACTTTGTATAGTCATTTTGTTGTAACGATTCATGATATAAGATTGAATCAAAGAGATGTAATGTAAAGGTTATGATTTAGGGCATGAAAGAAGGAAATGTATAAACGTTCTAAATATTCCGCAATTTTAGTGTTTTTAATATCGAATAATGATGTAAAATTTGAGTTTTAATGTGTGGTTAACGACCGAAGTCGAGAATTAAGTTGTATAAATTTTGGGGTCGTTACAGTTGGCATCAAAGCTGTAGGTTATAAACCTTAGGTAGGAGTACCTTAGGCTATAACCTTAGAGAAGGAAGGTGAATATAATGAAAGAATAAGCTCAAATAGAGTTTGAACAATAAGAAGTAATTTAAGAATTTATAAAGAAGGGGTTAAAACTTGCGTGAAATGATTCAAAGAAGAATCTAGCAGAGGTATAAGGAATATGAATGTGGGGTTACCCAACTCCAATAATAAGGATGTAAGGTGATAACAAATAGACAATGTCTATAAAAAGAGAATGATAAAGAAGTTTAGAATAGAGAGTTATATTTAAGTATGGTGCAATTGTACTCTTTAGTAGTTGATGTATGGTATCTGGGCTAAACGATTCCTTCATAGAGCGGAGGTATATACGAACTAGCAACTCGGAACCTAGTTTGTTGGTTGTTTGTGGGAAACCACTCAGCGTACCATATTGAAACTATTAGAGACTCGATGTGTACCAAGTATAGAAATGGACACTTACGATGAGAGTATAGAACTTGAATAAAATTTTGAGCGATGTAAATAAAGTTGGAAATTCTTAAAGGAAGAATTGTTATATAAACAAGAAGATTCAAATAAGAATCTTGAAGAGATATAAAGATAAAAAAAAAGCCAAGATAGCGAATAATGTCGTAAATGATGAAAAAAGAGAAAGAAAGAGGATCGTAAAACAAAACGATCACGAGTTAAGAAAAGAATTATAAGGGAGATGATTATAGAATAAGATCACGACGTGATCTGTTTAAGTTATAGAAGAAAGATGGTCTGTAATGTTTGAATAATTATAGCTTAATGCTATGAAGATGGTGTACTATGAAATAGTACGAGATAACTCACGAGGAGTTATAAATGATGTGATACGAGGAATTCGTATCGAGCAAAGAGCAAGTTAAGAGCAAAATTGAGTTAGGTGGGGTCGTTACAGTTGGGATTTCAATTGAGGACTTATGTGATGGCTGAGTTGTACAAACCTTTGTATGGGCGAGGGTTTTGTGCTTGCACTCAATTTATCACATTGATAATCATTGGAATGTTTGTGTCGCGCTATTTGCTATATGCCTGTTGAGAAGGTGATTCTTTTCTCATGTGTATAACAGATAGGTAGAGTATAGTTAGAGAATATTATAAGGTTAAGTGCGAGTTCTTAAAGCTCATACTTATGGTAGGTTCGTGACTCATAATTATATGGTATGTTTTTGAACCCCTCAGCGAATGGACGCCTATGGTCTGACTAGGATAAGTTCTTAAACTCATATGATTGTGGCAAGTTCCTGAACTCATAACGTGTGGTAAGTTTGACGAACTGGGTGTAATTAAGTGTGAATGGAGTATTGAGGATGATAGGAATAGATAGACCTATTAAGCAATGGATCATTATAGAAAGTGGAGTTGATGGTGAAATCATAGGTATTCTAAATCTACTAGCTATGCTAGACTTTCGAAATTTATTGACTTCGTGCTGATGTTTACACTTCTATTTTCTTGAAAAACATTGGATCAAATGATAGAACTAATGAGTTTTAACAACAATACTGTTATTCGTATGTCTATGCTAATTGCTTCGGCTAGACAAAAATGATTTGCAATATATCAAAATGTATTTTATATCATTAATGCATCATGTAACCTGGTGCAAAGATGAGAAAAAAATGATGGAGTCATCAATGCAGTATTACCTAGTGTTGGATGTGATCTAAGGATCGTCAGCCCACTATGGTATGATGTAGTATGATAAAATCAACAAATGACGGAATTCTCAACGGACTGTAAATACAGTGCTATATCATGACGTTATAAAAAGATTTTTGAGATTTCTTTAAGATATGAGAATACATATGTATGTATGTATATGTATATTTTGATTGATGTTCGAATTGTTGTAGAGGTCTATGCTATTTGATTCAGCTAGACAAATATTGAAAGATATTCATGAAATGCATGCGTTTCTTGAGAAGTTATGCCAAACCAAATTATTTTGGTGCGGATTCAAATGTTGAAAAGCTGAGATGAAAAACCCTTTTATAGGGGATTACGCGGAGGCGTTGAGATGTTTGTGCACAATACATTGTACGAAGGGCTGATCACCCTAAGTACGAGGAGTCCCTATAGTCTTATGACTGTTAAAGTTTAAGTTGAAAGATTTCTTATAACTATGGACATACGCATAGCGTTTAAATGTTTGTGCACAATACATCGTACGAAGGGCTTAACACCCTAAGTACGGGGGTCCTTATAGTCTTATGACTGTTAAAGTTGAAGTTGAAAGATTACTTACAACTGTAGACATAGTTCGTGGTCTTATGACCCTCAGCATGATTTGGAATCTTTTAAATTCATGTTATTCATATCGCTTCCCAATTATTGAGCAATTGTGGAAGATTCTTGATATTCTAAAAGGTGAATGTGGTAAGGATGATATTCCTTAGAAAGAAGTGAGTCGTAGAATGCGACACTAAATGATGAATATGTTGAATAAGTGAGAAAAGAGATTTTGAAGTGAGAACGATATGAGTTATCAAAGAATAATGTGAAACTTTTAATATAAAAGTTAATAGTTGTAGAATGATAATTGTGGAAAGGAAGTAGTTATAGAAACCAATGAATGAATGAAGTAGTGACGTAAAATCTATTTGATAGATTGAATATTCATTGATAAAATTTTGAGGACGAAATTCTTAGAAGAATGGGTGAATGTAATATCCCGAGTGTTCATGATAACGATCCTTAAAAAAAACGGGTTAAAGAATATGTAATACTCAAATATAATTGAGTCTGAGTAAAGGTTATGAAATAAAACTTACAAGAATTTATTTTGAAGAATGGTGGGAGTAGGAAATATAAAACCTATATTAAGGTAATGTGTTGAAGTTATTCAACGAAGAGATTTGGTGAAAACCTGAGGAGTGTAGGGTTTCAGTGATTCCAAGGATGGAATCCTTATAAGGTGGGAAGAATGTAATAATCCAAAATTTTATTTATAATTTTAAATATTTATTGAATTAAATAAATATTTTTAATTGACGTGTTTGTTGTTTAGTAGATATTTATTGGATTATTTATTAGTAAGTAAATAATCCATGAGTTATAGAAATTAACTTAATTAAGATAAAAGAGTGAAGAATGTGGCGATTTGATTATTTGAGTTGTGATTCTGGGGACAGAATCCTTGTAAGGAGGGAAGGATGTAACGATCCGAAATTTCAAATTGTAATATTAAATATTTATTAATATATAAATATTTATTTGATGCGCTTATTGTTGAAATTGATGAGAGAAATATTTTATTGATGTAATGGTTGCTAGTAAATATTTACTAATCTAAATTCATTAGATAATATTCTAAATTAAATTAATTTATAATTTAGAGAGTTATAATATAACATGAGATGTTATATTATTGTTTTAATTTAATAATTTAAGGTGGTATATTAAATTATTAAATAAAATTATAATGAGATTATAATTTTGTGATATTTGGTCAAGTGGAAAATTTATTTAGTATGTGGTAATTAGTTATTTAATTAGGATTGGATATGGAAATCCAAGTAAACAATGTGGGACAATAAACTATATTATAAATAACTTATGAAAATAAATTAAAGGAGTTATTAAAATAAATTAAAAGTGTTTAATTTAATTTTGCCAAACAAAGCCTAATGCATATTAAGTCTTTAATCTAATTGTGTTTTACCAAACAAGGCATAAGGATTAATTGATTATTTTTTTAGTGGTTAGCCAAACAAGCCTTATGGCTTTTGATTTTCAAAAACTTACATAACTGATATAAGTTATATCTATATTTATATTATATCATTAATATATATTATTACTATATACGTTATACTATTCTACGTATGTTAGAAGAGAAAAGAAAGACTCAGTTGAAGAAAAGGGAGAGAAGAAGAGAGAATGCAGAAAAGAAGAAGAAGAAGAAGAAGAAGAAGAAGAAGAAGAAGGAGAAGAAGAAGAAGGGGAAACCTTGAGAAAACAAAAGAAAAGCTTTCATCATCTCCATATTTTCTCCTAATTCAACCTAGAAAGGGCACATGAAGTGCAGATAATTGTAAGCTGTTAAACTGTTGTTGGTAAACAACGATCAAGGCAAGTCTTTCGGTTCCTATTTGTTACGTGGACTTGATGAACTGTTTTAAATTGCATGATATGTTATACATGTTGAAATCATGAAATGTGAAAGTCAATATATGACTGCATTGTTTTGGCTAAGTAATGATGATTGAGTAAGGAACTCAATCTTTATATTTGCTATGTGAGTTAAAAGCATGTATGCCATGTTACTTTAATGAGTTGTATATCGAGCATGTTATTATGTGCTATGTGATGCATGAAAACTGTTAGACTTTGCTGGGCTGTCGAGCTCACTCTTGCAAATAACCACTTTTGCAGGTCAAGATTTTAAGGTAAAGATATGTGCTAAGTGAGTTATAGAGATCTATATTCACGAAGATTACTTATGTTTTATGAGAAATGTATTTCATATTTTGAACGTAACATGTTGTTGAATTGTAAGTTGAGCTATCCAATGTATATGGATGTTTAGTTATGATGTAAGACTTTGTATAGTCATTTTGTTGTAACGATTCATGATATAAGATTGAATCAAAGAGATGTAATGTAAAGGTTGCGATTCAGGGCATGAAAGAAGGAAATGCATAAACGTTCTAAATATTCCGCAATTTTAGTGTTTTTAATATCGAATAATGATGTAAAATTTGAGTTTTAATGTGTGGTTAACGACCGAAGTCGAGAATTAAGTTGTATAAATTTTGGGGTCGTTACAAGTACCCCGAGTGAATAGTACCTCGAGTGAATAGTACTCGAGTGAATAGTACCCCGAATGAAAATATTGAAATTTAATAAGAAAGTTCGTACTAATATTCCAATGAAATATTACCAGATGAAGTGCAAAACTCAAGGATATTCTACTAATTTCAGGGATTATGGAAGCAATACTTACCATAGTAAGTTTAGATTTAGGAATATGAAAAGAAATAATATACGAAACTGCAAATGGATTTTCACCTATCATGACGTACGTAATCCGCGTAGACATGTTATTCCCACAGATTAAAGGATGAATACGAAAAATAGTATTCCTTACGAATACGAAAGAAATAATACTCATTACCTTAGTAGAAGACTGGATACTGCAATAGTGAAGTAGCAGAATACTCTTCTTCTTTCTCACTATAGTTTCTCTTTCTATAGATTCTCTTGTGAGTCTTAGTAAATTGGTAAGAATGAAAGAAGAAATATGCTTCTATTTATAGGAGAATTGACTAAATAGTAACTAATTCACGGACGATCCAGATTGATTTACTATTAAAACGGATGGTCCATATTGATTTACTTTTAAAACCACAACCGACAGTCCATATTGATTTACTATTAAAACCGCAACCGACAATCCAGATTGATTTACTATTAAAACCACCATCGACGGTCCAGATTGATTTACTATTAAAACCACCACCTTCGGTCTATATTGATTTACTATTTAAACCACCACCGATGGTCCAGATTGATTTACTATTAAAACCACCACCTGCGGTCCAGATTGATATACTTATTATACTTTGGTACTCCTAAAGTTTTCCAAGTTTGCATTATTCCCCTTTAACTTTTGTAATTCACTTATCTTCAATAAACACATTTTTAATATTTCAACAATTATTCATCATTAATATTATAACTTACAATATTAACAACCAGATCATTCCCAGGAAAGATGGGGCTTTCTGATAAAGATTTCTCTTTATTGGCGCGCAATTAGATGACCCAACCCCTTTCCTCGATAGAACTTTCTAGACATTATCAATAATGAAAATAATAATATAAATAAATGTGTTGTCTAAATTATTGATTTAATAATATAAAATATCGTGCAGATGATACTGTGAAAATAATTGAATCAATAATATGAGATACTATACATCAACTACTGTTGAAATAATTGAATAAAACTGAGTGACTTCTTACATAAGCACAATAATCAGAGATACTAAAAAATACCGTGTGCTACTGTGCAACCACGCGTATTACTGTTCTTTTATCACCAGTATTTTAACAGTTTAACGGTAAAAGTTTGGCCATTATTTTTATAAAAAGGTTATTTCTGTCACTTTCTATATCCGACAGTTATTCCGTTGTGGGATCCACCAATGATTGTGTCGTCGTACGGATATTCTCCGATAAAAAGAATATTCCCCGACTAAATGAATATTTTTCGACACAGCGAATATTTTATATCAACTTTCTTACTTTGTAAAATTTTCACATATCATCCTTAACTTTAACCTTTTATAAATTTAACCATTTACTAAATAGAATAATACTTACAAGAAAATTGAATACTTTTATTTCATAAAATTCGGGGTCTTACAATGGATCTCAGCGAAATCCTGTCGGAGAGATTAAATTACACATGGAAATCGGTCCACGTAAATTCTACATATCCTTCTAAGTGCTCAAGATCACTACATGATACAATTTGTTGTTGAGAAGACCTTGGATTCATATGGCATGAGTCGTCCCATCCACTCTTCATTAGTAACTCAAGTATATAAGTAACAGTAGTACGGTCACTGTTAGTGCTAAGCTAGAATGTCATGTGCAAAGTGATATACCCCTTATCATTTTCAATGAAGAAGTTGAGCCTGTCAGCTTCTAGGCCCTTGAGGTGAGCAACACTCACTATCAACCCATTGGGGCGCCACATCTGAAACCCAAAGTTTCTACCGAGGTAATTTCGACAAGTCAAGAGATGATATCCCTGGGTTTTCAACCTGGACTGGGGTTAGGAAAGGATCACCAGGGAATCAAATGCCCAATTCAAGCTCCCAGTCAAATAGGGACAGTCAGACTAGGCTATTCTTTTGGGTCTAATCATAAGAACCCTCACAAGCATAAATCAGTTCCTTCATATACAAGGCGATTACCTAAACCTATAGGTGCTAATCCTATACAACCTTTATGGAAAGTTCCTGCCCCTGTGGTAGCCATGCTATTTCCTAAGCCAATACCGGTTAAAGGAAAGGAAGTCCTGATTCCAGACCCGGAGGTGGAAGAAAGGAATCAAAGGCGTAAATAGGATATTAAGAGGCGGTTATCGAAGATGTACTTCCTAGCACATACCAAGGGTATGAACAAGGATATCTTAGATGACGACTATCTAGACATCATGGTCATTATTCAAGAGAAGGAGGACGACAACAGTCCCTTCATCACTGTTGTCCACCAGGACATGACCCTTGGCAATTGGAGCAGCACTCCTTGCATTTGCCTACAAGGGTAAAAAGGGCAGAAACTCCCTCTGCCCTGTAGATAACATTAACTGCTTACTTTTGTTGCACAATATTAGCATTTATTTTTGTCATTTCATTCTAAAACTTTGTATGATTGAACAATTTTATATATTAAGTGAAAGCATTTTGTGTCAAGACTATAAAGTTAGATGTGCCTAAACTTGCTGATGAGGTGCCTATTCTTCACAAGGACTGTAACTTTGATGTAAAGTTGCAGTCTGACTTGATGGAGACTGAACAAGAGGACTATAAGATACCTTAGGAGATCAAAGAATGGGTTGAAGACAAACCCAAGCTAAATCTTGATCAAACAACCTCTGTTAACCTTGGAACCTCAGAAAACTCCAAACAAATCCAGATTGGTACGGACCTTACTCCAAACAAAAGGAATGACATGGTTACTCTTTTGACCCAATTCCAGGATGTGTTTGCATGGTCTCATGAAGACATGGTCGGTTTGTCGACTGATATCGTCATTTATCGCCTTCCCATTAAAGAGTGATTCAAGCCAGTCAAACACAAACTCAGGCAATTAAAACCAGATTGGAGTTTGAAAGTTAAAGAAGAAATTATGAAACAATTTCAAGCCAACATTATCATGTTATCAACATACCCTGAGTGACTATCCAACATAGTCCCCGTGCATAAACCTAGAGGAAAGGTACGAGTTTGCGTGGATTACAAGGATATGAACAAAGCTTGTCTCAAAGATAACATTCCTATACCATTCATCCACATATTCAGTGACAATACAGCTCAGTATGATATGTATTCCTTTGCTGACTACTTTGCTAGGTACCATCAAATCATGGTTGCTGAAGAGGATCGTGAGAAAACTGCATTCATCACTCCTTGGGGAACCTTTTGCTACTGACTGTTGTCATTCAGCCTCATCAATGCCAGAGCTACCTATCAACAAGCAATGATGGCTCTTCTCCACAATCTAATGTACAAAGAGATAGAAGTCTATGTGGAAGACATCATTATCAAGTCCCGAAGGGAGGAAGACCACCTAGATCATCTCAAAAACCTCTTCAGCCGGTTGTGTAAGTACAACTTGAAGCTAAGCCCGGTCAAATGTGCCTTTGGTGTTAAATTAGGCAAATTGCTAGGATTCTTAGTAAGCCACAAAGGCATTGAGCTAGATCCTACAAAATTCCAAGCCATCACGGAAATGCCCATACCCCATACAAAGAGGGAAATACGGGGATTTTTAGGGAGAATCAACTTCATCAGCTGATTCATGTCCCAACTCACAGCAACCTGTGAACCCATCTTCAAGTTACTAAGGAAGAACTCCTCCATGTAATGGAATGATGAGTGTCAGAAAGCCTTCATTACAATCAAAGAGCAGCTAATCAAAGCTCATGTTTTGGTACCTCCTAAGGATGGTGTTCCCCAGTTTATATTCTTGTCAATCAATGACAATGCCATGGGCTACATGCTGGGACATAAAGATGATAGAAACCAAGAAAGAGCTACCTATTACCTCAGCAAGAGATTTAGCAGCAATGAACATAAGTACACTCTGATTGAGAAAACTTGTTGTGCTTTAGCGTGGGCTTCCATGAGGTTAAAACATTACCTCCATGGTCACACAACCCATCTCATATCCCGCGTGGATCCCCTCAAGTACGTGTTTAGAAAACCTATGTGAATTGTCGACTGTCCAAATGGCAGTTGATCCTGCAATAATTTGACATCATTTACGTGACTCAAAAGTCTATCAAAGGTAAAGGAATTGCGGATCAACTTACCTCCGCACCTTCAAGGGATTTCAAACCCTTGGAAACATACTTTCCCGATGAAGGGGTAATGACAGTTCAACAATACCATCAGGATAATACACACCAACAATGGAGGATGTATTTTGATGGAGCTGTAAACATGTAAGGTTTTGGAGCTGAAGCAGTTCTAGTATCCATTTCGGGGGAACAGTATCTTGTTTCCATCAAATTATAGTTTGCCAGCACCAATAACATAATTGAGTATAAAGGCTGTATCATGGGGTTGAAACTAGCCCAATCTGTAGGCAACAGACGATTAACTATCTTTAGAGATTCCAAATCGGTAATCAAATAAACCACTGGGATCCATCACACCAAAGAACTACATTTGCTGCCTTACCATCGACAGGTTATCCAGATGGCTTCGGAGTTTGAAGAAATATCCTTCCTCTATATTCATCGTAATAGGAATGACTTTGCGGATGCACTAGCAACTTTGGCCTCCTTGATCAACATACTTTATAAGGAAGATATGCCAAATATCACATTTTTCCTGTAAAAGGCTCTAGCCTATGGGAACTACATTGGAGAAGTGTCAGATGAGCTGCCTCCCATCCAAAACCCTTGGTATCAGGATATCAAGCAATATCTGTGAGATAGATCTAAACCTGTTGAGGAGAGTCAAGCTGAAAGAAAGCGGATCCATAGAATGGCCATGAAATTCTACCTGAGTGGAGACACACTCTATAAAAAAGATGCAAGATTAGGTCTTCCCATATGTCTAGACAAAGACCAAGCTCAGAGGCTCATGGATGAAATCCATGGTGGAGTATGTGGCCCACACATGAATGACCCTCTGCTTATCAAGAAAATACTAAGAACATGGCATTACTGGCTTTCTCTCAAAGCTGACTATGATGATCACGTCAAGAGATGTTACCAATGCCAAATTCATGGGAATGCTATCCACACCCCTCCAAGGGAGCTCCATAATATGAGTTCACCCTGGCCCTTCTTAATGTAGGGAATGGACATGATCGGACCCATCTAGCCCAAAGCCAGTAATGGTCATTGGTTTATCTTCACCATGATCTACAACTTCACCAAGTGGGTAAAAGCATCCCTTCCCCCAAGGTCACTAAAGAGGTGATCATTGGTTTCATAAGAAACAATGTCATTTGTCGATATGGACAACCATAGGTGATTGTATCAGACAATGCTAAAAACCTCAACAACCAAATAATGGAAAAGTTATGCAGTAAATTCCATATCAAACATCTCAACTCCGTCATCTATCCTCCAAAGATGAATGGTGCAGTTAAAGCGGCTAATAAGAATATCAAAAAGATCATGCAAAAGATGTCCGCTTATCACAAAGGATGGCCTGACTTGTTGCCTCTGACTCTATTAGCCTACAAAACGTCAATGCGTACTTCCACTGGGGTAACCCCCTATTCATTAACTTATGACATGGAAGCAGTGCTTCCCATAGAAGTGGAAATGGAATCCCTTAAAGTGTTGATAGACGCTCAGCTGGATGAGGACCAATGGTTACAAGATCGGTACCACCAATTGTCTTCGATAGATGAAAGGCGGGCCGCAACCATCTTCCATGGTCAGTTATACCAACAAAGGATCGCTCGATCCTACAACAAGAAAGTCCAGCTACGACAATTTAGAGAACATAACTTAGTC